>CM053784.1:709429853-709969853 GCA_028749045.1 Cupressus sempervirens
CCAAAGTCTCCCCTCAAAAAAACCCAACCACTAAGTCATGAGTGCTCTTACAAAACATAAAGACTCTTACAAGCCCACTCATGACTCTTACACCCATCTTACACACTCTTCCCTCTTCCACACTCATTCCTCTTACATCCCTCTTACATACTCAACCCCACTCATCATGACTTTATCCAACCCTTTACCCTACCCTCTCACACTCATCCTCCTTGTGACAAGTGTCACCTTCCCATTGGTGCTAAACAAGCACAATCCATGTGCTCTCCTTTGAGTGCATCTTAGCCCTCCTTAAGCCTTCATCCATCCTTGCATCTAAGCCCTCCATCTCTCTACCCCTTAGCCTATAAATTGAATCCCATCCCAAGCCATTTCATCAACAATCTTTGAGCTAAAGTTACCATGCTATTTTGAGAACCAAAGCCATCAATCATACCCTTATAATGCCAAATTGAGAGCTCACAAAGCTACCAATTTTCCATTACCCATCTCCATTGAAGCAGCTTTTGAGCATCTTGAGCATACATCCATAGCAAAAGGACACATCTACAGAATCAAGAAAGCATGGAGTGTTTTCTCTTGTGAGGTTTGCACTTCTTGTTTGCTTTCTTTGTCTAAGCATATATGTGAATTTAGTTTTTGGTTTGTGAATGTTTACTTTATTTATTAATGTTCTTTGCATACTAATTCTTGTTCTACAGTAGGAGGTTGTCACAAACCTTGGGTAACCAAATACTTGTGGGGATGAAAATGTTTCCCTTTTAATTCCATCCCCACCACATGTTGAACCCAAGGATGTCATCTAATGCTTTGCAAATGGTGGCAACCATGATGAAATAAATAGTTAATAATTTTTTGATACCCAGGCCCAAAATGACTATGATGGAGATGTTGATTTTATACGTTACATGCCACTAGACAGAAAACAACATAGTGGTTTACCTAGTAGATTCCTATAGCTACCAAAGAAAAGGATACAAAATTCTAAGGAACAAGAGAGACTAAGAAGTTATTTGAGGCTAATGCACTTTACATGAAGGAGAAGATCAGGGATAGGAAAGATGGGAGAGAGGAAAAGATTGCAAGAAATGAGATCTTAGATGTTATAGAGAGGGGAAAATGAGTTGTGGAGAAGGTTGCACTAAAGGAATAGAAGAGGAAAGAAAGAGAGGATAATCTAAATGTTTGAAAGAGATATAGACCAAATATTGGAGGTGCACCTTCAACAACTATAGAAATTATATTTACAACACTAGTGGAAGGAGATGTAATTGTACTAGCCCTAGAATCAATTAGTATGCCCCACATACCTCTTCTCCCATAGCATAAATCACATTCTGATATGTTCAATGCTCTAATCCCTAGATTAGGAAATATTCTTACTTAATAGGTGTAACCCCAAGCATTGTCACCATAGTTGGCAACAAATGGTGAGAGTCCCAATCAACTAGTGAAAAAAATGACTAAGTTGATGGAGCTGAATCCTACATTACACACATCTCCTAGTAGTGGACAGGAGGATGTTGGGATTGGGAGCATAGCACCTATTCCCTTTCCCAGTTTTATGGACAATTGATGGGAACTCAAGTAGATGGGAGAAATTCCAATTTTTTTGAAGCGATAAAGTTTTGTGATGTATTTAGAATATCTAAGATAGACTTATTTTTTATGTGAACTAAACCATTCTTACATTACTATTTAAATGTATTTGTATTGTTATAATAGTTTGATTGTTGGTCATGGTGTAAAATATGTAAAGTTTAGAAATATAAATAGTTCATCATAGAGATATTATATAATTAATTTATTTTAAATAATAGAAACATCGTAGAATTAATAATTCAGTATAATCATAACAAATAGACACTAAACAATCCCAAATTCAAACATATGAAGGTCCAACTAGAATAATGACTTTAAATAACCAAATACCAAATCCAAACAAAGGAAATGGGACTTTTACCTTAAATGAATAAATTACATGAAGAAGGGTGGCTGGCTGTTTGGAAATCTACTTATTTTTCTTCTCTCCCTCCTGTCATCCAAGAGAAAATGCAATGAAAGAAAAATATCATCACAATAAGAAAATATGAAAAATATTCTTCTAGCTTTAAAAAAATTGGAGACATCAAAACATAAAATCTAGATTCTAAACAAATCAAAACATAAAATCTATGATTTAAACTAAATCTCATCACTTATGCATCATAACAATACGGTCCACCTTAGTCATGTGGACAGTCTTGGGGAAGAGGTTGCAACAATGTATTTGGATCCAGTTGATCACTCTTTCTCTCTCTCCCTCTCTCTGTATTCAATCTAATGAGCCAACTGGATCTGCTCGACATTTTAATGTCTCAAGTATTGCCTCGTGGTCTGACTCGCGAACTCTCCAAAGATTCTTATTATGTGGTTTTTCACCATATTTTATCAAGTGTACATTTGATGCGACAACAAGATTTGAATAATGAAGAATCTTCCTCTTTATTTGCCAATCCTCGAATAACCACAAGTTAGGGTTCTTCATAGAATATCGTCTAAGCCATGTGCCGGTTACAACCACCGCACCAACATGGTACTCTAAACCTTCACCATCTATAACCGAGTGATCCAATTTTTGTTTGGCTTGAACACAACGAAACAAATAATAATCTATCCCTTCTTCATTGTCTTCAGGTGCAATAATAGCAAAAACATGGCATGCAGTGACAAATGTACAAAATGCGGTCATTAATTCAGAAAATACTTTCGTAAAAGTTATAAAGTTACATATTGAAATTACGAAGATATATAAATATATATATTACTAGGTTGCACTAGATCAGACAAGCGGTCAAAGTCAATAGACGATTCCATCTGTACCATTTCCAGTGCTTGTGGGGGACGATAGGTGTCAATTGGGTCCAAAACCTGTATATCCCATTTGTCCACCCATTCAATCGACTCATAGTCATCCCAATTTTTCTCTACACATGATGGACAATAGCATGCCATTTTTCATGTGTGGATACACCATGAACCTGCATCAGAGCTTCTAAAAGAGTGCAACTCACTGGATCTGGTTAGTGTGCAACAATCCTGATATGGTGCAATGTTAGTATTATCTATCAATCAAAAAAATCTACCAACTGTAGACTCATCTTCCTTACCTGGACCCATTATAGCGTTACACCACTGGACGATAAATTTTGCATCTGTCAATATTGCTCCATCTTTGTACTTTAGTTCTTCACGAGCTAAGGCTCTTTTGATGCATGCGCCTGCACCATCGTGCTTTCCCTTTCCATGACCAGCCTCTGTGAAATTCTACATGTATTGAATTCTACACAACTTGTGCATCCTGCTACCAATAGAACATCCATGCATTCTTGAATTGAGATGCACAATTGTCTGACCAAATAATGTGCTGACGATATGTGATGCCCCTGTTAGCCAAATCTCCATAAAATAGTTGAAAACAACCATGTACAAACTCCGTAGAATGTGATCGATCATTGCTGATGTAAAAATGGTACTCCCTCAAAATCTTCCTATCATCCTCTGTACTTGTAGGTGAATGCATGAATGTTATGTGAACAAATATGGAAACCTGTTGAGAATTATAATACTTTGCTTGCACCTCATTTTGTGGTTGTAGTGTGTAGTTCTCTGCAAAATCTACAACCAAAAAAATGGTATCCAGTGGAAACATATCCTTGCACAACTTGAATTGCAAATCCAGCCATCGAGCTCTATGGGTATGCCTTGCATACTCATAAATAATGTTTTCACAAAAAATCTTCATGAACTCATACACTGGAATCTTTTCAATGACTAAATCACATCTTTTACCATGTTTCCCATCTTTTAGAGCATATGTCACTGTCTTAAATTTTTCATAATCTACTATTTCATTTCTAATTGCATGTGTACTATCCATATGTTGACAAGTTGATAAAAGTTGCAAAGAACCACAAAATAAGCATGTACCATCCAAGCATGATGTCTTGTAAAATTGTTGGCCATCCCTTATTTCACATAAAATGTTGGATATGAATTCCCTTGAAGATCTTGGTGGCTCATTTATGTCACAATCCTACAAAACAAACTAAGAATGCAAAATTACGCATATATGCCTTAAAACATCAAAATGGTTAGAAAATTCAATATGTATCCTACAACAACAAGTTGTGCGTGTGTGATTTATCTTCACATAAAAAAGTTTACCCA
This sequence comes from Cupressus sempervirens, assembly GCA_028749045.1. Classification (NCBI taxonomy): domain Eukaryota; kingdom Viridiplantae; phylum Streptophyta; class Pinopsida; order Cupressales; family Cupressaceae; genus Cupressus; species Cupressus sempervirens. The sequence continues at coordinate 709,434,063 of CM053784.1, forward strand.
TCTCAAAAAATCTTTGACTTATTCGAATTTGAGGATACATAACAATAAATTTTGCAAAAAATTGTGTCTGAGTTGTGTCCAAAAAATGTTTCGCATGTGGCTCGCGATTTTGGCTACCAATCTTCCTTCTTACAACATCTCTTTGATTAGGGGAAACATGTGTGTTATTTTTCCAAAAATCTTCGATTAATGATTTCAAGGCTTCACTAATTTCTTTATCCTTTCACGGTAGTCTACCGCTAAATGTCCATAACTCATTTTTAGTTGGATCTTCCAATCTCTCATGCCTTAGCATGGCTCTCCTTAGAGTACCTCTACCAATTTTTAATGTTTTGCTTGTCTTTCTCATGAGTTGAGCTTTCTTTATTTGGCTACTTACTATTGTCAATGTAAGTACTCGTCTTGTGATATTACTATCTTTGGTGTGTGATTTAGAACCCACTTTGTCATAAGCATTCATTAGATTCTTTACAATGTTTTTTTCATTTGAATCATCCATCATTCTTAGCCCAATAATCTTCATGATAGGCCTAAATTTTAAATTCCTCATCATTTCAACAAATAATTGGCATTGACCTATAATATTTAATTCATCAAAAAATAATCTCCACATACGATTAACTTTTCTTTGACAAGTACGCTTGCTAATCTTGTCAGGCATTGATTTCAAAATGTTACTATCAATATCAATCAAATATTTTGCTCTTCTAAAATGAATTCTAGAAGGTGTTATAATCTCTTCAATTCTCTCAACATTTTTAACATCAACATAAGGTTGAGTGTATTGCGTACCTTGAACCAAAGATGATGTGCCTTGGTAATAAGATGCAAAAGATGGAATATCACCTACTTGATGTGTTGATGTTGTGCCTTCAACATGACATGATGGAGTGTGTATATCGTTGGATCTACAAATTGGTGTCTCTTCAACATGAGAGGACGATATGACTTCAACATTGGAAGATGGTGTAGCGGACGATATGACTCCAACATTAGAAGATGGTGTAGCTTCACAATTCAATTGTCTTCTTGAGCGTAACAGTCTCATTCGTTCTCTTTGTCTTTTCAATTCTTCCTCTTTGTTTCTTGGTACCGGTGGTTCTTGATCCTCTTCAAAAGTCAATTCTTCATTATTGCTTTGCAATTTTCTTTGCTCACGTAGTAATTTCATTTTATCTCTTTTAATTGCCAAATCTCTCTGCCTATCTTCATTTGTTTGATTTTTTGGTTTCTTCCTTGGCATGATGATGATTTTTACATGTCAAATTATTCAAACATTTGAATTACTTAAAATGTGTAAATTACAAATTATTCAAATACATATAAAAATTATAATTATTTGAATGAATACACAATATATATATAAAACAACTTGTCAAATTTCTAACCATTTCGAAATAACATTTCATTGAAACATACAAATTTTAATGAATTCACTATATATTAAACAACATGTCAAATTATAATCAAATTTGTATCTATATATCAACAAACAATATTTAAAATAGATTGCACTAACCTTTTCTATACAAAGAATATTCAAAAAGTCTTCAAATCGTGTATCCAATGATTGAAATTAGTGTTTGCTAGCTTCCAAAAGTGTTTGCCACCTTGAAATAGTGTTTGTTAGCTTGAAATAGTGTTTGCCACCTTGAAAGAGTGTTTGTTGTGTTGAAACCCGCGATTTCTGTCGAGATAATAGAGTGCAAAACAGAACAAAAGCAGAGAATGAATGAAACGGGCCCCAAAGTTGCTTTTTGACCATTTTTGGGTGATTTCACATAGTGCGTACGCGCTATAGCACGTACGCACTATATGAGAACACATCACTTTCCACCCTCCCTACTCTCTCTCTCCCTACTCTCTCTCTCTCTTCCTACTCTCTCTCCCCTCTCCCGTCCCCTACACATTCTCTCTCTCCCCTCTCCCATCCTTTACTATCTCTCGCTCTCCCTCTCCCACCGCCTACTCTCTCTATCTCTCTCACCCTCTCTCCTCTCCCATCCCCTACTCTTTAGATCTCTCACACACACTCCCATCCTCCCTCTCCCACTTCTTACTCTCTCTCTCTGCCACCTCCTACTCTCTCTCACACTCTCTCCCATCCCCTACTCTCTCTTACACACACTCCCATCCGCCCCTCTCTCCCATCCGCTACTCTCTCTCTCTCTCTCTCTTGGGCTACTCTCTCTCCCCTCTCCCATCCCCTAAACTCTCTCTTTTGCAGATACACACTCCCATCCCCCTCTCTCTCTCCCCTCTCCCATCCCTTACTCTCTAGATTTCTCACACGCACTCCCATCCCTCTCTCTCCTCCTCTCTCACTCCCTCTCCCACCACTTACTATCTCTCTCTCTCAAGCTCTCTCTCTCCCTCTCTACTCTCTCTCTCTCTCCCATCCCCTACTCTTACTCTCTCTCTCTCCAATCCCCAACTCTCTCTCACACTCTCTCCCATCCCCTACTCTCTCTGACACTCTCTCTCATCCTTTCACTCTGTCTCTCTCATCTCATACTCTCTCTCTCTCTCTACCACCTCCTACTCTCTCTCACACTCTTTCCCATCCTTTCACTCTATCTCTCCCATCTCGTACTCTATCTTTGCCACCCCCTACTCTCTCTCTTTCACACACACACACACACACACACACACACACACACACACACACACACACACTCACTCACACTCCCATCCCCCCTCTCTCTTCTCTCCCATCCCCTACTCTCTAGATTTGTCACATGCACTCCCATCCCTCTCTCTCCTCTTCTCCCACTCCCTCTCCCAGGTGACCTACTATTTCTCTCTCTCTCAAGTTCTCTCTCTCTCTCCCTCTCTACTCTCTCTCTCCCATCCCCTACTCTTACTCTCTCTCTCTCTCCCATTCCCAAATCTCTCTCACACTCTCTCCCATCCCCTACTCTCTCTCTCACTCTCTCCCATCCTTTCACTCTGTCTCTCCCATCCTGTACTCTCTCTCTCTCTGCCGCCCCCTACTCTCTCTCTCACTCTCTCCCATCCTTTCACTCTATCTCTCCCATCCTTTCACTCTGTCTCTCCCATCCCATACTCTCTCTTTGCCACCCCTACTCTCTTTCACACTCTCTCCCATCCCCTACTCTCTCTCTTTCACAGACACACACACTCTTATCCCCCCACTCTCTTCTCTCCCATCCCCTAATCTCTACATCTGTCACGCACACTCCCATCCCCCCTATCTCTCTCCCTCTCCCTCTCCTACTACCTACTAGATCTCTCTCTCTCTCAAGTTCTCTCTCCCCCTCTCTACTCTCTCTCTCTCTCCCATCCCATCCCTTACTCTCTCTCTCTCTCTCCCATCCCCTACTCTCTCTCACACTCCCATCCCCTAATCTCACTCTCTCTCTCCCATCCTGTATGAGCTCTCTCCTCCACCACCTACTCTCTCTCACACTCTCACACTCTCTCCCATCCCCTACTTTGTCTCTCTTACACACATTCCCATTCCCCCCCTCTCTCTCTCTCCCTCTCCCACTCCCTCTCCCACTGCCTACTTTCTCTCCCCCATCCCCTACTCTCTCTCCCCTCTCCCATCCCCTACTCTCTCTTTCATAGACATACACTCCCATCCCCCCCTCTCTCTCTCCTCTCCCATCCCCTACTCTCTAGATTTGTCACACACACTCCCATCCCCCCTCTCTCTCCCCCTCCCACTCCCTCTTGCACCACCTACTATCTCTCTCTCTCTCAAGTACTCTCTTTCCCTCTTTACTTTCTCTCTCCCATCCCCTACTCTCACTCTCTCTCTTCCATCCCCTACTCTCTCACACTCTCTCCCATCCCCTACTCTCTCTCTCTCTCTCTCTCTCTCTCTCTCTCTCTCTCTCTCTCTCTCTCTCTCACCCCCATCCTGTACAAGCTCTTTCTACCACCCCCTACTCTCTCTCAAACTCTCACACTCTCTCCCATCCCCTACTCTATCTCTCTTATACACATTCCCATTCCCCCCCTCTCTCTCTCTCTCACTCCCTCTCCCATTCCCTACTCTCTCCCATCCCCAACTCTATCTCTCTTACACACTTCCATTCCCCCTCTCTCTCTCCCTCCCACTCCCTCTCCCATCGCCTACTCTCTCTCTCTCTCTCTCTCTCTCTCTCTCTCCCATCCCCTACTCTCACTTTCTCTCTTTTCCACCCCTACTCTCTCTCACACTCTCACACTCTCTCCCATCCCCTAATTTCTCTCTTACACACACTTCCATCCCCCCTCTCTCTCCCTCTCCCACTCCCTCTGCCATTGCCTAATCTCTTTCTCTTCCATCCACCCTCTCTCTCCCTCTCCCACTCCCTCTGCCATTGCCTACTCTCTTTCTATCCCATCCCCTACTCTCTCTATCTCTCTCCCCTCTCTCATTCCCTACTCTTTCTCTTTCACACACACCCATCCCCCCTCTCTCCTCTCCCATCCTCTACGTTTTCTCTCACTCACTCTCCCTCTTCCACTGCCTACTCTCACTCTCTCTCTCTCCCTCTCTACTCTCTCTTTGCTACCCCCTACCCTCTCTCACATTTTCACACTCTCTCTCTTTCTCTCTTACACACATTTCCATCCCCCCTCTCTCTCTCCCTCTCCCACTCCCTCTCCCATCGCTTACTCTCTCTTCCATCCCCTACTCTCTCTTCCCCCTCTCCCATTCCCTACTCTCTCTCTTTCGCACACATGCACTCCCATCCTCCTCTCTCTAGCTCTTCCTCTCCCACTCCGTCTCCCACCACCTACTCTCTCTCTCCCCCATCCCCTACTCTCAATCTCTCTCTCCCAACTTGTACTCTCTCTCACACTTCCTCTCTCTCCCATCCCCTACTTTCAATCTCTCTCCCCCATCCCGTACTCTCTCTTTGCCACCTCTACTCTCTCTCTCACACTTCCTCTCTCTTGCATCTTGTACTCTCTTTGCCACCCCTACTCTCTCACATTTCCTCTATCTCTGATCCTATACTCTCTCTGCTACCCCTACTCTTTCTCACTTCCTCTCTCCCCTCTCCCATCCCCTACTTTCTCTCTATCTCTCTCACACACACAAATAGCCATTCCCTCGCCCCACCCCCCCCTCCTAGCTCTCTCTTGGTTTTGGTTTGTAATTTAGGTCTCAATAGTACGTGTACACTACCTCGAATTCACTAGCATTTTAATAGCGTGTGTGCACTATAGGGCGCATGCGCTATTCAAAGCTTTGCATTAAAACCAAGCCTAAGGCTTGGTTTTGCCTTGGAGATCCAACCCAAAGGTTTGGAGTTTATAAATAGGTCTGAGATGTGTTTTCCAGCAAACATACAAAAAATGATTGATTTTTCTTGTGTGCTCCCCTTCAAGATTCCTCGTGGTTGGGTATCGATAAGATCAGGTTACATAACATTATAGGTCTCTGTGTTAGCTATCTAACCATATAATTTTTTTTTAATTTGAACTATTTTAAGTCTTTCATCTATAATTTCTTTTGAATGTATGTTCATTTTTTGTCAGAAACCACCATGTACTAATTGGGCTGTAGATTTTAGCTCATTCATCGAATTTTGTAACAACTTAGTTTTTTACAAACTAGACTCCATTCTACACACTTTGAAAAAAAGAATTTTTGATTTTAGATTAGTTTTCAATCATTTCTAGGGGGAGCACACAGATATTTCATGTTTTTGGGATGGGTCTAATTTAAAAATTTATTAAAAAAAATACACATTATAAAATTACCCGAAAAATCTAGGATAAACTACATAGTGTTAGGTAACTTTTGACTAGAGCGATTAATGAATTTCAAAAAAAAAGTTAAAATTTTAGGGGGGCCACACTTTGTAATATATTATGTTTTTTTGGAATAAACAGTACCACTTTCTGTGGCCCCCTTTTTTGAGGACCTAAAACTAAACCATTTTGAAAAAAAATTAGTAGTTTAGAAACTAGATTCAAAGGACTATGACTTTTGTTTTTGTCATATCTTAAAATTTTGAGTGTAACTATCTTCAAATTCTTGTTGAAGTCCAGAATTTATTGATTTCAGGAAAAAGGTGTCCACTTATACCCCCCTTTTAGCACCACAACTTGGTGCACTTACCCCGCTCGAGTATGAAAATTGTATATTTTTTAATCTACTGTATATTTTAACCAGACTTTTAGCTTATATGTTTTGAAATTTCTTTTAGTGGCTTAATTTTGTAAGGTCTCTTGAAATAAGACCTTCAGGCGGTTGGTCAAAGTTTTACAAATAATCTTATCCACAAATCTGCCTAGAGCAATTGACTGAATGTTATAAAAGGTGATTGGGTTAAATGTCTTAGGAATAAAGTCAAAGAAAGTATTTTTAAAATATTAAAGTATTTAGCTAGGTTTAAGAAGATTTGTGTACTTTCGACAGTTTTTCTTAGTTTGTGAAAGTTGTAGACCGAAGTTTTCATAGCTCAATTTTTTATTCCTGCGAAGAACGATCATGTCAGATAATATAAGTGAAGAACAAAATAGGGAGAGAATCGATAGATTATGGTCTAACTTGAAAAGAAAAGGTGATGGAAAATGTTATTGTCCTTGCAAAATTTGTAAGGGCTTAAACCATAAAAGACTGCTAATCAAAATAGTTAAGAGACATTGTAGGGAGAATGGTCACATTGAAGGGGGGCATGACTATCATCCACTGGTAAGTTGTTCATTATATCATTTTAACAATTTATATACATGTGAAATCACTTGATGATTAGTTGATGATCATGGTTTATTTATGTTAATCAATTTTATATAGGTTGATCTCCCTAGGGAAGTACATGATATGAACTATAACAATCCAATGAATATGGTTTTCGAAGTGGAGGAACATGGAGGTGCAAATATCCAAGGTGAAGATAATTATCCCATGGAAGATGATGATCATGTGCCAGAAAAAATAATTGAAGATGATGGTATAAATACATTGATCCATGACACATTTAGTCCAAGCATATCTGATCATGATGATGATGATAACCTCCATGTACCTCTACTTGAGAAGGCATACGAGCCCCTATACAAAGACTCCCAAATAACTCTTCTCTCTATTGTATTGTTGTTGTTGAACTTGAAGGTTATGAATGGTTTATCCAACATAACAATGTCACGTATGTTAAGGTATGTCATATATGTCTTTATAGTTAACAAAGGGTGAATAATGTACCACTAATATTGTTTATAATTACAACTTATATTTTTTGTTGTAGATTGATAGGCAATTTTCTGTTACCACCATCAAATATTCTACCTTGCTCATATCCAGAATTATCTACTGTTATGAAAGATATTGGAATGGAGTATGAAGAAATACATGCTTGTCCCAATGATCATATTATATATTATAAAGAACATGAATTTGCAACACAATGCCCTGTATGTCATACGAGTAGATATCGAACAGATCAACTAACAAAAAAGGTGCCTCAAAAGGTTCTTCATTACATCCCCATTATTCCACGAATGCGACAATTATTCAGGTGTAGTAGCTTGGCTCAATTTATGGATTATCATGCATGCAATAGAAGTCGAGATGACATTATTCAAATCCCTACGGATGGTTCAAAATTTATGCACATAGAGGAAAAGTTGCAACACTTCAAAGAAGAACCTTGTAATCTCAAGCTTTCATTGGCAGTGGACGGTGTCAATCCATTTGGAGAGATGAGATCTGTTTACTTGGTGTGGTCTATTTTTGTTATCAACAATAACATTCCTCTGTGGATGTCAATAAAGAGGGAGCACATTATGTTGGCAATAATTGTTCGAGGTATCTTATCATTTGATGGTTATTAAATTACATGTACTTACAAATCTTGCAGTAAAATGGTCACAATAATTATGTAATGTTACTGTTCATTCAAGTAGGTAAATATCAAGTGAAAGATATGAATGTATATATTGAGCCTTTTATCGATGAGTTGGTGGAGTTATGGAACGGTGTCATTATGTATGACGTGTCTAGACCAATAGGACAAAGACAATTTCAATTCCATGCAATACTTGCATGCACAATACATGATGCCCTAGGGCTAACACATTTTTGTGGTGTGTTATGCTGAATTCAAGTTGCGCACGATAATTCTAATTATAAAAATCAACATATTTAATAATCCAATTATATCATTATCTTGTAGGTCTTCAAACAAAGGGAAAATTTGCATGTCCAGTTTGTGGTCCAAAGATGAAATCTCATCATTCAAAAAGTTTAGGAAAGTAGGTGTTTGATGAGTGTAGACACTTCCTCCACAGGAATCATAAGTATCGAAGTACAGAAAAACATCTTTTCAATGGGAAAGAAGAGACTACATCAAAGCCACGAAGAATGACACCTCGCCTATGAAAGTTGGAATATAATAGAATTAATCATCGAGGTAATGTCGTTCCACCTAATGGTTTATGTTTGTAATTTATATATTTCTATTGTGATTTTTGTTTACTAATTGTGTAATTGATGATCATGAAAGTCATCAAGGAAGTACTGAAAACCTTCCAAAGGGACTAAAAAGCTATCCCAGACAACTTAGTAGGTTGCCCTACTACGAGCACTTACAAATTGTGAATTTGTTTGATACTATACATATTGGAAAGAATATAACAGAGACATTATTGAAAATATTGGATGGAAGGCGTGACAAAGAAAAAATTGTCAAAATTTGTAATGACATTCATGAATTCAATCATGCATTGAAGAATTTCATTCACTCAAATAGCAACAGAGATCAGATTAATATAAGTGCCCTTCATTGGTTATTAACGGAGGAGCAAAGTGATGCCATAAAATAAGTCATACAAAAAATTTGATTTCCCACAGAATTTGCTGCGAACATAAACAATCTCATATCAAAAAAAAGTGAATTTGGGCCAGGGCTCAAAATGCATGATTGGCATACTTTCATCAAGGTAAGTTATGCTCTTCTGTATTTACAATATATTCATAAACTACGTGTATTGTTCGTTATGTTATGTTAGAAAACAATTAAATGATTAGTTTATAATTACTATAGTATGTGCTTCCTCTATCTCTCCCAGAGCACTTCAACAATAACATCAAACAAGTGATATACATTCTTAGAAAATACATGAGGTAAGCAGTAATATCTGTTCAATTTTTTGTATATATTTATTATATTCGCGATTTGTTTTTCTTGCTATGTAATCTATTGTATATTATTTTGTAAAGTCCCGTATCTATATATTTTTTGTGACTTGAATCTCTTAATGTAGGTAGTTGTCATTTAAAGAAATCCATAAAGAAGATATAAACTATTGGAAGAGAAGAATTCCTCATTTATTGTGTGAAATGAAAAAGTGTCTACCTCCAACTTTTTTCAATACACAGGAACACTACCTCATACACCTAGTTGAGGAGATTGAATTGTGTGGACCTGTACACACTAGGTCAATGTGGATGGTTGAGAGGCACTTGAAATATTTGAAGGCTTTGGTTTAACAAAGAGCACATCCTGAGGGTTCTACGGTAGAGGGATATATGGTATACCAGACTATGGTGTACATTACTGAATATCTTCTTAAGTTTGCATCAAATATCCATGTAGATCGCATTTGGGATCTCGAGCCTTTTAAAAAATTAGAAGGGGGTTACTTGATTCGGAAAGGTACATTGAGGAAAGTGAGAGGTAATAAATTATAAGATGTTATTGTAATAAATTATTTCTTGATCTTCAAAATAAATCGGTTTTAAGTTGTCTATATTTTTTTTGTACAGGTGCTCGAGAGTGGGATGCACTACATTTGTATATTGCAAACAATCTTGATTGGATGATGGTATGGATTGAATGATGTCAACATTCTAGCTGCACATTAACATGGGAAGGTTTATCTTCATTGGTTAAAAAAGCTCATCGTAATGGAGATTCCAATGTTACGCAAAGGGAAATAGATTTAGCACATGGTTTAAGAGATTTTTAGGTACGTACAAATTTATTAATCACCCGTATGTTTATCAACTCATGATACAATAATTTTGACATGTTTCACATATTATTGCAGGTTAAACACCACAAGGCTATGTTCTGTAATGGTCAAAAATTTCGTGTCAAAGTGTTGGATGACATGAAGAAAACTTGTGATTCAGGAATAATTGCAATCTTTCAAGTGACTAATATTTCATCTAGAAATGACTTACATCCTCGAGAGTCTAAAAATCGATACTATGGCATTTTGGATGATATACTTGAGTGTGACTTTAGTTCCTTCAAATTAGTACTCTTCGTTGTAAAATGGTATAGGCTACAACTTAATCCAAATGATCCTAATAGAACTGTTATTAAACATGATAATGGATTTACAATGGTTAATACAAGGTCATTTGAGTGAGTTGGGGATGAGCCCTATGTTCTTCCAAGCCAATGTGAGTAGGTATTTTACTCAGAGGTTCCACATAAACTGGGTTGGTCATTTTTTTTTATACATGAACTAAGAGGAAGGCCAATAAAGTATAATGTGATGGAAGAAGAAGATATCAAAGAAGTAGAAGATGATGTAGATGGTGATCACGATCGACAGTTATTGGATGATGTTCCTGACACAAATTTTCATGAAGAAGAAGAAGATGATGATGACGATGATGTTGCTACTGATGATGATGATGAAGATGATGTTGGTGTTGATGATGATGTTGATGATGATGATGATGAAAACGACGACGACGACGACGATAATGATGGCGAAGATGATGATGATGAAGACGATGATGATGATGAGGAGGAGGATGATGATGATAATGATGATGATGAGGATGATGATGATGAAATTTAGAGGTATGCCATCAATCCTTAATCTATTTAATATTCATTTCTTGATAGAAATATATTTGTCTTATATATATGGTTACATAGTCTATCCATTATCTATTTAAAAGCTACAAGTTTCAACTACAAATAGAATACTACTAATCTAAATTAACTATTAATCTAAATTAATTAAATAAAACTATTTAGAACACATATTGATGCGTGAATGTATTGAGCCTTATTTTCTTTCAGGTCAAAATCATTTGTAAGTTTTTAGTTTAGAAAAGGGAATTCATTAAATATCTATAATAGGGAGTTGTACCTAAAAATAAAATTCATAGGGAAAACATAATATAAGTGCTTACCCAATTTTTTGGTTAATAATTTTGCCTCTATAGGTGATGCAGAGACCCTAGGTGGACTTGCAATCATTCATAACAAGAGGGACTTCCATAGTGTTCTCACAACACCAACCAAGCATCTTTATAAGATCCCTCTCCTTGATCCAAGCCAACTCCATAACCTATTAGAGTGCACACCAAATCCTTATGCCACCTTAGGTTCTACATCTTTGGAATAATCCCATGAATGTCCCTCAATCCATCCAATGGATTTATCCAAGCAATCTAATCAACAAACTATCAAATGTTCACAATGCCTCAATAGGCACAAAACTTGACTTCACCTTAACTAGGTGTTTCCTCCACCTCCACACACATCAAACAACTTCAAATAGCATGTCCCCAAGGTGACTAAGCCCTTAACTCATCAGTTGATACAAAAACCCAATTTTAGCCCTTCACTAGGCCTACTTCCCTAGTAGGCTTAAAATGTGAGCCTGATTTAAGTGTTATATTGTGTACCTTTTAATTTTTTTAATTTTTATGTGATGCTTATGATGGATGTGATTATTATTATGATGTGATTATGCTCCCGATAATTGAATTACACTTGCAGGAAACTGAACCCCTTCTAGGAGCATCCCGCACAGTCTCATGGATTGATAGGTATAAGTCAATACTCCTTATAGACAATCTATTTAATAAACTTATCAATAGTAAGATTGATGTCTTCTAAGATCTCTCCCATTTGCAGGCACCAGTGAATAGGTATTTGTCAAAAGTGTCTTCCTCGAGTGAGGGAAATATAGGAATAGAAGAGGAAAGTGAGACGTGCAATTTATCTAGAACAGGAAGATTAACTAGAGGTCAAAGTACTAGAAGGAAATTCAATAAATGCATGAAATTTTTCCTTGCTCAAGGGGGGTCATGTTCTTATGATGATGAGATAGAAGGAAACATCGAGGTGCCCTTGAGGTACCAACATCTACAGAAACATTGGGTACCCAAGGAACTTCCTCCAATAAACATTGATTTTTGTGTTAATGAGAGGATATATCGCATAGCACCATCATCATTACATGGTTTGGGCCTATTTTCTATGGATGGCATAAAGGTGTCTTACAACAAAGTTTCTAAATTGATGGAGTATGTTGGACCATGTTACGATTACAAAAGTTGGATGCATATTGTTCAATATAAAAAAAAGTATGCATAGGTATGCCCTCTCGGAAAATTATATACAACAACAAGACAATAATCAAAGTAAAAGTGTGGCTATATACATTGATGGAAGGCCAAAAGAAACATGAAATATTGTGGGTTTTATAAATAATACATGACCTAGGTCAACTATAAAGCAACCCAATTGCATATTTGAGGCGCGCGAGGGAAATCGTGTATTCATTTGTGCGATAAAATCAATACATGCAGGGGAAGAGCTTCTTATTGATTACAATTTGAACCGCATAGATACAAACGAGGCTACTATCATGGGGGTGGTACATTCTATTAAACCAACTTCTAATCAATGACTCCAACATACCATTTAGTCAATAAATTTTTGGCTAACATTTTTATACTTGATCTTTGACACAGGGGCACAATATAGAGCAACAACTTGGAGGGGAAGTTGGCAATGTTCCTGGCTCATCTACACATGAGCAGGTAAAACTCATTGTAATTGTGCAAACTAGATAGAAGAAAAATGTTATTTTTTTTAATGTTATTTTTTTCATTGTTTTGGAGTAATTTTGATAATACTAATACTATTGTTGTCACAAAGGGCTAGTGGTCGGAGGGAGGGAAAGGAACCTGCAGTCTCTTAGTAGCCTCGCCCTGAGGAGGACCCTTTCTATATTGATTTAGTAGAGACCGAGGACCCAATCAGTTCGATTAAAAATTTGCTAAAGAAAATTGGCAGAGAAATTATACGTTTGGCAACCATAAAGCCTACTACTCAGGAAATAAAAGATAGGGGATCTGAATTGTTGCACACCTCTGAAACCTTAAAAGTAAGTATTAATGAAATTTTTAATTATAACAAGAGTTCAATAATAGTTTTTATGTTATGCTCTTTTATGGAATTAATTAAAATATGGATGTGTTGTCTTTACAGAGTTTTTTGCATGATTTTGAGCCTGATTCCCATGATGAGGGTGCTATAGGTGGTTCAGGTAGATTGTATGTTCCATTCCCCACTTGTGTTTTCCACTAAATATATATAAGAATGATCATAATCATTGACAATACATTCTCAAACAATCCTTTTTTTATAATGATCATAATCATTGACAATACATTCTTAAACAATCCTTTTTTTAATGCTCTAACAATCTTGTCCATGCTAGTCCACGCGTTCTATATTTATGCATGCTCTAACAATTTTATTCTTTAGCTTCAAATCAATTGAATCCTATGATGATGCCACCTCCATCAAGGACAACCACAAATCTCTTTCTGACTATTGAGTCAACAACACACAGCTTACAGGCATCGACTGTTGCACCATCTACTGGTACAAAAATCTCTCTTTTTCTCTCTTATGACAGCAAAAAACAGTTTTTTTTTACAAATTTTTAACATCAATTATCATTTGTTCTTTTATACATCAATTATCATTTGTTCTTTTATACTTTGTGATAAATACTTATTAAACTTATGAAACTTTTTGCAATAGGAGTTTCAGCATCATTTCTTGGATGTTCCTATGTTCCTAGTACGGGAACAGTGAAGGATGTCATTTTGATCGTCAGTGACGATGAAGGCATTCCATTAAAAGTAGCCAAAGTTATAGGTACTTTAAATTTATTATTATTCTATAGTGATATAATAGTAATTTAGTTTTTGATCACTCTTCATCGACTAATGATCCCATGATTGTTTTGTAGGGAATGATGTTTTTTGGAGAAAACTTGGTGATGAGTGCTTGCGAATATTCGGGCCCACCTTGCATACCTAGTGGAACATCATATCCTAACCAAAACCCCAAACCACTATTTTGATTTCATATCATTGCTAGAATAGTTTTCCTTTTCATCCATTTCTTGAACTATATTAAAGGTAGCTTCACTTCATTTATGAGTCTAACATGTTTTGTTTTACTTAAAAGGTGGAATAACCAAGACAAACCGTTGAAGGATGACCTTATAGAGAGCATGACCCAACTCTTTGGACCTCATGCATTTGAGAGAAACAAACTCCTTGGCTGATTTATGTATGAAGTATATTAGGGACTAGTATAGAAAAAATTTACGGGATAACTCCAGGCACGAGCATCCACCCTGTGTTCCTAAGGCTGAGTGGCAGGCTCTGATTTTGGATGGAAAGTATAAAGCTGACAAGAAAAATAATATTACACTAGTAGAGAGTGCAGAAAGGTATGTGATACTATTGAGAATTTAATTATGTACTAATTAACCTCTATATTTATACTATCTAACATATTTCAAACTTTTCATAGATTGCCTGACACATCAAAGGCAACAAAGGCAAGACTAGAAAAGCACTGGACACACAAGCTTAGCTCTGGTGGTTTTTTGAAACTTCAAGCACGAGTTGTAAGTATTAATAAATGAAAAATTGTATCAAATTTTTTATATAATGTGATGGGAAATGCTAGGATAGACTAGCTTGTCTATGCTCCTGATCCTCAACTTGGATCTCAGTGTTCCTCCACACCAATATATGATGCAGAGTAACACACTTTGTAAACACCAACAAACTCCTAGGACCTTGGAACAACTAAGTAATTCAAGTTATCACCCCAATCCTCTATTCTCCACAAGAACATTCAAGGCTTGATTCACCTTCAAACAAGGAACTAATCTACTGTTACAACTACTCCTTTAATTCATGGACCCAACTCATCACATAATGTTGCATACTAGTTACTTCTCCCTTGTACCATTCAAGGCCTCATACACCCAACCTTGACACCAAGTGTTTTGGACAACTCCAACCCTCTAACATAAATGGGAACCAAAACAAACATCAACACAACCCAAAACAAATCAGGTCTAAGGCAAACTTGTTGTTACCAGTCACAGGGCAGGTTGCAGCACTTGACCTTTATTCTACACACCCAACCAAGAGTGCAATTGGATCCTCTAGGACTCCCAAACACCAAAGATAGTTTAGAACAACTCCAACATGACCAAAATAAGGTGTAACAAGGGTTGGAAATCCTGCTAACTATTTACCATTTCCTTTTGATATTTTAACTACCCTCCATTGGTTGATGAAATAATGCAAGTAAAATTCACCATACCACGCAAAAATGCAAGGCTCAGAGTTCAAGAGATGCCTCACAGAAGAGGATAAGAGAATTGGCTTCCAACAAGGCTATAGAGCCGTGGCTGAATGGCTATGAGCTAAAATCAGTGTGGAAGGTTCTAATAATGATGCATCTGAGCCATAGTTAAATAAGCTAAATGAAATTTATTTCAAATTGAATACTTTACCAATTAGTCTATTTGATGTTAAGTTCCAATATCAAGTGAGTATATATGTTTTAAGCAAGCAATGATAACAATGTGTAGGATGTTGGAATGCAGCCTGACAATCCTTCTACACAATATGTGGATGCTGAAGGTTCACATGATGTGCATCCCAATGGTGGAGGTATACATTTGCTATTAAATTTTTTTTATGTAATTGCAATTAGTGTTTGGATTAACATAACATTTTGTATAGCAATTGTAGAGGATCGAGGGGTTGATGTTCATGAGCATGTTGATGTTGAGTCCAGACAAAATGATCTGGTCATATCAGGTAAAGAGCGCCAGAGTTATGTTATTTAAAATAACTAAATACTTGTAACAATTATAATAAATTATTTTTAATTTAACTCTTTTATTTGTTATTGCAAAGGACCCCCTTTTGCAACAGCATAAGAATTTGAGATCATCAAGAACAGAGAACAGAACAACTAATGAGGGGGGAATTGATAATGACATTGATGCTCCTCTTAGAGCTTACATAGAAAAAAGAAATAGAAAGAAAAAAAAGAAATGATTGTCATCTACATACCTTAATTGATAATGATTGAATTTTATGTCTTAATGAATTTAATTATGTGCTAATGAATGTTCATGAATTATGTGTTAATGCAGAATATTGATGAATGTTGCATGTTAATGAATATAATGTGTTAATAAATGTTATCATGTGATATTGATTGAATGTTACATTTTATTAATGGTTGAAAGAATGAATGAATGTTAGATGTTAACGGGGAATGTAGAGTGATGTTAGGGGGAGGGGGGTGGGGCCAAATGAGCTTCCACCTTCACGTGGTTGGCCCTGTTTAGTAGAGAATATTAAACTATTCTCGAAACAAAGTGAAGCTCAATAAGATACTAAATATTTCTCTATTTTGTCCTATTTTTAGACTATTGTCCTATGCATCTAAGGCTTCATGCTTTGAACTGTCATGAAGTTCTAAACTTGTAGCTTTTTTATTGCATCCTTGGATCTCAGCATTGTCTTGGGACTGTGTTATCACCAATACTACGATTATCATAATTAACTAGGGAAATAATGAGTCCCTATGTCTCATTGGATTTCATGCAATGATAGAAAGGCAATGAGATTACATATACTTGTGATGCCAACCACATTCATATATAAATGTATCTATCATATTATTTCATTTAGAGAAAAAATCAATAATGATGCCAACCAAACCAAAATGTATCAATTGAATCTACCTTGTCTCACATTCACTGGCACATAAGAGTAATTATTTCTCTTTAAATGCAAGATAAATGATAATTAAAGTTCTTTTTTATTTTAAACTAGTCCTCCTAATCTTTCTCGAAGTCAACAAATGCCAATTCACGTTGAACTTCTCTTCAGTCTACTCACAAACTTCTGATTACTTTTCTAAACCATTTGTGCATTTATAATTTACTCTTCATCCTTTTTCTAAGACATTTTGAAGTTTAAATTTTTGTTGAGGAATGAAAAATAGGTGGTAGTTTTACTGTGACTATATAATTGATATAGAAAAATGCCATTTGAAAAGAAAGAATGTATAACATACCACACTTCTTTGTGAGGAGTCTTCATTTCTTCTTCACAGATCTTATACCATAAAAGTTTTGATACCATCTTAAAAATGGTAGAGTTAGGAGAGATAGAATGTGGTCAAACCATTGATTCAAATGGATTGATTTTACAATGATGTGCATTGGCTATATAAAGCCATTATTTTCCATATGACTACCAAAACTCCCTTACAGGAAATTAACTTCCCAGTAACTAACAATTTATTCAATTTTTTATTAATCTAAACTATAAACTAAAAATTAGCCTACATTAATTTAATATTCTCCAACAGTTTTTGCAATATGTGAGAAGCCTTATTTGAGTGTCACTGGATCTGATGTCAGGTATGAGCTCTCCATCCAATATCATTAGGCTAAAAAGGAATTCTAAGATATGTGAATAGCACTATCATATTTAGAAACCTGATGATAGCTACCTAACTTCAATTGGGTTAGTGACATTTTTGTTAAACTCTATCTCAGACTATGAATTCATTTAGTAGTAGAGGATACAGATGGATAGCAAGAAAACTATTCCATGTGTCATCATCTAATATTTTTCTCGCGCATTATATAAAAGAAGGCAGCTATTAACATTCTCAACTATTCTATAGGGATTGTTAAGGAGTTAGAAATGTTAAAAAGGCTACAGAATAGTGAAGCTATTTGTCATGCTTGAAGCACAAAAGGTGGTTCATTCTATGCATTCTTTAGTAAGACATCATTTTGCAATAATGAGTTGATTCTGAAATAAAATGATGCTATCACTCCACTGTATCTGGTTTTTCACATTGTTGCTTTACACAATATTTTAGGAGTCATGGCAATTAGTTATTTAGCAAGGCAATTAATATCATCACACAGATTGATGAACCTTAAAGAACATAACAATAGATCTAAAAGCATAAACTATGTAGACCATTTAACTTCTATTTGTACTTATTCAAACCCATCCAATTTTTAACTTATTTCATTGGCAAGTTCCCACACTTCATGGTATTGATATTTCTAAAATATTAGTATCTCAAAATGTAGTTTTTGAGCAAAATATCTCATCTCTTTGGGGCAGTGGAGAGTGGTGGATGCTTCTTGCAGCTCAAAGCATGGCTATAGGAACTGTGATGGTCCATTGGGTGTGCAAGTATTCTGATCCCATCATGGCCACAGGATGGGTATGTTTCAAAGCTATACCAATAAAATCATCTGTATACTTAAAAATCTATAGAACTTCCAAGCTATGTGGATTTATGATCTAATAATTTTTACATAATTTTTAACATCTTTGATTATGTTGTCTTTTTTTTTTTAACAATATTATAGGATATGGAAAAACCAATAAAAAATTGAATTGTTAAAGCTTTTCCTTGATTAAATATAATTGTAGCTTAGAAATAAAGTTGTCTTAAAGGATCACTTTTACTACACTTAAGGTACTTGGGCAAAAGAGATACTATGGGATTATAATTTATATATAATGTTGAATGTAATGGGACTACTCAAGCCCAATGGAAACTCTACATTGAATTCATTTACTAAGATTCTTTTCCTTAAGAATTATGAGGATAAGAATGTGACTATTGCAAACCTCCTAGAAGAGCTCCCTATTCTTATAGTTAACACCTGATGGTTATTATCATTCTCTAACTAGCATTGGCTTACTCTTAGCATCACAATACTGTAATTTTATGGGATGCATGATGCTTCTCTTTGGGGTCTCTGACCCCCTAACTAGAAGGAAATACATGTCCATGAATACACGTGCATTTATAGTGTAGTTCATGTCAGAGAGAGGCTTGCCCATCATCCAAAATGACCTTGCATGATGTCAGCATTTATCTACATAAAAAATCAAATGTGGATATATACATAAATATCAATGTTTTCGTTATCTTTTTAGCTTATTACTATTTCTATTTTTATTCTTGATATATTTCATACAGTTTTAAGCATGGAAATTTTCATATGCATTACATTAATGCCAAGTCCAATGGTGATTGATATATGAGAAGTTATAATTATAGAGTTAAACCTTTTGTACCATTGGTATGAAAGGCCTTGCACACATAAACTAGTGGTAAATGACCAGCACAAGCCATTGGACATGTTTAGGAAAGATGTAAAATATGGACATTCGTATATGAGTTTGTGATTCTCTTCATCCCTAAATTGTAAATCTTGTGTGTGTGTCGAGTAACATGATACCAAATTACCATCCATTGCATGTCATAAGATCCTAGATATATCTAATTTTAGGCTAAATGCTAGAACAAAGAAATGTAAAAGTGCATAATGTCAAGATCTTGCAAATCCTATAGCACATATGGAAATACTTAAAGCTTATGTTACACTTTTGGCAATTGCATAGAATAGATTCTAGAACCATCATCCTTGATTATATTCAGCAAACAACTTAATCTCTTGCTCATATTTCCACCAACCCAAAGACTATTGGGTATGTAGAGGTTTTTCATATGGTAAAGGCCATATAAGTGATCCTACTGATGTTACTTTGGAGGTGAATTGATCATGACATTGCCTATCTATCTTGTGTTTATAGATTTAATGTTTATTGCCAATATACTATTTTCTTCTGTCAATTAATTTTGTTGGCCTTATACTACTGTCATGCCTTATATATTGCCTTTATATTGTTGTCATTGTCTTGATTTTGATGTCACGATGATGAATATTAGTTGAACTTATAGAAATTTTAGTGTTTCTCTGTATGTGTTGTCTTCTTCCAACAATAATTAGTGATTACAAACATATATTTTATGAATGATGTCGAGCAACGAGAATTGCTGATCTCAACTACACAAAATGGAAGTGCCAACCATTTGATTGTTAAAAACACCATGTGCTCAACAACCATTTTTTTCCTAATTCAAACAAATATACTTGTTTCTTGAGAGTAGAGATTGTTCACTAGAATAAGCAATGCCCTTCAGAATAATTTTGAGTCTAAACAAATTTTCAATAACCCTTGTTAGAAAATCACAATATTAATTCTCAATGTGGAATGCGTTCAATATGTTTTTGAACATGCTGACAATAGTGATCTATATTTAAAAATATATATTTGAAATCTGAGTCATCAACTTTGATCAATCTTTTATAACAATACAATAACATGTCTTATAGCAATGTTCTATCTTTTACGTGTCTGCCATTATTTATTGAACTATCCTTTATAATAATAGAATGACCTATTATAGCTGGAAATCATTGTATTCCATCACAAATATTAGGCATAGTAAGTAAATAGTTTCTAGGATTCAGCAAGCGATACTATAGGACTGTAACATTTTTGTACAACACAAGGCCTCCTAACACCACTCAACCTCCTGTCTCGAACTATTATTAAAATTTACAAAGTAGGTTGTGGTTTAGGTATTTCTTCTTTTGTATCATATTCAGAGATCATGTTTCAATATATAGCTTCCTATTATCTCTGGTTCTTTGTTGCAGACCCATTATAAATGCTTTGTTAATTTTGATGCTTGTATTGTCATAGGGTCTGTATAAATGGTTAATGAATTGTTTGTGGGATGGTGATAAATATATAATTCATGACTAAATTAAAATGACTATTTACCATACTCATTCGCAAATGACTGTAATATTCCTTTGATCATTTCATCCAATCTTTTTCTTTATATTCCCAAATTATTTATTCCAATTTGATGCTCAATCTATTTAGTTGATTAAAATATATGGAAAGTTCATATGATGTTTGTTGTAGGGTCTATTAATGTGTATGTTGAATATAGTTGTTCATCACTCTACAAATTACTATCCATAGCTATCACACATTTGATAACGTACTGACCTTAATACTATGAGGCCTATAAAAAGCATCTCTTTGCACATATATTTATCACTACATCAGACATAGCTAGCCCTTTGCTGCAAGCATATAATTATAAACCAGAGATAACAACCAGATCATTGTAGAAGGTACATTAGACTTTGCAAATAATGGTGTCTTCATCAGAAGCAACCACATTTATATGTAAGACATTGATTGTTTGTGCAATCAATTAACTTATATTTGACAAAATTGTATATAGTAGATAATGTAATACTCATATTGACATTGTCACCGTAACCCTAAATTTTCTTGCATTAAGCATTGTTAAATAGGATAATTCTTTAAGATAATAAGTAAGATTCAACAAATATGATCATCAAATCATCATTAGACTCTAGGAAGCAATAAACATTTATTGATTTCTCTATGGTGTTAGCCAGTTATTTGGCATACCTTCTTGTCAAAAATCCCATGTTTCTAGTTCAATAGGAAAATATAAGATTTCATTAGTTGAATAGGTTTTTTTTCACAGGATGGCAAGATCATTGCTCTGATACCTCAAAGAACTAGTGTCAAAAATAACTCAAATCATTGATCCTGCCTAATAGCAGGAATGGTTTAGTGAAGGCTAAATGAAACACATGCAATGGGAATTCTTGGAAAGAAATATCTCTAATTAGAAGGCAACAATAGAGGTGCTCTTTGTGCCTTGAATTTTTTGACAAAACCTTATGAGTATGGGGCCACGATATGACTTGATGAGAAGATAAATGCTATACTTGCATGATTCGAACAAATAGTTGATGTGCAAGGCACTTAATATAGCACTTGTTGTGCCTTGAATTTGTTGACAAAACCTTAAGAGTATGGGGCCACAATATGACTTGATGAGAAGATAAACACTATACTTGCATGAATGGAACAAATAGTTGATGTGCAAGGCACTAAATATAGCACTTGTTGTATCAATGCCACCTGGAAGGGCATAAGGAAAAGGATTGTGTGTTGGTGAGAGCTTGAGTGATTAGTATTGGCCAACATCCTTCATTATTACAAAGTTCTACACTTAATTTTGGAAAACATAGAAATTCTTTGTGTGCCCTATTACTATAGCTTAAGGGCACTACTATTAAAATATTGGCATGAGGTATGAGAATCCAAAGCATGGCACATGTACTTGTAGAGTTGTAGAGGAATTTCTTGAATCTCAAAGAAAGAAAATGATGAAATATAGTTTGCAACAACCAACACCACATTCATAATATCATTTATGCACCACCCATTATGCACCTTACCAACTACATGCAAAAGTACCATTTTGTTTGCCTAGATGGCAAGGAAAAGGTAGCTATCAACTGAGCCATGGGAATGGAAGGGATAACCAAGACTACATGTTCACATTCCCCAAATTAAGAGAAAATGGCCAACATCCACAGAAGTGTATTGGTTTCCCTCTACATGTGTTTCGTGACACTCAACATGAAATAAAGATTGCCCAGCCTTAATGCAAATATTTGTGTTGTGCAAGAAGACTGCAAAAATGATCCACGCTAGAAAACAAAAGCAACAAAAAAGACATAGCTAGACAAGCTTGTCCAAGTTGTCAAAGTAAGTGGTGAATATGGCTTTAATGATGCACAAGATGACCCATGAGAAAAGAATGGTGCTAGAAAGGAAACATGGTTATGATATGAGTAGAAATTATACCCTTTGATATTGCTGAATGGTGAAAGTTAGTTCATGATGTTGTGCATTTGTTCAAAAAAGAAAAAGAAGAGATTTCTGCTAAAGTGTAGACTAGTAAAGGGAGAAATGAAAATCAATTATGGTAGCATACACCTATTACAATAAGGTGAATTCCTTCCAAGTTTGGAATAGTTTGAACAAAGGGCTATGTTTAGTAGGTTAGCTCTAGCCAACTAAGTACTCAGAGAAGATGCACATGGTTAATAGAGTTAGAGAGAGAGAAGCTGCTAGTGGATACCTAATGTAAGAACATCTTCCTATTTTGTCCTTCAATTTTAGTTTTGTCTCATTGGCATTTCATCAAACAATTGGGGTACAATGTCTGATTTGAAACTAAGTACCCACCAAAGAAATTACAAAATACAAATCCTTTGTATACGATTTATGTCAAACACTTGCATAAAAATAGAAATCTAATATTTTAATTGTATTAGGAAAACATAAACCCAAATACTTAGCACCCAAGATAAACTTCACCAAAGTTACCATTCTTTAAGCATCAACATTTTCACAAAAACTTGTCTAATATATGTTATTGAAAATTTTCATAGATTGAACAGAGGCATTTCATTATACATTTTGCGTACAACCTTCAAATGTAAGGAATCAATTTTAGCAAAATTGTTAGTACTCAATGATGTAAGCAACATAAGTATGACATATTAAGGCCTGAGAAGGAGTGAGGCAAAGGGAGGAGACAAGGGAGTTGAACCTTCCAGCTACGTCATTCTCAACTACCTCCAACATCAAACCAAATCAAGACTCTTGAACCCTACATAACTTCATTTGGTCACATCTTATATTTAAGCAGGATGGTGTCGTATTGCTGCTCCTTCCATTATTCATGATATATTATTATCATGCCATCCAATCGGCTATAGGACAAAGATGATTCCTGAACAATCAAATTAGCAATACGGTCAATCTGCATTGCATTTGGACACTTGGTTTGAGGTTCATCTCATCGATTCCCATTCGTCACAGGATATTTATCTGATTAGACCTCGATAGAAAACATTGAAATTTCTCGAGCCCCAAGCCCAATAGTGCAGGATTCAATCTCCACATATAATAAAGCTTGTATATAGAGCTAAGCATTCTCACACCATCCAAGAGCTGATGCAGGTGAAGCTTCCAGCTACAGGATGCCCAGCTCTATATACAGGCTTTATGATATGTGGAGATTGAAGCCTACATGATTTGGGCTTTGGGCTCAGGAAATCTCAATGTTTTCTATCGAGGTCTAATCAGATAAAGATCCTGTGATGAATGGGAATCGATGAGATGAACCTCAAACCAAGTGTCCAAATGCAATGCAGATTGACCGTATTGCTAATTTGATTGTTCAGGAATCATCTTTGTCCTATAGCCAATTGGATGGCGTGATAATAATATATCATTAAATAATGGAAGGAGCACCAATAAGACACCATCCTTCTCAAATATAAGATGTGACCAAATGAAGTTACGTAGGATTTAGGAGGTTTGATTTGGTTTGACATAGCTGGAAGCTAGCAAATTATTTTTTTTGTTTTACTTTGTATCTGTTGCAATTGTGACATCCACCACAAGCATTGCGACGAGGTTTCTATTGCGACGACGCCAACTGTTGTCACCATTGCAAGGGTGCCCATCACAATTGTGACATCCACCACAAGCATTGCAATGAGGCTGCTATGGCGATGACAGTAACTTTCGTCACCATTGCACGGGTGTCCATCGCAATTGCGACATCTGCCACATGCATTGCGACAGGGTTGCTGTGGCGACGACACTAACTTCCATCGAATTTGCAAGGGTATCCATCACAATGGTGACATCCACCACATGCATTGTGATGGGGTTTCTATGGCGGCAACGCCAACTGTCATCACCATTGCAAGGGTGCCCGTCACAATTGTGACATCCGCCACATGCATTGCGATGGAGTTGTTGTGGCGGCGATGCCAACTACTATCGCCATTACAAGGGTGTCTGTCACAATTGTGCGGTCAGCCACAAGCATTGTGATGAGGTTGATGTCACAATAAAGTGGTTGCATAGTGACAGATAGGCATCGTAATTGCAACGATAAAGGATAGACATCGTAATTTGTGACAAAAAAACAATGACGTCTACTACTGTCACAGTGGCGACACATTGCTATCATAATTATGACACGTAGCTGTCACAAATCGATGCCAAATGCATTAGTGTTGGGATTAATACTTAACATCAAAAAATCCACCCAATATATTATTAAAAAAATAACAACAATGAGAACAAATTTCCACAACCATGCTAAAAAAGCTAATGCAATCAAATTTATGTAAGTTCTTACAAATGATTAACAAAAAAATTAAAATATTCTTACAAACCAAGATTCTCGTAGGAATTTCACCAATAGAGATCTAAAGGAAAATCAATAAATGGGTAAGTGCTCAAAGATGGGGAACCAAAAAGGGGTATAAGATACCACTTTTTTTACTAAAATCAACAAACTTTGAACTTCAACAAGAAATTGAAGATGGTTAGACTCTAATGTTTAAAATGCAACAAAAATAAGAGTTCTAGTACTCTAAATCTAGCTTATGATCTAGTAATTTGTTTTAAAAATGACAAAGATTAAGGCCCTCAAAAGGGGAAACAAAAAAAGTGGTCCTATTTTTTGTGAAAAAATATAACATGGTGTCTAGTGTGCTCCCCCTAAAATGTTAACATTTTTTTAAATATTTTGAGTTGATTTAGTAAGAAGTTAGCTAACACCACGTTTTTTATCCCATTTTTTTTGTTAATTTTTTTATGAACACATCCTAAAAACATAAAACTAGAAATGATTGAAAACTAATCAAAAATAAAAAATTAATTTTTTTAAGGGAATATACTAGATTATAGTTTCTAAAATAACAAATTTCTTCAAGATTTTAAAGACAAGCTAAAATCTAAACCCAAATACGTTGGATTTTGATAAAAATAAAACACACTTACAAAAGAAATTAGAGATAAAAACCTTTACATGATCAGAATATAAAATAAAGTATATGGTTAGATAGATGCTTGAGAGATCTATAATATCATGATGTATGATTTTGTCATTATTGAACTACATGAAAACCTGATGAGGAGCACACACCAAAATATGACTTTTTGGAATGTTTGTCAAAAATCGTGTCTCAAGTCTATTTGAACCATCCAAGCCTTAGTATTGGTGGATCCTAATGGATTAAATAAGGTGTATTTCCTATAGGGAATATGCCCTATGTGAAATATTGTATTTGAAATGTTGCATAGACCATGTCTTGGCCACTTTGAGTTCTTTACATAGGGTATAATTCCCTATAAGGAGAACATCCTATGTAAGAGAAAGAAAATGAGAGAGAGGAGGGGAAGGTGGGGTGAGAAAGTGGAGGATTCAGAGAGAGAGAGAGGGGGGGGGGTGGGTAAAGGGGGAGGTTATGAAAAGGGTAGAGGGAGAGAGTGACTAAGGGGGAGGGGGAGTAGAGAGAGGGGCGTTGTAATAAGTGACTATAGAGGGTTTTCATTAAGGATGTTAATGTACAATTAAGTATTTATTATTCTTAAAAGTATTACATTTATTTACTCATTGTAGTTGCTCTCTTATTTGTAATTCTATATTTTTTAGAAGATCTATTTTCCTTGATCTTTTCCTTTTTCTTTGAGGGTTTTCTTACAGGAAAACAAGAATGATACATTAGGCATGCTACCAAATATTGTGCAGTACTTAATTTTATGATAGTAGGTCCAAATAATTTTTGATTTAGGATCAATCAGTCATCTGATGTTCATGCTAGATAAACTGAGGCTCTTAAAGCAAGATAACTTTGATGATTGAGATTATGAGTATCCTTCTTTATTAAAAAGGATCCTAACATTACATTAGATGCAACATTAGATGAAGAGAGGAAGCAAATAGAGGATATATTTCAGTTGAATTTTAAGGATCATGATATATTTATTTAGAGCGAGTAGACCATGTTGAGATAGATTCTCTACTGATCAAGAGACTATAGTAGTTAAAGGACTATAATTCATGATATGAAGTTCCATATGTGTAGACTAAAAGGTCTTTATGCAAATGTCTAAACTATAGATGGATACTTGGAATACTATTTATTTAGAGTACATTATCATTGAAGATCTAACGATTGATATTTCCTCCAAGTCTTTTGCCAAAGTGAAGTGTGTACATTATTGAAGACAAGCTTGAAGTAATGGATCAAAGCCTTTAGTGAGAGGAAGTCTCAACATCAATGATTACATGAGTTTTACTATAACGCATCCTTCTCTATGTGGGAGAAATTTGAGGTGAAAGCCTTTCTTCCACCCTCTAGAAATCTTCATGGTGTATGTCATGTGAGTTACTACATGACTTTGTGGAAACATCATGGAAGGTGATGTTCTTTCATTGAGTTTTGTTTATGGTTAAGTTATAGGGTAAAAGAACAGAGTTGTGTCACCTTATAGGTTAACTTATTAGAGAAACTGAATTTGATTATTTCTAACTAAAATTCAATTTTGGTCAAGCATATGATCTAGCTAGATTGATTCTAGCTAATTTATATAAGTGTTCCAAAAAATTTAATTAAAAAAATTTATTAAATACATATTTTATAGAAATTTATGTCCAATTACTACAAAACTAAAATTATTTCAAAAAAAAGATGTTTCAGCAAATCTTACTCTTTTTAATGATATTTTTAAAATAATATAAAAATACCACTTTATATAGCTTATAGTCAAGAATACACTCATATAATATTTATAGTATTTTAATTAGACATAATATATTGTAATTAAAATATACTACAAGTATATATTTAATAGTCAAGAAGATGTTGATTTTGAGAAAGAAAAAAAATACTAATTCATATTAAAACATTGTAAAATATATAGTTTGCTAGAGAAGAGAGTCCTCTTCTACAATATATAAAAAAAAATTTGGTTGGAATAGATTTGTTATGAGAAATGTGATGGGAGATAAAAACTAGCAATTTTAGGTGAGTTGGAATTTGAATTGTTATAAATGAGAAAATATAGGTTAGAAACCATTTTTTAAATTTATTTTACTAGCTATATATGTCATGTATAACATATTTTTAGATAAAAGGGAAATAGGTTTATTGACATATTTTTTTTGGTGGGAACTAGGCCCTTGATTTTTGGTATTTTTCAACAACTAAAAAAACTATCTTTGAAAATTACAAAAAAATATCAATTCTTATTCCAAATAATAATTAAAAATAGTAAATCTAAACTTCATCCATTTCTACATATTTCATCAGTTTACTAAATTTTCAAAATCTAAATAATAATGTCACTTTTATGACATTGAATTTGAATAGTTTCACTTTTGTTATCCTTTTCCTTTATAAAAGGGTGATGCAGGTTTATGCTTTTACCCTATAGTAAGATAACAATCTTACAATAGTTAATCCTCCTATCATGGTGGATGTCATATGATTGATATCTAAGTAGATCATGATAGATTATATCTTGTAAATAAATATCAACTAAGAGATAGATGTCATCACATAGAAATCTATGAGTTGTATTTATAGATATATCATGGTGGAGTTAATATCCATGGACAACTCATGATTTGATGTCCCTATGGTAAGTATCACATGGGTGATACAAGTGCACATACCTTATGGACATATTGAGTACTTGGTGAATATCATGAGATTTGATATTTGTAGGCCATTACTCTAAGTAATTGGTAAATATCATGAGACTTGATATTTGTAGGTCATTACTCCTAATATCATGAGATTATATCATTATGGTAGATATATCCAAATTAAGATATTTGTGGAAATGTCATACAATCTGATAGTGCATATCTCACATTAACTTTTAAAGTTGCCATACTGAGATATGGCATGGTGCATACTATGAGTCATGTTATTGGAGACACTATGTGCAAACATTTTATTACTAGGCATCATGTGACTTGATTTCAATGTGCATACCAAGAAAATATAAGTATGATGAACATTTTATGGTTGATATTCCTTGTTGAATAATACTTCTAATGATATTGAAAGATAACATCTAATTTGGTGGGTATATATTGATATTCTTAAATACACCATTTTTAAGAATATCATATTGAGATTATATCTCTTTGTATTACTTGAGGGAAAGGTGTATTAATTCTATGACAATCCTCCCTAGCTAAGAGAGGTGTTAATGTTGTAGATTTACTTGGATTGACTTAACCACAACATACATTGTTATGATTACTAGTTAATCATTTTGATTAGTAACCATGAGAATATATATATATACAAGAGAGATCATTGCCTTTGGAATGAAAAAAAAAATTACAAATAGTGTTATTCCATTTGCAACAATCATATCTTTAACATTATTAATTACTCTTTATTTAGGTTTACTTAGGATAATGCATTTGCATATTGGTTGTCACTATGACACATAGGAGTTTGCACTTTATTTTAGTACATGGTGTAGAAGAAATCCAATTGCACTTATTTTTTGTGTCACACCTTAATGTTTGTGAGATCCACTTTTATGTTCTTATTGCATTATCATCCTCTCATTGTTGCATATGTTGCACATACTTTGTTGCACAATGGAGGATGGTCCAGCTATAGTGGACATGTGATTACACCTTATTTAGTGGAGAGGTTATCACTTGCATTACTCCTAGTTATCATGCATTTCCTATATTTTGAGGCACATCTACATTGAATTTCATTGATCTAGGTATCCATTATTATTTGATTAATATTAAAATTAAATAATTTGATTATTGGGAGTTGTAGGGTTGAGCTTTTATCAACTTCAACAATACTTTTTGACCAACTTTGACATTAAACAACATTTGTGCTAGATATTTACTTTATGATGTGTATAGTAGCTAAATATTTAAGAATTTGAAGATGAGAAATTTATTATATAATTTTACCAAAATTAAAAAGAAATTGTGCATATTTCTACATAACTTCTAATAATTTGATTTTTTCAATGATCATCACTTTCATAATGGCATTGACTATGTAATGCATACCATTTTTTATAAGAAAATTACAATTATAATTTTAAAATATAAATTTGTCACACCAATATATATTGTATGGATGGTTTTTCATAATCTTTTGTTGTCTATATAATTTTTAGTTAATTTTTGAAGTCAACTATAGTTTAGACAAAGGTGTATTTGTTAATCCATAAAAACTTTATTGCATTTGAATTGCCTTTAAATTTATGTTGAAATGAGGGTATGAATACCTACAGGAAAAAAAATTATGTGTTTCATAATTTTCACATGCGTGAAATAAAGACCTAAATATTTGATTAAAATCCTACATTTGTAAGAAATAAAAAGTAAAAATATTAATGAAATGGAATGTATTAAAAATTATTCTTGTTGGAAAGCTAATAAAATAGTCTAAATACTAGGACAAAAGACCTCTAAATGAATTCATTTGGTCCCCCAAAATCTAAATGTTAAATTTTTATCAACATTTTGATTGAAGCAAATGTGACCCCATTACAAACCTATGATTTAAGAATGGAGAAGCTCTATCAAAGATAATTTCAAATAACTAGCTTCAATTCATTCATTGAAACAGGACCTCTCAAGTCTTAAATCATTATGTTTTCTTAGAATCATAATATTTAAGCAAAAAAAATGATGTGCAAAAAGGTGATCTAAAGCAAGTGAAATATATGGTAATTAAACAAAAGGGGCATGGCACTTTTTGGTGCTCACTTTTGTTCAAAAAATTATACACAAGGAAGTTAAGGATTAATCGTTAGGATACTTTGTGACAAAATTGAAACTAAAGTTCATGTATATAGTGTCCCTTTATAGGATCTATGCATAGAGAGCTCTAGTGTATATGCTAATGACATAACAATCTAGGAATACGTGCCAAGCTTTTATGTCATCTCATTATTCATGATAATCATGCATAGAGTACATGAGACATAAAGGATTCTAATGTATGTAAATTATTAACATGTTATCATTCAAGATGATGCTTTTGTTATTATTCCCTAAAAACATATTATCAACTTATGCTCTACATAAGTGCTAAGTTATTTTATAAATAATTAGGTGTTTTGTGCTTTTACCCACATGTAACGAAGACCAAGGAAGAAAAAAATTAATAGGGCAGTAGAAAATTGAAAGGAAGTTATCAAAATTATAGTAGTGTTGCACAAATCAAAAGAGTTATAAGGTAGAAAAATGACTTCCTAAATTAAACTTGAGATATGGCACCTGATGCAAAAAATTATATATCTTTACAACAATTAAAAGAACCTTAGTAAAAATAATCATGAATAGCCTGCATACCACAACATAATGACTTACTTAGGTGAACCCTCTTGGGTGTTTTGAGATCAATACTTAACATCAAAAAATCCACCTAATATATTATCAAAAAAATAACAACAATAAGAATATATTTCCACAATCCATGCTAAATAATGTAGCACAATCAAATCCATGTAAGTTCTTGCAAATAATTAACAACAAAAATAAAATATACTTACAAACCAAGATTCTTGTAGGATTGTCACCAAAAAAGATCTAAAGGCAAACCAATAGATGGGTAAGTGCACAAAGATGAGAAATCAAAAAGGGGGTATAAGATACCATTTTTTTTTTTAAATCAGCAAACTCTGAACTTCAACAAGAAAATGAAGATGGTTAGACTCAAATCTTTAAAAATGCAACAATAATAAGAGTTTTAGCACTTTGAATCTAGTTTTTAAAATACTAATTTATTTTGAAAATGACAAATATTGAAGCCCTAAAAAGGGGGAACACAAAAAGTGGTCCTATTTTTTGTGGAAAAATATAACATGGCATCTAGTGTGCTTCCCCTAAAATGTTAACATTTTTTGTTGTTAACATTTTTTTAAAAGTATTTTTTATTTCTTTAGTAAGAAGTTAGCTAAAACTAGGTATTTCATCCTAGTTTTTTTTGTTAATTTTTTTAATGAATGTATACTTTTTTACGAATATCCAAAGTATACACATCTTAAAAACATAAAATTTATGTGATCTCCCCCTAGAAATCATTGAAAACTAATCAAAACCCAAAACTTAATTTTTTAAGTGGCATAAACTAGAGTATGATTTCTAAAAAAATTAACTACTTCAAGATTCGACGAACAAGCCAAAATCTAAACCCAAATACTACATGACATTGAATTTTAACAAAAATCAGACATGCTTACAAAAGAAATTAGAGATAAAAACCTTTACATAATCAAAATATAAAATAAATTATATGGTTAGATAGATAACTAAGAGATATAGAATATCATGTTGTATAATTTTTTCATTTTTGAACCACATGAAAACTTGATGAGGGGTACACAACAAAATTTGACTTTTTGGAATGTTTGTTGAAAATCACGTTT
Organism: Cupressus sempervirens; assembly: GCA_028749045.1. Classification (NCBI taxonomy): domain Eukaryota; kingdom Viridiplantae; phylum Streptophyta; class Pinopsida; order Cupressales; family Cupressaceae; genus Cupressus; species Cupressus sempervirens. Next base: position 709,466,170 of record CM053784.1, read on the forward strand.
CAAGTCTATTTGAATCCTCCAAGCCTTTTGGTTGGATCCCCAAAGAAAATCAAAGCCTTAGGCTTGGTGAATCCTAATGGATTAAATATGGTGTATTCCCTATAGGGAGTTTATCCCATAGTTCATATGCCCTATGTGAAAAATTATGTTTGAAATGTTGCATAGACTATGTCTTGGCCACTTTAAGTTATTTACATAGGGTTTAATGACCCATAAAGAGAACATCCTATTTAAGAAAAATAAAATGAGAGAAGGAGGTGGAGAGATGAGGAGGGAGATCCTACGAAGTGAGAGGGAAAGAGGGAAGGGAGGGGAGAGAGGTGGCATGAGAGGGAGTGGATGAGTTAAAGAGAAAGGGTGAGAAAGTAGGAGAGAGATAGAGAGGAGGGGTAAGTGAGAGAGAGAGGGGGGGACATAAATGGGGAGGTTGTCAAAAGGGTAGAGGGAGAGGGGAAGAGGGGGTTTGGGGGGTTGAGAGAGAGGGGGATTGGTGATAAGTGACTATAGAGTGTTTTTATTGTGAAATGCAAGAGTTTTAACATTACCCCTTAAGACACCCCAAGATCCTTAAGGATACATCCTAGGGTTCCTAAGGATTTGAAGGGGTTATAAGAGGTCTTAAGGGGTCCTTAGAAACATAAATGTGTCCTAGGACTCCTTAACAACCCTTACAACCCCTAAGATGTATGGTAAGGAGTCCTAAAACACATTAATGTGTCCTATATATGACCTCTTATGACCCCTTACAACCCTTTAGGATTCCTAAGGATACATCTTAGGGGTCCTAAAGGGTTGTAAGGGGTCATAAGGGATTCCAAGGGAACCTTGGATGCATTGATGTCATAGGACCCCTTAACAATGCTTACAACCACTAAGATGTATAGTAAGGGATAGGACCCCGTACCATATATTTGTGTATGATAAGGGGTTTTAAGCCACACTAATGTGTCCTATATAAGACCCATTAAGACCCCTAAGAATAAATATTAGGGGTCCTAAAGGGTCTCGAGTGGTTGTAAAGGGTCCTAGGAAATATTGATGTGTCGTAAGGGTCTTAGGGCACAATTTTTTTTATAAGGGGTCCTAAGACACATTAATGTGTCATGTAAAACCTCTTATAATCCTATAGGACCATTTAGGATCCATAATAATATATCTTAGGGATAATAGAGGGTTGTAAAGGGTCATAAGGGGTACTCAGACACATTAATATCTTCTAGGAACCTTTAATAACCCTTACCACCCCTTTCTTCTCACCTATCTTTTTTGCATCTTCTAACTTTTCTAGTAAGATCAATTCTTTCAAGACAATTCATCATTATTTATTTTTCTTTGACTACGTTGATCATATTGATCATTTTTCTATCATAGGTAACATCTAAACATTACATGTATCCTTAATAAACATGTCATGACCAAGTGGCAATAGTTATGTGCCTTGATTTCATCTTTCACCATTCATCGTAGCTTCTATGTTTAGATTTGTTCCTTCCATTACTGGGTTTCCATCAATGACAACCTACTATCTATTTGGCTTCACCTTTGAATTGACCTCTTATCCAATAAAACTTCTGTTCTTAATTCCAAATTCCAATACAATAAACTCATATATTGTTAAAGGATGGACCTTTTATAGGAATTCATATTAGTTCTTTAAAATAAATGGAAACCAATCAACATCCTAGAATTATTATTTATTTTTTCCTTTTTTATCTCTTTCTTGTTGTCCTTCTTTTCTTCTTATGTTTGGCATTGTAATTCTTATGTCAACTCTATTTTATCCTTTCTTCTATTTGTTATTATTGCTTCCTCTTGATGTTTTCTTTTGTTTAATTCTTCTTTCTTTCCTCTTTATTATTTTGATGATCATGCTAGATAAAGTAAGGCTCTTGAAGAAATATATCTTTGATGATCGACATTATGAGTAACCTTCTATATCAAGAAGGAGCTTAACATTACATTAGAGGAAACATTGGATGAAGAGAGGGAGTAGATAGATGATATATTTCAATTGAATTTTAAGGATCTTGTTCATATTTATTCAGAGGGATTAGACCATGTTGAGATAGATTCTCTAGTGATCAAGAAACTATAGTAGTTAGAGGACTATAATTCATGAGATGAAGTTCCATATGTGTAGACTAAAAGGTCTTTTTGTGAATGTTTGAACCGTATATGGATACTTGGAATACTATTCATTCAAAGTGCAATATCACTAAAGATCTAACTACTAATATTTCCTCCAAGCCTTTTGCCAAGTGAAGTGTATACATTATTGAAGACAACCTAAAAGTAATGGATCAAAGCATTTAACAAGAGGGAGTTTCAACATCAATACTTACTTGAGTTGTACTATAATGCATCCTTCTTTGTCAGAGAGAAATTTGAGGTGAAAGACTTTGTGGAACCCTTTGGAAAGGTTTATGGGGGATATCATGTGAGTTACTACATGACTTTGTGGAAACATCATGGAAGGTGATAATCTTTCATTGATGTTTGTTTATGGTTACTATAGTAAGGTAACAATATTACAATAGTTTAACCTCCCATCATGGTGGATGTCATATCATTAATATCTAAGTAGATCTTGATATATTATATCTTGTAAATCAATATCAACTGAAGAGATAGATATCTATGAGATGTATTGTATAGATATATCATGGTAGATTTAATATCCATGGACAAGTCATGATTTTATGTCCCTATGTTAAGTATCACATGGGTGATACAAGTGCACATACCTTATGGACATATTGAGTACTTGGTTAATATCATGAGACTTGATATTCATAGGCCATTACCCTAAGTACTTGGTAATATCATGAGATGTGATATTTGTAGGTCATTACTTCTAACATCATGAGATTATATAATTATGGTAGATATCTCCAAATCAAGATATTTGTGGAAATTTTATACAATTTGATAGTGCATATCTCACATTAACTTTTAAAGTTGTCATACTAAGATATGGTATTGGAGACACTATGTGCAAATGGTGCAGGAGCATCTTGGGGAATGGAAAATCCCTAAAGAAATTTTGGCTTTTAAATGGTCTAGACAACCATTTTATGAATAAGGAATAATGATGAAGTCTTATGGTGTGTCTAGGAGATGTAAATAGATTGAGGTGAAGTCCTAATCATGAACTTAGAAGATAGGACCTAAGTATGATTATAAGTCAAAATTTGTTCAAAGAGGCAAATATGGGAGAATACCTTAAAATGGGGAAAGGAGTGATTTTGAGTGGTCTTTAGGTGTTCTTGGAACATTCTAGGGGTTTTGAAATCAAATTGGATCAATTTAGAAGGCTAAGAAGCCATATTACCAAAAATTGCCAAGTTGCTCATTGACAACTTTTCAGTTTTTGCAAAGTTGCAATGACAACTTTTACACTTTTCATTAAAAAGGAAAAAGGAGAGTTTGTATCTCAGCCTAAAGGTCTGAGTGGCTAGGGAAAGAGAGAATAAGCATCATCCAACTCATTGACAGGGGTTGGTTATGTTAATGTACGAACAGTTCTGTTGGAATAAAAACACCACTGAGAGGGGGGGTGAAGCAATGGTTTAAAATACTTTTCAAAACTTGAAACAATTACAAGTTATAAAAATTAACAGATGGGCATGATAGTTAATGAATAAAAAAGTTACATAATATTTTAATTTGAAAAACCCCTTAGGTTAAAAAGCCACTTTGAATCTAAAACTTAATTGGCCTCTTGGGAAAATCTTTCAAAGCTACAACTCTGGGAAGCACCAATACCCTATTTTAGAAAACCAATTTCAAGGAACGCCAATCCCTTACACCTGAAGCACCAACTTCCAAAGTGAAAAAATGAGATATAGAATCAAATGATCATCTCTATTATAACACAAACTATGAATCACTAGTTTCAACTTCTTGTTGAAGACATAATGCAGGATATACTTCTATTCTCCTCAAAACATCCAATATCCAAATATATTTTCTTTTTCCATTAAAAGATCTAATCAAATACTGATATGAATGAATGAAGAGGAAATATATAACCCTTATTATGCCTCTAATAAACTTTTTTAATGAAAATCAAATCACAAATATGAAAATGAAACATAAAGCTTTACCTTCTTCTTTGTTGTTAAAAAGTCTGCTTGCAAAATGTTCGGTCTACAAGGAATTTCACACCAATCCTACAACTTCTATCAAAACCACTTGTTTGATATTTTAGAAGAATGTATCCTCTACTTATAAACCAAGAAAGTCAAAATTTTGGAGGTAGGTACATACCCCAAACTTCCATTAGACCAAAACCGCTCAAAACTGCTAAAACTATCATAACAATTTGGTAACTATTTTTTATAAACAAACTTTTTCTTTTTATGTACATGTGTTATGAAAAAACTAACAAAGACCCATTTTAGCTAACTCAAAGACCTTTCCAAATAGGTATGATATTTGAGATCTATCTGATAAGAAATCTTGTCAACTTTCTCATAGACCAAAACTATTTTTTTATAACCACTTTCTAAATCAATGTGAACATTAAGTGTTAATTGTATAACACTTAAGTGTTTGTCTTGAATATGTTTTGAACAATATTGAAGGACATCAAATAAGATAATTAAATGATGTTAACCATATCATATGCTCATTATAATTACATTATTGACATCAATGACAACAATCAAAGACCATTACCAAGGGTTCAACATACTCCCCCTTTGGCATTGATGTCAATACCAACTTCTACTTGTATATTCATGTGTACCTATATATCATGTATTTGTACCTATATATCTATCATGTAGACATCTTCATCTTCATTTTTCTCCCCCTTTGACATCAGTAACAAGGAGATATACAAAGTTTTTAGTGTACAACAAAAAGATAAGCAAAATATGCTCCCCCTAAAACCTACCACTCATTTATGAACTTATGCAAGAGAAAAGAGGGATAAAACCCCTTTACAAACCAATCTAGCCTTGTTCCTTGGTATCTTTCCATTTTCATCAAGTTTATTTCTAAAGATCCATTTAGCACCTTTTACATTTTTATCTTTAGATCTAGGAACTAATTCCCAAGTTTTATTCTTTTCAATTTGACTTAGTTCTTCTTGCATAGCATTAACCCAAAACTCATCCATACTAGCTTCTTTATAGGTTTAATTTCAGATAAAAAAGATTAGCACATTCACTAGATTTAGTTCTTGCTCTTGTTTGAATACTTGCATGTTTATCCCCTATAATTTTTTCTTGAGGATGATAATTCTTCAATCTTGTTCATGTAGCCTTTGTACCTGTGGCTTCTAGTGTTTATATTTGATCTTTTATCTCTTCTTCACCTTCATCAACTTTATCATCTACTTTTTTCAAGTCTTTATCACTATCTTGTAGGAAAGTATTATCCATTCTTATTTCCTTTTTATCCTGCACAACGTCATCCACTTTCACATGTACTCTTTCAACAAGTTGATTCAACCTTTTATTAAAACATTTTTCCACCCTTCACAAATAACATTCTCTGGCTTACTTATACATGGCCTACCTCTTATTTTATGGTGCTCACTAGCTTTTACCAAGTTTTCAAAATTCAAGTGCCCAAGCCTTTTGTGTCATAACCAACTTTCATTCACCTGTCCCATAAGATAAACATCTTCATGATTGATAGTATTTGTCATATATTTTAAATTTAATACATTCCCTTTAGATTTTTTACCTAATGCAACCAACTATCTAGATTTTAATTTGATTTGACAACCATGGTCATCAAAAACAACTTCATATCCATGATCACAAATTTAACTAACACTTAGAATATTGTACTTTAATCCATCAACATAATACACATCATGAATGTACATTTTTTCATAGCATCAAAGAACTCAAACCTTTTTTTTGCGTTGAAGAATCGTCACCGAAACTAACATTGCCACCTTTGTAGTTAATCAATTTATCAAACTTTGTTCTATCACTTATCATGTGTCTAGAAAAACCACTATCAATTATCCAAAATTCCTTTTCTTCAGAATGTAGAGCCATTTGAACAAACATAGACTTATTAATCTTAGGCCTCCATATCTTAGTCACTATAGTATCAAATTCTTTATCAACTTGTAGACTAGCATAAGATTGATCATTCTGAATTGACTTAGTTTTGCAATTACTCATAACATGACCAAAGAGATTACATTTGTAGAATCTTAGACCATTAATTTTAGGAAAGGAATAACCAAAATGAAACTTTTAATACCTCCTTCACATGTATCTACAATTACTTATTCTATGTCCACATTGATGACACATGAAGCAATACCCATCAAAGAAAAAAGTGAATATGTTTGAGTATCTTCTACCCATGAATGAAGTGATTGATATAACCTGATTTTTATCATTATAAATCTGATTAAAATCTGAATTTTTATCTACATTTGAAGTGGTAGCATTTTGACTTGTATCCTTACTTCCGGATTTAAATATCTTGAATAAAGATTTATCATTCTTGTCACTAGAACATTGTCCAAGTTCAAAACCAATTCTCATTAGATCATCAATTCTTCTTTGTTTCCTTAACATATCATCCAAAGTAGTGTTCTCATATTTTTCTAACTTTCTTCTATATGATACTACTTCATTCATAACCTTGTACATTCCTAATTTTTAGAACTTAACTCTTCCTTAGTAACAAAGGCAATTCTTTTTTGTTCCTCAACTTGTAATTTCAGTTCTATAACTTGTTGATTTAATTCTTTAGTTTCTGTAGACAATTAAAATCATCCCAAACACTATATTAATTTATTTAATATTTCCTGTGACATCATAATTAATTATATTTGTCATATTCTTCTACTTATTTAATTAAATAGGTTCATTTCCATAATGTATTTAAATTTAATTTAAATATATCCCCTCTAATGTATTAAATTTATTTAATGCATATTGCTCCATAAAATCCCCTTTTAAATAAATCTCAATATATTTAATCCCCTCCACTTTATTAAATTCTTTAATACTATGATAAAGTTAAATCCTATTTAATTTAATCCTAATCCCATCATAAAACCTAGTCTACACCCATCACTCTCATCATTCTAAGCCTACCCATTAATTAATCCCACTTAACTAATCCTAAACACCTTCGTAAACCCATATTAGCCCCTAAGTATTTTCTCACATATGTGTGAGCAACTCAAAATCCAAGAAAGCTCCCATTTCATTATTTTATTCAAAAAGTCTTACACTCTTACACACGTGTCCCCCTTTCCTTTCTCCAAGGTTGCTCACACGTGTGAGAAAACCTTGAGCCATCCCTTTTACCCAAAAGGCTTATGTTGACCTTTTCATGTCTTGTCCCCTTAGTCCATGTGTCTCCCTTGTGGTACCTATGTGGATGCCACATAGATGCCACCTCTCCAAGGCCTCTCTCAAGCCTATAAATAGAGCCCTTGTCTCAAGAATTTTCAATCTCCCTTATTTTCATTGTCATCATGCTAGTATAGTTCTAGAGCTTTTAGTTATTTTTATGCATTGTTACTAACCTTTGGTAGTTGATAGTTCATTTGCATTTGCATTGTTAACTTAGTTTGATTTCTTGCATCCACATTCACCTTCCTTGAGTGCTTTGAACATGGTTGTATACATAGCCATTGTTTGAAACACTCTCTTCATATCTAGTTAGTTTATACACTTTGCATTTCATTTCAAGCATATTGGGATTCAATAGTTTTGTTTAGAAGAGCACATTCACATCCCTTCAACTTGAGTGCACCAATAAGGCCTCTTATTAGCACCCTTGTTGAGCTACTTTGAGGTTGCATGAAAACTCAAGCATAAAATTAGTTGTATTTTTATTTTTTTTGAATCTTTGATATGCACATGCTACTAATGTTTCCTTCTTTACATGTGCTCTTGACAGGTTAGGTTTTCTTGCCTACAATTTCTTTTTCAAAGATCTCTTTTTCCTTTAAGAATTGATTTTCTTGAACACTTAAATTCAATTTTTAATTGCATGATCTTTTTAAGTGCATACAGAAATTCACATTCTAAATTAGCCTCAACAAGTTCAACATCATCATCACTATTTGATTCTTGACAAGTAGTTTCTATAGCCATGAATAGAACTTCATTTTCATCACATTCAAAACTACTAGATTCACTATCTGATATACCAGCAATCAAACTATTCTTCTTCTTAAAGAGCTTCATTTTTTTATAGAATTTCTTTTTACTTGATTTCTATGTTTCATCATCTACTTCATCATGACTATTATAAGGGCATTTAGATGCAAAGTGTCCTATTTTACCACAATTAAAGAATTTGAAAGGAAGTTTACCTTTGTATTTATGTGCTCCTTTCTTCAATTTTTTTGATAAATGCACTTCAAGAACATCAAGATCTTCTAATTCTAAAGAGACTTGCTTCACTTTCTTTTCCACCTTGAATGTTTATTCTTTCCTTGTGGATTCCTGCTTGCCAAACTTTCTCATTTCATAAGCTACAAGTTCTCCAAGAATATCTTCCACTGTATACTTGTTAATATCTCTAGTTTCTTATACAAAACTTATCTTAGAATCAAATTTATTAGGAAGAGAAATCAAAACTTTCTTTACAACATCAATATCATCATTTTTTTCACCAAGTCCTCTTATGCCATTTATAGTTTCATCATTACCCATCTTAAGGTCTTCAAATATTACTTCCAAAATGTTGTATATTGGCTTCTTTAACACTATCATTACCATGATATGTTTTTTTTCAATTTGTCCCATACTTCTTTAGAAGAACTGCAATGCTTTACCTTAGCAAAAACATCTTTAGATAAATTGTTAAGTATAGGAAATTTACCTTTCATATCAATTTCATATGTCCTCTTTTCATCAGGATCCATAGGTAAAGTATTAGGAACTTTATAACCATTAACAACTGAAGCCTAAACATCAACAGCAATAGATAACAAAAATAGTTGTATAATTACTTCCCAAAAAGCATAATCTAATCCATCAAAAATAGGAACCTTTGAAGAACTATCTTGAGCCATAAAAGATAAGTATTCCACTCAACCAAAATCTACCCAAAGTTGTTAAATTTGATGTAGGGAACCTTTCTCTAATACCACTTTTTGGAATATAAATACCATTGAGAGGAGGTGGGCGGGGGGTGGGGGGTGAATTAGTGGTTTAAATTACTTTTCAAAACTTGAAATAGTTACAAGTTATAAAATTTAACACATGAGAAAGATAGTTAATGAATGACAAAGTGACACAATATTTTTGTAGGAGTTGATGAAATCCAACTCCACAGCTCACCAAGATCACCTGCATGTAGATAACCTGTCGAAGGGAAACAAAGAAGGAAGAGGTGAAGCTTGGAAAAACCCTAAATAGACTTGAGAGAGAACATTGCAAAACAATGAAAATGTATTTACAATGAGAATGCAATGAGAAAATACAATGAGAGAGCCCAAATATAAAGGCCTCATGGGAGCTTGTAGAACAAGCTAGAAAGCAGTAGAAGATAAGGTTGACAAGCAAGCATCCACAAAAGGTGGAACATGCTAGAAGGGAAGAAACTCTCATGTTGTTAAAAAATCATCACTACAACAACTAAATACTAAATATTAAATAAAAGCATTAACCTAAGTAAGCTTTAAGTAATAGAATAAATAATTAATAATTAATAAATTATTTACTCTAACACCTCGCCTTAAGTGCAACTTAGGGGACTGCCTTAAGCTCACAAAACTAAGATGAAAATGAAAAATGGGTCTCGACAACAAGGTCATGTTAGGTACCCATGTACAATTCAAAGAAATGCAACCTCTGAAAATGGGAAAAGAGAGAAACCCACATGGGAAAAACCCTCCCCCAAAAAGAGGTAAACCTAGTGAACAACTGAAGAAGCCTCCAACTAAGGGAATGTCCCATAAAATAGGAACAAGGAGTGATCATGAAGAGCATCCCTGGAGCATGAAGAAGCCACAAAATCTAGCATCAAAAGAAACTACTAATTTGAAGAACCTCCATGGAGGAAGGCACGAATTGAGCGTGTCTATATGGTAGATGATTCATCTCACCGAAATGCATAGGTAGCTAGTCACTGCAATCACCTTGTATATAGGATCAACCACTGAATACATAGCTCACACTATCAAACTATCAAACCAAGTATGCATTAGAACAATAGTATAACCCCCCTTAATGCAGACAAGGTGAGATGATAGGAAACTAAGAAGGTGGTTCAAAATCCCTACAGACAGACCGACAAGAGAGGAAGAGGTACAAACACCTATAAAGACATGGTCACAACGATACTGCATAGGAAAACAAAAGGAAGAAGGCATAAAATAGCAAACAACTATCTCCCCTATGGTGCTTTATAAAAAGAGTGCAAATACAACTGTCTCAAAAATAATGTTCATGAATGCTAACTGTAGGAGTGACACTTTATCTCAGTGTGTATATATAAAAGTGCTTACAAATGATGTCTATAATGATCAAAATAGGAAAAAAGCTTACACAAAAGATAGTACAGCCTAAAATAAAAGAAACCATGCCAGGAAAATGATCCTTGGACCTGAAACACCCAAGATATCCACCATAGAGAAAAAATGTCAAAAACATGATAGAAAGAGTATGGGCCAAAACCTAAGGAAAAAGACCACATTTTTGAAAAGTTGACAAAACTAGCTTTCCAAAAATATAACATTTTCAAAAAACTAACAAGGGACCCAAAAGAAAAGCTTGTCGCAAAAAAAATAGGTCTTTGGACTTCAACTACAAAAATGAGCAACAAAACTACATCAAAACCTTAAAATACCTACACCAATGTCTCTATTTCGAAACTAGCTTTTTGGTGCTTCTTTCAGATCAAAAAAAAAACTCTGTATGCTAAAGTTATGGCCAAAAAATTGAAAGTAGGTCCAAAAATGACCTTGGAGATGTGCAAGAGGCATGCTGATGTAGTATGACATCATGATGATGTCAAAAAAACATGACATTAAATTTGATGGCCTATCAATCATCGCAGCAAAAAAGAGTCACATGGCATTCCATGTGGTAGGTCTACATGGCAAGTGGTGACATCATCAAGTGTGACATGGCAGGGTCTACATGACAGAGTGCCATGTGGCACCCATGCCATGTGTCAACACCAAATGCGCTGACTGGGTGTAGAAAAATCCACCGAGCAAGAACCACATGTATATCACAGGCTAGTTGAGATTGTGTCATGCAGGTAGGCTGATATAGAGGTGGCACTTAGGCTGTGATCACCGATAGAGCACAGAAAAAAAGGTGAAGATGGGAAAAAACACTATCAAAGGTGGCGGGTCAGTTGTGGCAAGGTGGTCCGCCAATGGTGGCTGGGTTGGAACTGCCCTGCAATGCCTCAGCCAGCTGTGGTGGCTAGCGAGCTGAGTGCAAGTGGTTGCCTGGCAACGTGCTAGTGGAGCAACTATTTTTTTTATTTTTTTATTTTTTATTTTTTCAAAAATGTTCGTACAGTCCGTATAGAAATCCTTACAACCAAAAAAATTTGCCTCCTGGAGCCCTATCTCCAAAATCAACAAGTTTTAAATATGAATCCTAACTATAAATGGCCTTCTAGATCCAATGGCAATGTTCATTTGGGCCCAAAGTGCTCCAAAAAAATGCATTTCCCCTAGATTGAAGAAAAATGCACAAACAAACTAGGGTTTGTGTCTCCAAATCACGGCTTAAAAAATTCTTCAAATAAGAAGCAGCAGGGAGGCTCTAATACAATGTAGGAGTTGATGAAATCCAACTCCACAACTCACCAAGATCACCTGCATGCAAATAACCTATCGAAGGGAAACCAAGAAGGAAGAGGTAGAGCTTGGAAAAACCCTAAACAAACTTGAGAGAGAACATTGCAAAACAATGAGAATGTATTCACAATGAGAATGCAATGAGAAAATACAATGAGAGAGCCTGAATATAAAGGCCTCATGGAAGCTTGTAGAACAAGCTAGAAAGTGGTAGAAGATAAGGTTGATAACCAAGCATCCACAAAAAGGTGAAACATACTAGAAGGGAACAAACTCTCATGTTGTCAACAACTCATCACTACAACAACTAAATACTAAATATTAAATAAATGCATTAACCTAAGTAAGCTTAAGTAATAGAATAAATAATTAATAATTAATTAATTAATTACTCTAACAATTTTAACATGGAAAACCCCTTAGGGTAAAAAACCACTTTGAATCTAACACTTTATTGGCCTCTTGGGCAAATCTTTTAGAGCTACTACTCTGGGAAGCATCAACACCTTGTTTTAGAAACACCAATTTCAAGGAACACCAATTCCCTTACAATTGAAGCACCAATTTCATGATTACAAGAGGAACCAACTTCTAAAATGAAAAAATGAGATATAAAATTAGAGGATCATCTCTATTAAAACACAAATCATGAATCACTAGTTTCAACTTCTTGTTGAAAACATAATGCACGATATACTTCTATTCTCCTCAAAACATCCAATATCCAAATTTATTTTCTTTTTCCATTAAAAGATCTAATCAAATACTAATATGAATGAATGAAGAAGTGATATATAACCCTACTTCTACCTTTGATAAACTTTTTCAATGAAAATCAAATCAAAAATATGAAAATAAAAACATAAAGCATTGCCCTCTTCTTTGTTGTTAAAAATCTACCTGCAAACTATTCAGTCTACAAGGAATTTCACACCAATCTTGCAACTTATGTCAAAACCACTAGTTGGATGTATTAGAGGAATTTATCCTCTATTTATAAACTAATAAAGAAAAAAAATTTGAGGTAGGTACATACCCCAAACTTCCATTAGACCAAAACTGCTCAAAACTACTAAAATTGTCATAACAATTTGGTAATTGTTTCTGATAAACAGACTTTCCTCTTTTCATACATGTGTTATGCAAAAACTAACAAAGATACATTTTAGCTAACTCAAAGACCTTTAAAAATAAGTATGATAGTTGGGGTCTATCTAATAAAATATCTTGTCAACTTTCTTATAGACCAAAACTTTTTTTTAATAACCATTTTTCTAAACTAATGTGAACATTAAGTGTTAATTGTGTAACACTTAAGTATTTGTTGTGAATATGTTTTGAATAATATTGAAGGACATCAAATAATATAATTACATGATCTTAACCATACCATATTCTCATTATAATTACATTATTGACATCAATGACAACAATCAAATACCAAATATCAAGGGTTCAACAAGTTCATGAAACAATAAGAAATTGTTGACAGGAAATGAGGTTTTTGATTGGAAGTTTTGTTTTCTTGCATTGTTTCTCACTGTTCTAAATGGAATAGATGGTTGAATGCATGTAGAAACTCTATACAATATTGTGAGCATTTGAATCCATTTAGGCAAGTTTTAAAATTAGTTAGTTTGTGTTGTTACAAATAATAGTCCACCAAGATAACTAGGGGGGTGAATCAGTTATCCAACAATTAAAACATTTATCTTCTTTAAAAAAACTTAACCATTCAACCAAAGTAAACAAAAATTATAATAAAATGCTCATAGACAATTACACTAGATATGTTAACTAGGGAAACCCTTTATCAGAGGGAAAACCCCTGTGGGAATGATGCCCACAAGATGATGTAATAATATAAATATTCCTTGTTAGAGGATGGACCATGTTAGGAGTCTATTACAACATTTAGCATATATGAGTCCCTATTAGGAGACTTTGAGTCCATGTTAATAGATTCCAACCCTATTAGGATTGTGTCAATCCTGTTAGGAGTTGTAGTACAATGTATGCAAGATGAGCCCACTTCCCAAATATGCAATTTCAACTATGAGAAGAGCTCACTGCTCAAACATACAATTTACTGTTGTTTTCCTCTTTCCTCTATTCTATCAATCAAAAAAATCACTATCATAACTTGTAGACTAAGTCAAAAACCTCATATCCAAATATCAAACCTTGGATCACTCAGTAAAACCTCGAGAATGAAGTTTCCTTCACTTCCGCTCTGCTCTACTCAACTTCACATTCCACTCTCCTTGTTGCTTACAATTACTTCTTATCAATCCAAATCCATCTCATATGATAAAGGAAAATGTCTTTCCTTTATACTGAGTCCATAAAAAATTTCCTTGAGTTGGTTGTTAGACCTTCTCAATTAATCATTATAGGACCACATTAAGAAAACATTACACTTAGTGATATCATTAATCTTCCACCTTGCAACTTGAATATCTTTTTGTATACATAATATTATGATGAGAAAACTTATCCATTTCATCACCAACATGTTTTCTTTGCATCCTCAACCTTGATTCTTAGAATAACAACTATGATAAGAGATATAACAAGTTTGCTAGAACATGCCTCTATAAATTTTATATCAGAACAAACATCACCAAAACTTACATAACTTCTTCCAAACTTATCATTTCTTCATCTAACATTAAATGCATACACTAGATACTTAGAAGTATCTCCCATAACCTTGGATAGTTAAAATACTCAACTAGCCATCCGTACCAACTTGATCCTTTTGTTCTTCTTTTGTCAGATGCCACAAATGATTGGTATGTTGACATCAATGAAAAACTCAGGCATGAATATAACATATCATCATAGTAACATATCTACAATACTCCCCCATAGTAATATCATCAACATTCATGCTTCAAAAAATCTCCCCCTTTGGCATTAATGGCATCCTCTTCATTAATCATTCTCACCCATTGATATACCTCAATGTGCTTTTTGTCTTCTTGCTTGTATTTTTTTCTCCCCATGATGTTCTTCCTCGTGATCTTCTCACAATGTTTTTCATGCCAAAATTCTCCCTCATTGACATCAATGTCAAAGGTTTCAGCAACCATCAAACTCAGCAACAATTGATTCTTACTTAGCTCAAGTATCCAAAGACACTATTCAAAACAACATCCAACAAGAGTCCTAGATGGCTTTGTTCATCACAGATACTCCCCCATACAACAAGCATCAAAATTCATTCCAGACAACAATAGTGCTCTATTACACTAGATTTATGCACTCTTGCATCATCTACTCTAATGTAGGAAGGGGCATAGCCCCTAGCATATCTCATAAATACTCAAAAAGTCTCTTTGGTAAGAGGCTTAGTAAATATATCTATAATCTTCTCTTTAGTGCTCACATACTCCAATCTAATTTCCTTTTCTACAACTTTCTCTCTCAACATGTGATACTTAATATAAATTTTCTTAGTCCTCAAATGTAACACTAGATTCTTAGACATATTTACTATCCTTGTGTTGTCACAATCTATGACAATAGGTTCACTAATCTCTATCCTTATATCCTTTAGCATCTGCTTCATCCAAACAAGTTTATTGCAATTGTTTGTGGTTGTAACATATTTTTCTTCCACTATACTTTGTGATGTATAATTCTACTTCTTTCTTAGCCAAGAAACCAATCTTCCTCAAGGAAAGAAGACTCTAATACTGGTGCTCTTTTTGTCATTCATACTGCCTACCCAATCAAAATTAGTACAAGCACTTAGAGTAAAATCATTAGATCTGTCATACCACAATCCAAACTTAGATGTTCCTTTTAGATATCTAAATATCCTTTTGATTGCTACATAATGTACTTCTCTAGGACCAACTTGAAATCTTACAATAATTCCAATTGCATTTGCTATATCTGGCCTTGTGTGAGTCAAATATTGTAATCCTCCAATCATAGATCTATACTTCTTATGCTCAATAGTAGGTGTCTCATCCTTTGTAGATGACTTATGTCTAGTTATCATAGGTGTTCCAATAGATTTGCATGTTTCCAAACTAAACCTTTTCAATATATCCTTCAAATACTTAGTCTGAGAAATAAAGATTCCTTCTTTATTCTATACAATCTATAATCTTAGAAAATATTTCATTTCTCCTATCATACTCATCTCAAATTCTTTTTTCATTTCTTCAACACACTTGTCACTTTCCTCATCATTTTCTCCAAATATGATATCATCAATAAATATTACCAAAATCATCAAACCATCATCAATTTATTTCCAATATAGATTACAATCTGCCATACCTTTTCTATATCCAAACTTTGTCAAATGCTTGTCCAACCTTGCATACTAGGTTTTGGGTGCTTGCTTCAAACCATACAATGCTTTCTTCAATTTTTATACTATGTCCTTATCATCTGTCAAAGGACAACCTTTAGGTTGTTCTATGTACACCTCTTCTTCAATTTCTCCATTCAAAAAATTTTGACTTGACATCCATCTAATACACTTTGAATTTATTTTGTGCTACATAAGCTAAGAATAATCTTGTTGCTTCTATTCAAACCATTGGAGCATAGATCTCATCATAGTCTATTCCTTATTTATGTGAGTAACCTTTACACACTAATCTTTCCTTGTTCCTTACAACTTCACCTTGTTCATTCATCTTGTTCCTGAATACCCATTTTTTTCCTATCATATTCTTGTCTGTTGGTCTGGGGACCAATTCCCATGTCTCATTCTTTACTATCTGATCTAATTCTTCTTTTATAGCTTGTTTCCAATAATCATATTTACATGCTTCATCTATATTCTTGGGTTCAGTCTAAGATATCAAACATAGTTCTTCATTAACTCTGCTTATTTTCATCACACCATTATCTATGCTTCTGATGATCTTCTCAAATGGGTGATTCTTTATCATATTCTTTCTTGAAGTAGGAGTTGCTATCTCAACTCTTGGATCTACTAAAGGTTCTAATATTTGTTCTTGCCTTAGCTCTCCTTCATTCTGCAAATCATTGTTAGTCTCAAGAAATACCTCATCATTCCTTGGTTTAGTAACAACATCATCATCTAAATTTTAATCAACTATTCTCTCTTGTATCCTGAATTTCTCATCAATTCTCAAATTTTTACTTTTCATAATAGTCTTAGTTCTCAAATTATAACATCTATAAGCCTTGTTTTTAAATGAATAACCAAGAAACATACCTTCATCACTTCTAGCATCAAACTTTCCAATATCATCATCTCTTTCTATATAACACTTACTACCATAAATTCAAAAATACTTAACTATAGGTGAGTGACCAAACCACAGTTCATAAGGGGTCTTGTTTGTGTCTTTCTTGACTTGCACTTTGTTCATAGTGTAGATTTCTGTATTCATAGCTTCTTTCCAAAACATCTTGGATACATCATTCTTTGCTAACATAGCTCTTGTTGCTTCTATAACTGACCTATTTCTTCTCTCTGCAATGCCATTCTATTCAGGGGTTCTTAGAGCTGATAATTGTCTTTTGATTCCACTTTCTTCACAAAATATGTTAAACTCATTTGATGTAGATTCTCCTCCTCTATTTGATCTTAAACATTTAATCTTCATACCAGATTCACTCTCAACTCTATTCTTGAATATCTTGAACTTATTATATGCCTCAAATTTCTCTTTAAGAAATACAACCCACATCATTCTAGAAAAGTCATCAACTAGAATCATAAAATACCTTTCACAATAGAGTCCTTTAGTCTTTGTAGGACCGTTAAGATCTATGTGTATAATCTCCAATTTTGCTATAGCAGTAAACTTCTTGCTGGGAAAAGAAGTTCTATTATGATTTTCCATAACACACTCCTTGCAAATTGTGTTACTAGGTTTCACAATCTTAGGCAAATCTCTAACTGCAAACATACTACTAGTCTTCACAATAATATCAAAGTTTATATGATAAAATCTCTTATGCCATACTATCATCTACCTTTTCCACCAAACATGTCATTCTAGTAGGATTCAACTAAAATACATTACCTCTAGATCTGGTTCCTATTCCAATTACCCTTCTATCTTTGTCTATGATCATGCATGTCTTCTCTATGAACTGTAATTGATAACCTTTGTCCACTAGTTGTCCAAAATTCAAAGGATTGTGCTTCAAACCATTAACAAAATATACATCCTTAGTTTTAGTTTTACCATCAAGATTTATAGATCCAATTCTTTTAACTTGACATGTTGCATTATTTCCAACTCTGGCAATGCCTCCATCCTGAATATTGAAGTCAACAAACTTGTTCATATCATAGTCATATGATGTGAACATCCATTATTAATTATCCAATCAGATTTCTTTTCAACCTATGACACCAAAGCTACTTTCTCTGGACTTTCTTCTTTAATTGCCACAAATCTAATTTCATCATCTCTAACACTTACTACTTGTTCATCACAATCATTTTCTTCATTTGCATACAAACACTCTCTATCCTTTCTAGGTTTGTAATTTACTTTATAGTTTTTCTCACAAGTCCAAAATTTAAAGATTCTCTTACCTCCTTTATCTCTCCTTACCAAAAGGGCTACTCCTTCTTCAATTTTTTTTTCCTCCTGAGATCTGTTGTTGCTAGCAAAATATCCTCTAGCACTTGTGCTCCTTGATAAACTAGGTCAGATATTCAAGGCACCAAAATTTATCTCTATTCTAGTCAATTCTTCATATTGTCTAAGCTTATTCTCAACTACTTCAAGTCTTCCAAGCAATGTCTCCTTTTTGAAATCTTTGGTACAAGATATCAATGACTATAGCATTTGAACTGTTGACTTAAATGGTGGTGTTGGAGTCTTCAATATCTTCCATATAACCTCATCATCTTCTTTGGTTCCTCCTTGAGATTTAATACCTATAGTAATTTTTGATATCCTACCTACATATGTTCATATAGATTCATCTTCCATCATTTTAGCATCTTGAAATGCATAAATCCAACTTTGTAGCCTCAAATTCTTAGAATGTGCATCACCTTCAAATCTATTTTCCAAAGCTTTCCAAATCAAATGTGAAGTAGAAAGTGACTTTAGCTGATTGTATTCAATTTTAGGAAGTGCAGTCAATAATGCTTCTCTAGCTCTCATGTCACACATAAAAAGATCTCTTTCTACCTTGGTACAAGTGTCCAAATCTTTTTTAGCAATGATTGTCTTTGCTGATTTTGTCAAGATCCGATATCTCAGACCCATACACAATAGATGTGTCTTCACCATTTCCTTCCATTAGACTTTAGACCATCTTTTCTAAACATGCTCACCATGGATCTCGTAAAGCTGTTAAACTTTATCTTCAAGGACCTGAGGCTCTGATACCAATTGTTAGAAACAATAGTCCACCAAGATAACTAGGGGGGTGTGATCAGTTATCCAACAATTCAAACATTTATTTTCTTTAAACAAACTTAACCATTCAACCAAAGTAAATAGAAACCATAATATGATGCACATAGACAATTACACCAGATATGTTAACTAGGGAAACCCTTGATCAAAGGGAAAACCCTAGTAGGAATGATTCCCACAAGATGATGTACTAATATAAATATTCCTTGTTAGAGGATGGGCCATGTTAGGATTCTATGAAAATATTTAGTACATATGAGTCCTTTCTAGGAGACTTTGAATCCCTATTAGGAGATTCCAACCCTATTAGGAGTTCCACCAACCTTATTTCAAGTTGTAGTACAATGTATGCAAGATGAGCCCACTACCCAAACATGCAATTTCATCTACAAGAAGAGCTCACTACTCAAACATGAAATTTACTATTATATTTCTCTTTCCTCTATTTTTTCAACCAAACCAATCACTATCAGACCTTGTAGACTAGGTCACAAACTTTAGATCCAAATATCAAACCTTGGATCACTCAGCCAAACTTTAGCAATGAAGTTTCCTTCTGCTCTGCTCTGCTAAACTTCACATTCTTCTCTCTTTGTTTCTTATAATTACTTGTTATCAATCCAAATCCATCTAATATGATAAAGGAAAATGTTCTTCCTTTATACTAAGTCCATAAAACAATTCCTTGAGTTGGTTGTTAGACCTTCTCAATTAATCATTATAGGACCACATTAAGAACATGTTACACTTAGCAATATCATTAATCTTTCACCTTGCAACTTGAATATATTTTTGTACATGTAATATTATGATCAGTGAACTTAGCCACATCATCACCAACATGTCTTCTTCACATCCTCAACCTCTATTCTTAGAATAACAACTCTACTAAGAGATATAATAAGTTTACCAGAACATCCCTTTGTAAACTCTATCTCAGAATAGACATCACAAAAACTTACATAACTTCTTCCAAACTCATCATTTCTTCATTTGACATTAACTGCATATACTAGATACTTAGAATTATCTCCCATAACTTCAAATAGTTAGAATACTCAACTAGCCATCTATACCGACTTGATCTTTCTATTGGTCTTCTGTTAGATACCACAAAAGACTGCTATGTTGACATCAATGAAAAAATCAGTCATGAATGTAACATATGATCATAGTAACATATATAGAATACTCCCCCATAGAAATATCATTAGCATTCATGCTTCCAACATGTACTTCGTACTGGTTGGTTTTGAGAAAACAAAACTAAAATGGGCAAAGCTTGAAATCCCATGGTTCAAATCTAATGGCCTTTGGGATTCAACTTGTAGCATTTGTATACTATGTACATAAGGCTTTTCTTAGGTGTAGGAGTTAGTTTTCTATTTTTTCAAGTGAACCCTAAGTGAGCTACTGAAAGCTTGACAAGGCGTAGTGATGCTTGCAAGTGAGTTCTAGTATGAATGGTGGATTGGTATGTGCCAATCTTGGTTGGAAAATGGTGGAGTAGTGTGTCAAATATCCACAAACTAGAGGAGAAGGTCCGATGCATAGTTTAGGCCATCTTATAAGTTGGATTGTTGTCATTGCCCTTAAAACCCTCAAAATATGGGTTTTTTGGAAAAGTATTGTACAAACACCATGAAGGACTAAGACCTAGAAAATCCTTGAGCCTAGGTTAATTAGAAACAAAGTCTAGAAGTAATCAATAGGGGTTGTAAAAAAATTTTACAAGTTATTGAAGAATCCTTGCTTCTAGGAGGGTTAATAGGGACTCATAGGGCTACAAGGGCAAATAGAGAAAGAATGGGTTGTGGGTGTGTGAAACCTAACAAGATGGTATAGAATGACTTGAAATGTGTCAAGAACCTTAATGGGATGGTTTAAAATTGATTTTGACTTAGTCATAGCATTTGGTGAGGTTTTTTCTTGGTAAGCCAAAAGGTGCATAGCTGGGGTTTGGCAGTTAAAATAGTGGAGTTTTCAATTGGTAGGATAGTATCTTGGTGGAAGGGGATTAGGAGAGAATCCTCTAGGTTAGGGTTAGAGAAGAAACCCTAAGGAGGCTAGGAGATAGCCTTGATAGAGCAATAGGCTCTAATAAGAAGAAGCTCCCAATCAAAGTGGTATCAAAGACATAAGATTAAGGTTTGTGGTGGCATGTTACTTCCTACTTAATCAAGCATGTCTACAAAGATGGTGACCAATGCAAAATTGGGTAAGGAGGTAGATGAGAAGAAGAAGATCATGGATGAGAAGACTAGGCTTCTAGATGAGGCTATAGAAGAGATAAAGGAAAAATTGAAGGACATGTAAGAGGCAACCCTAGAAAAGGAAGATAAACACACTAGCACTAGTAAAGACAAGAAGAAGGTAGACTTGGAAGATGAGATCCCTGAGCTTGATCCTCCACTTGATGAACAACAATCATTCCTCAAAGCCCTTAAAGCATTTGGAGGGGAGAGTTTTGAGAACATCCCAATGTACTATAGGAAGATGGATGCAGAAGTGGTCCTAGAATAGATTGAGAGCATTGAGAATAATTTTTAAATTGAAGGAATAATAGAGGCTCAAAAGGTAAGGGTCAAATGATAGGCACTAACTTGGTGGAAGTTCGTGCAAGAGGAAAGAGAGAGTGAAGGAAAGAAATCAATAGCCAACTAGAAGGCTATGGTAACAAAGATAAAGGTGATCCAACTTCACAAGCAAAGGTAGAATCTTAAGCAAAAGGATCTTGATGTGGATTCTTACATTGAGGAGTTCCAAAAGTTAGCTTTGAGGTCAAGGGTGCAAGACTCAGAAAGCATTAGGGTAGAAATATAATTAAATGGCTTTAAGTGGTCTATACAAGATGAACTAAGCTTATTCAATCTCACTACTTTGCATAGTTGTTTGCAAGTGGCTCTAACATTTTAGAGGCAACTCAAGGGGAGGTTCTAGTGGAAGGATCAATGATCAAAAGAGTTATGGAGAGTCCAAATGGACTAAGTAGACTAGTGAGACTAGTCAAAGGGGAGGCTACAATAAAGGAATAGGTTTCAATAATGGTGGCAGATGAAGATATGGGAATGGTAGTAAGGGATCACATTTTAGTAACATGTAAGTGTTACCAATGTGGGAAGCTGGGGCATCCTACCTATAGGTGTCCAGAGAAGGCATCAACATCCTATAGAGAGAAGAAAATTTCTTATCTGCAAGAAGGTGATAGTCAAAATACAAGTGAGGTGAACCTTGAATTAGAAAAGGGTGAGAGTCTAATGTTAAGTAGATTCATATTCAAAGAGTCAGTGAAAGAAGAAGCTAAGAAAAGGAGGGTGCTTTTCAGGACTACATGTAAAATACTTGGAAACATTGCAAAGTAATGATAGATTTAGGGTCTACTGATAATGTAATATTAGAGGAGGTAGTACAAAAACTTGGGTTAACAAAGATCCCCTATCTATGTCCTTACAAGGTGACATGGTTGAACAAAGGGCATAACATCTTGCTGAATGAAAAAGTATGGGTAGACATTACCATTGGCAAGTACCAAGACAAGATCTTATGTGATGTACTTCCAATGGATGCTTTCTATCTTCTACTAGGAAGGCCTTGGTAGTATGATAGGGAGGTAGTACACCATGGTAAGGAAAACAAATATTCCTTCAAGAAAAATGGATTCATCTATAGAATATAGTCCTTGTTATGCGAAGATAAAGTGGAGAAGGCTACTGCTAGTAACATGTTGATGAGTGGGAAATAGTTCCTAAAAGACCTAAAGGAAGGTGAAGGATTAGGGTATGCTATCATGGTGAAGCCAAAGGAGGGGGAGCCATCAACACAAGCACCTATACCTATAGAAGTGCAAGAATTGCTAAACCATTTCAAGTACATTATATGTAATGAGCACCACCAACATTACCCCCAAAGAGAACCATAAGTCATAAAATTGACTTCATACCAGGTGCATCTTTACTAAATAAGGCTACATACAAGATGACATTAGAGTAGAATAAGAAGATAGAAAGGCAATTCCAAGATTTGCTTAATCAAGGGTTGATTAGGAAGAGCATTAGTCCATGTACAGTCGTAGTTGTCCTAGCCCCTAAAAGGGAGGTAAGTGGAGAATACATATAGACTCTAGGGAAATTGATAGAATTATAATTAGATAGAGATTCCATATTCCTAGGATAGAGGATCTAATGGATTGTCTTAGTGGAGCTAGATATGTACAAGATGACATTAGAGTAGAATAAGGAGATAGTAAGGCAATTCCAAGAATTTCTTGATCAAGGGTTGATTAGGAAGAGCATTAGTCCATGTACAATCATAGTTTTCCAAGCCCCTAAAAAGTGAGGAAAGTGGAGAATGTATATAGAGTCTAGGGAAATTGATAGAATTATAATTAGATATAGATTCCATATGCCTAGGATAGAGGATCTAATGGATTGTCTTAGTGAAGCTAGCTACTTTTTCTAAAATTGATCTTAAGAGTGGCTATTATCAAATAACGATGAAGGAGGGTGATGAATGGAAGTTTGCATTTGAAACTACTGAGAGCCTCTATGAGTGGTTGGTAATTCCATTTGGTCTTACCAATACACCAAGCACCTTCATGAGAGTTATGAATGAAGTCTTGAATATATCAGTGTTTGTAGTTGTGTACCTAGATGACATCCTCATCTTTAGTAAGACAAAAAAGGAGCACATGAAGCACTTAGAAATGGTGTTGAGGAAACTTCAAGAGGAGAAGTTGACAGTAAACCTTGAGAAGAGTGAATTCATAAAAGAAGAGCTAGTGTACTATGGCTTTGTAGTTTCTCAAGGAAGTCTGAAAATGGATAAGAGTAAGGTAGAGGCGATCTTGAGTTGGCCTAATCCTATATCTAGTATTGAGGTCAAAAGTTTCCATAGCCTAGCAAGATTCTATAGGAAGTTTGTGAGGATTTTTTAGTGAGATTTGTACACCTATGATGGAATCCATTAAGGGAGGCATGAAAAAAAGTTCACATGGAACAAGGCTGCAAGGTGGGAGTTTTGAAAGGCTAAATAAGGAGGTGGAAACCTAACTAGTATTGGTCTTGCCAAGTTTTGAGAAACCATTTGTGTTAGAGTGTGATACTAGTAACATAGTAGTTGGGGCAGTATTCAGCCAAGAGGGGAGGTTTGTGGCATTCTTTAGTAAGAGACTTAATAAAGCCAAAACAAGGTATTCAACATATGACTTGGTGCTATATTCCTTAGTCCAAGCCCTTAAGAAGTGGAGGCATTACTTATTTCCTAAGGAGTTTATTTTCTTTACTGACAACCAAGCATTAAGTTTTATAAACTCACAAGAGAATCTTAGTTTAAGACAAATAAAAAGGATGGAATTCTTATAGTCTTACACTTTTGCCATCAAACACAAGAAGGGCACAAACAACAAGGTGGAAAATTCTTTGAGTCAAATTTTCTAATTGTTCAAGAGGTTAGGTTGTAGAGTGTTGGGCTTGAAGGATTCAAGGATTTATATGGTGAAGACACTGATTTCTCATAGGCATACAAGGTATGTACTAATTTTGAAAACCATTTTCATAATCAATTTTCTACATATACATTACATAATGGCGTTTTGTTTAAGGGTTAGCAATTGTGTATTCCAAGGGGATCCATGAGGGAGAATCTCATTTAGGAAAAGAACAATGGAATCATGAGTGGGAATTTTGGCCTTAACAAAACCCTATACCTAGTAGAAAGATTTTACTATTGGATCAAGATGCAAAGAGATGTGAGGAGATATGTAGAGCAATGTGTCATATGTCAAAAGGCAAAGGGTACCTCATCCAATGCAGGACTTTACCAACCCATTCCTAATAGGCTTTGGGAGTGTATAAGCATGGATTTCATAGGGGGCTTACCTAGGACTAAGATAGGATTAGAAAAATTATTTTTGGTAGTTGACAAGTTCAGCAAGATGAGAGATTTCATACCATGCAAAACAACTCATGATGCTAGCAATATAACTAACCTATTCTTCAAGGAGGTGGTCAGAATTCATGGGCTACCAATGATTACTAGACTAATGAATTCCTACATCAATTACTCTTCATAAGGTGCTAAAATTACCCAAAGAAAAAATTTGAGATATTCAAAGGTGTCCTAAGGAAAATTCTTCATAAAGATATCTACAAATTGTTCCTTTATGTTCACATATTCCAATCATACTTTGTTCTTCGCAACTTCTCTCTCATAAAACTATATTTGATAGATATATGGTTAGTCTTTGAATGTAGCAAATAATAATTTTACATCTTTATAGTACCGTATTATCCCAATGCATAAATATAGATTTTGTAAAAGATATACCAATTTCCTATTAGAATGCTTCGAATAACTTAGGGGGAGCTGAATAATTTATCCAAGGTTCAAATGTACCAATTGAACAAACAAACATTTAAACTACTTCAAATATTAACATTCATTAGTTCAGCCTCTATAGTAAACTCTTAGTAACATAAAGTACCAGTCCACTATCCTAAATTTAACAAACTTGTAGAATATAAACATTAATAATAAATCATCAAAAATAGCATTCACAAAAGTTTGACACTAATATTTAACGTGGAAACTTAATTTGGAAAAAATGACCAGCAATATGTCACCAATATTTTCACTCTTCAAAAGTAAGTTCTGTTAGGAGCCAACCCTATAAAAGGTTATAAAACACATTGTTAAATGTGACCTTGTTAAAGGATTTAATCACCATGTTAGGAGTAGCCTTGTTAGAGGACTTTAGAATATTCCATTAGAATGCCACCTTGATTAAAGAATTTACATATGACTATTAGGTCAACCTTGATTAAATAATTTAAAACTAATACAATGGTTAGAAAATAACAAGTTTTGATCTAGAAAATACAACTCTCTTTGCAAATACAAATCTTAGTTTGGCTTAAGTGTTGATCCATTGACTACCCTTCATTGTCTTCTCAGTCTCTGATTCACTTCGAAACCCTTCAAGAAATCACTCGTCACCTCTTCTCAACTCTTCTTAGCCTTCTACTTTATTTTTCCAATCAATAGCATCAACAACTACTCCAACCTTACTAGGTTAGCCCTTGTACATCCTTAAATAGGAAATTCTAATCTTTAACTGCTTAAACATCACCATAGATGTTAGGATTATAATTAGATTCAACACATATAATGAATCTATCTACCTTCATATTCATCTTCTTCTTTTCTACAAACTTCTATTTCAAATTTATCCATTGATCACTTTCCTAACCCTTTCCTTGCATAAATTTTTTTAGGTCATTCATCCTTATCTTCAACACACTTTACATATAACAAGAAATCAACTCTGTTAGCTGGAAATCATGATTCCTCATAAATTGTCAAAACATTGTCCCTTGACCAACACTTTTTTTTGCACTCAGTCATCATTGGGTTACTCAGTTTACTAATTATATGTTTGGCATATATACTATCACTCAATCAATACTAATGCTCAGTCAACATTATTTCTACTTGACACATATTTCAAGTTCCTTAATCTTTTTCTTTTTTTCTCAATCAAGCCTATGTATTTGGTCCATCTGTGATTACTTCTTCAAGGCTTCAGTAAAACTATCTTATTCTCTTGTAGTGTGGTTAAAAATAATCACTTTATCTTGTCAAATTCTAACTAATCAACTATCCATTGTACTTTCTTCTGATAACTCAACCTTTCCTCTAGGTGCTTTTGTTATGACCAACTTTTCAAATTCTCTTCATCAATCATCTAGATATGAAACTCAAATTAGATAGAAAACTATATTACCAATAAGGTTTGAAATCAATGAAAACATAACAATTGTTCCAATTGTAGTTTCCAACAATCTCCCTCTTTTCCATTAATGGAAACATCTCTAGTTACCATGCAATCCAAACTATGTACTGCATCGAGAAAACTCCCTCTATTTATAGTATAAGATCTTCATTAATATCCTTAGTTTCATTATGATTCACATCTTTGTGTCCAAAAATCACTATATTTTAGTTTCATTCTAATTCTCATCCATACAACTCTGATATGCAACT
Source organism: Cupressus sempervirens (assembly GCA_028749045.1). Taxonomy (NCBI): domain Eukaryota; kingdom Viridiplantae; phylum Streptophyta; class Pinopsida; order Cupressales; family Cupressaceae; genus Cupressus; species Cupressus sempervirens. Next base: position 709,493,359 of record CM053784.1, read on the forward strand.
CAAAAGCTCCCTCTATCATATTAGATCATGAAATCAATCAGATTCTTCTATATTGCTTGCAATACCTTTGGTTCTATAAATTCCTTTCTTATTCAATCTCTCCCTCTTATTGATCATTGCATAGGTAATTACATTACATCTTCTCCCTCTTTCTTTTGGCAATAGCTTCACAACATCTCCCTCTTTGACAACAAAGCCAAAGACACTTTATCTATGTCATGCATCTTTTCATATTGTAGATATCTTCATGTCAGTATAGAATCTCCTTTGTTATCTGTGTATGATTGATAACATGATTATGTCCTTCTTCCTTCATTACTACTTTAGGTAGCTCCTAAAGTAGGACTATCTATATCTACTTTTAAGATAGTCTGATCAACACATTTAATGTAGAGATCCATCTAAGCTTAAGTAGCCTTCTCTAGAAGAATTACCCTTAATTTCCCTCATAGATATTCAGGAGAATCCTTGGGTAATTTTGATGAGGGCACAATCCCAGACCAAAATGAACACAATAGGAAAAGGGAAATATTATTATTAGAAGTGATCTTCTATTACATTCAGTACATTGAAAATAGACTCAAAGACATGCCCTATGGGCTTACAATGTTGTTTGAATCTAGAGAAAATCCTCCTCATAGGACCTCTCCCAAACTCCACCAAAAAAACTACCTTTACACTGCTAGAAATGTCCTTAAGTACCCAAATTAGGTTTAAGATTAAGAATAAATTATAGAATATTCCATTTTCCATCCACCTCCAGAACAAAAGGTTCTAGAAAATACATTAGAAATCAGTGTAAAATTAGAAGAATCCAAAAATGGAGTCCAACTTCTAGGAAGCATAACTTTTGATTCAGGACTCTGATTGACAAACTGTTTACATCTCCAGAAATCTCTCCAAGCACTCTATTTCCCTATGGATAGGCTTTTCTCATCCCCCATTTTTTGGGCCTGTACAAGACCATTTAGTGCCTCAAATCTAACTTTGAAGTGCTCTTAAGAGGTCTCCAGGCAACTTAAAAATATAATAACTTTCAAACTATAAAGCCTTCTGACCTGATTCTTTTTCTAGAGTGCTTTAAATTAAAAGTATAATCATCCCTCCAACTTACACCCTCTAACTCATTATAATCATGTCTTAATTACAAAATAACCTATTTTTTACATTGGTACATACCCAAGGTGCTAAAAACCTCTAACCCAAAAAACCAATAATGGAACTATGAGAGTTGGAATCTTTATTTGACCCAAATGGATATCCAAAAATAAAAAAGACTTTAAATAGAAACTAACACTAAGCATATTTTTGGGTGATAAAGGATTGCCCTTACACCATTGGATGCTCCTACATCAAACACCCAAGGTAGATTGAAAAGTGACACTATCACTTTATAGCTGGTAGAGGAAAACCCAAATGGGAAACCTCCATTCTAGATATCCAAGTTGAGTCTTCTATTGGTTGTCCTTCCCACTTTACCAAGTATTCTTCATACTGCCTATTTTTGGTACTCTGACACACACGACTATCTAGAATTTCTTCAATCTCTTCCTTCATAGAAGTAGAAATTGGACATGGCTCTAGCATCAACCCCTCATTTGCACCATCATCATGATATTTTGTTAAGTATACAATATTGAAAATAGGAGAAATGTGAATCCCATCTGGCAACTCCACCTTATATGCATTTTTTTGAATCATGTTTCTTCAAAATTTTACAAGGGCCAAATTTCTTCATCTTTAGCCTATTGTAGGTACCCACTAGAAATCATTCCTTCCTCAAATATACCATAACCTAATCTCCAACTTGGAACTCCTTATGTCTCCTCTTTTGATCTAACTTAGCCTTATATTGTAGGTTCATCTTGCACCTCCTCATGTAGGTTCTTGACATGTTCAACAAAGTCTTCTGCCTTAGCACTTGTCCTCTCTCCTTGCTCCATTTTTCTCAACTCTAGTGCAGTCCTTGGACGAGTCTCATACACAATTTGGAATGGTGATCTACCAATACTCCTATTTACAAAATTATTGTAAGAAAATTTTTCTTGTGGTAGAATTAAATCCCATCCCTTGGGTTTATCTCCTACTAAACACCTTAGAAAATTGCCCAAACTCCTATTCACTACTTCTATTTGTCCATTAGTCTACGAATGATGTGCAAAACTGAACTTCAATTCTATCTTCAACTTCTTCCACAAAGTCCTCCAAAAATACTCCACAAATTTAGTATCTCTGTTAGAAACAACACTCTTTGGGAGACCATGTAGCCTCACCACCTCTTTGAAAAATAAATCTACAATATGCACTACATTATGAGTCTTGTGGCATGGAATGAAATGCACCATCTTGGAGAACCTATCAACCACCACAAATATTGAGTCATTACCCCTTTGTATCCTTGGCAATCCAAGAACAAAATCCATACTTATGTCCTCCCAATGCTTTGATGGAATAGGCAATGGCTAGTAGAGTCTAGTATTGTGACTAAATCCTTTGGCTATTTGACATACTTGACAACTCTACATAAACTTCTTCACATTTTGTGACAATTGAGGCCAAAAATAATGTTCTCTAATAATGGAAATGGTCTTATCTCAACCAAAGTGTCTTACCATCCCTCTACTGTGTTTCTCCTTAATCAAGTTTTCCCTCATGGAACTCCTTGGAATACACAATTGGCTTTCCTTGAACAATATACCATCCTAAATCATATAATCTAGCCACTTGGTCCTATTTAGAGTAAAAGGTTCTTTACAAGTCTTCTAAGCCTCTGCAAAGTTAGGATCCTCAGTGTCTAAATTCTTGAGTTCATCAAACCCAACCACTTCAACCTGCATTGTTGTCAGCAACAATTGTCTCCTATTTAATGCATTTGCAACCCTATTAGACCTTCCACTTCTATTTTTCAATACAAATGTATAGCTTTGCATGAACTCTACCCATTTCAAATTTCTTTGATTCAATTTACCTTGGCTATTTAGGTACTACAATGCCTGGTGATCATTATAAAAGAAAAATTATTTTGGCAACAATTAATGCCTCCATTTTTTTAAGGTCTGAACTATTGTATAGAACTCATGATCATAAACAGAATACTTCTTTGTATCATTCATTTTTTTACTAAAATAGGCAATAGGATTACCTTCTTGGCTCAATACAACCCCAATAGTACTACCACTAGCATCATAATCCAGTTGGAACACTTTATTTAAATCAAGAAGTGCCAACAAAGGTTGCTCTATCACCTTCTCTTTAGCAATTCAAAACTCCTTGCAGCTCCTATAGTCCACTTGAACCCTTTTCTATCCCCCCTCATTGTTTTAGTTAGAAGTGCACATATGCTACTGAAATTCGTAATGAACTTCCTATAGAAACTAGCCAGACCATGGAATGACCTTACCTCAATGGAAAACCTTGGAGTAGGCCATTCCAAGATGACCTTCACCTTCTTTGGATCCATTTTGAGATCATCAGTTGATACAACAAACCCCAAATATAATAACTCCATTTTGACAAAGCTACACTTCTTCAAATTAATCAACAATTTCTCTTCCCTAAACCTTTCAAGGACACTAAAAATGTGCAATAAATGTTCATCCAAAGACTTACTGAAAATCAAAATATCATCCAGATAGACAATAACAAAATTTCCCAAAAAATTCTTTAGTACCTCATTCATAAGCCGCATGAAGGGGCTTGGCACATTGGCTAGTCCAAAGGGCATGACTAACCACTCATATAGACCCTCCTTGTTCTTGAATGTAGTCTTCCACTCATCTCCTTCTTATATCCATATTTGGTGATAGCAACTCTTGAGATCTATCTTTGTGAAGTTGATGGGGGCACAACCCAAGTACAGAATGGACATAATAGGAAAAGGAAAATTGTATTAACTGTGAAAATAAGCTAGTACATTCAGTACAGAGAAAATAGACTTCATAACATGCCCTATGAGCTTACAATAACATAAATCTGGAGATAATTTCTCCTTTTAGTACCTCCTCTCAAACTCCACTTCGAACTGCCTTTTACAATGCCAGAAATGTCCTTAAATAGACCCCGAAGGGTTAAGGACTAGGAATACATTCTAGAAAGTGCTAGTAGGCATCCATCGACCAAATAGAAGGCTCTAGAACTATGTTAGAAGTTGACGCAAATCTAGAAGAATCCAAAAATGGTAATCAAACTTTCAGGAGGCATAACTTTTGAACCGTAGCCCCGATTGATGAACCGTTTACATTTTTGAAAACCACTCGAAGCGCTCTATAGCCCTATGGACCAGCTTCACTTGTCCCCCATTTTTTGACCCTTTTCAAAGTCATTTAATGCCCCTAACTTGACTTTGAAGCATTCTTAGGAGGTCTCCAAAACCCAAAAAATTGTGATAACTTTCAAACTGTGGGGCCTTTTCACCTGATTCTTTTTTTGGAATGCTCTAAATTACAATTACATCCATCTGGCCAATTTACACCTCCTAGTTCACCAAAATGATGGCTCAATTACATACTCCTATTTTTTTGACATTTACACATATCCCAAGGTGTTCAAATACTCTATCCTAGAACACTGATAGTGGAACTGTGAGAGTTGGAACCTTTATTTGACCCAAATGGGTATCCAGAAATGAAAACACATGAAACAAAAACTAAGTCTAAGTACTTTTTTTGGGTGACACAGGATTGCCCTTATACCTCTGGATGCTCCTGCATTAGACACCCTGGGTAGATTGAAAAGTGATACTGTCACTTTATGAATGGTAGAGGAAATCCCAAATGGGAAATCTCAGTTGCTGAAATCTAGGTTGAGTCCTCTATCGGCCGTCCTTTCCACTTGACCAAATACTCTTCATACTGCCTGTTTCTGGTACTTCTACCCACATGATGATCTAGAATTTCTTCTATCTTCTCCTTTTTAGAAGCAAGAATTGGACATTGCTCTAACACCAGCTCCTCATCTGCACCATCATCATGATACTCTATTAAGTCTGCAATGTTGAAAATAGGAGAAATTTGAATACCATCTGGTAGCTCCACCTCATATGCATTTTCTGAGTCATGTTTCTTCATAATTTTGCAAGGGCTAAATTTCTTCATTTTCAGCTTGTTGTAAGTACCGGCTAAAAATATTTCTTTTCATAAGTGCACCATGACTAGATCCCCTACTTGGAATTCCTTATGTCTTCTCCTTTGATTAGCCCTAGCTTTATACTCTTGATTCATCTTGGTAATGTGTGCCTGAACCTCCTCATGTAGACGCTTGATATGTTCAGCAAATTCTTCAGCTTCAGCACTTGTCCTCTCCCCTTGCTCTATCTTCCTCAATTCTGGTGCAGTCCTTGGGCTACTTCCATATACAATTTGGAATGATGATTTTCCAGTACTCCTATTTATAGAGTTATTGTAAGAAAACTCTACTTGTGGTAGAATCAAATCCCATCCCTTGGGCTTATCCCCAACTAAACATCTCAGCAAATTGCCTAGACTTCTGTTTACCACTTCTGTTTGGCCCTCAGTCTATGGGTGATGTGTGGAACTAAATTTCAAATCTGTTCTCAACTTTTTCCACAATGTCCTTAAGAAATACCCCACAAATTTAGTATCTCTGTCAAAAACTATACTCCTTGGAAGACCATGTAGTCTTACCACCTCTCTGAAAAAAAATTTTGCAATATGGACAGCATCATGAGTCTTGTGGCATGGAATGAAATGTCCCATTTTGGAGAACCTATCAACCACCACAAATACTGAGTCATTACCCCTTTGTGTCCTTGGCAATCCAAGAACAAAATCCATACGTATGTCCTCCCACGGCCTTGATGGAACAGGAAATGGATGATATAGTCCAGTATTGTGACTAAATCCCTTGGCAACTTGACAAACCTGGCAACTCTGTACAAACTTCTTCACATCCTGTGAAATCTAAGGCCAAAAATAATGTTCTCTAAGAATGGAAATGGTCTTATCTTGACCAAAATGTTCTACCATCCCTCCACTGTGTTTCTCCTTAATCAAATTTTTCCTCATGGAACTCCTTGGAATGCACAATTGACTACCCTTAAACAACATGCCATCCTAAATAAAATAGTCTAACCACTTGGTTCTATCTATAGCAATAGGCTCTTTACAAGCTTTCTGTGCTTCAGCAAAATTAGGATCCTCAGGGTACAAATTCTTGAGTTCATCAAACCCAACTACTTCAACCTGCATTACTGTAAGCAACAATTGTCTCCTACTTAGTGCATCTGCAACCCTGTTAGATTTTCCACTTCTATGCTTCAACACAAATGTGTAACTCTGCAAGAACTCTACCCACATCATATGCCTTTGATTCAATTTAACTTGGCTATTTAGGTATTGTAATGCCTGATGATTAGTATACAAAAAAAATTCCTTTGGCAACAAATAGTGCCTCAATTTCTTTAAGGCCTGAACTTTTGCATAGAACCCTTGATCATAAACAAAATACTTCTTCTTTGCATCATTCAATTTTTCACTAAAATATGTAATAGGCTTACCTTCTTGGCTTAATACAGCCCCAATAGCACTGCCACTAGCATCACAATCCACCTAGAACACCTTTCTAAAATTTGGAAGTGCCAACATAGGTTGTTATGTCACCTTCTTCTTTAGCAATTCAAAACTTCTCGCAGCTGTTGCAGTCCATTTGAAATCTTTTCTATCCCCTCTTATTGTGTCAATTAGGGGTGCACATATGCCACTAAAATTCTTAATAAACTTCTTGTAAAAACTAACCAGACCATGAAATGATCTTACCTCAGTAGCAAACCTTGGAGTAGGCCATTCCAAGATGGCTTTTACCTTCTCTAGATCCATTTTGAGACCTTCAGGTGATACAACAAACCCCAAATAAACTAACTCCCTTTTTGTAAAGATACACTTCTTCAAATTAATCAATAGTTTCTCTTCCCTTAACCTTTCAAGGACACTAAGAATATGCAATAAATGTTCTTCCAAAGTCTTGTTGAAAATTAAAATATCATCCAAATAAACAATAACAAATTTTCCCAAGAACTTCTTAATACCTCATTCATAAGCTGCATGAAGGTGCTTGGGGTGTTAGTCAATCCAAAGGGCATGACTAACCACTCATAAAGACCCTCCTTGGTCTTGAAGGCCATTTTCCACTCATCTCCTTCTCGAATCCATATTTGGTGATAACCACTCTTGAGATCTATCTTTGTAAAGTACTGAGCTCCACTCAAGCAGTCCATAAGATCATCCATCCTTGGCAAAAGAAACCAATATTTGATGGTTATCCTATTTATAGCTCGAGAATCTGTACACATCCTCCACTCTCCATCCTTCTTTGGTGCGAGTACTGCAGGTACTGCACATGGACTTAGGCTCTCCCAAATCAAGCCCTTCCTCAACAGCTCCTAAACCTGTCAGTTTAGCTCCTCTGTTTCAGTAGGAGTCATCCTGTGAGCAGCCTTGTTAGGAAAACTTGCTCCTAGAATCAAATCTATCTGATGACTGATTTGCCTTACTGGTGGCAATCTTTCTGAAACATTATCAAAGATAATATCTCCAAATTCACCTAGTAAATCTAAAACTTCAAGTGGTATTTCACTACTACCTTCTTTATCTTTCATAGGAATCAATGCATAGCACATACATTGATGTTTCATTCCATCTAAAAACTTCCTTCCATCAACAAGACAAATCCTAGCACTGCTACATACCTTTTCACCTTCCTTTTTCATGGGCTTTAGTTTGTGGTGAACTCCATCCTTTGTTAGAGAATATGTGTTTGCATGACCATCATGTACTGCATGTCTATCAAACTACCATGGTCTACCCAAAAATAGATGGCAAACATCCATTGGAATAACATCACAAAGAACTTCATCATGGTAACTCCCAATTTTGAATTTCATGAGACATTGTTCACTTACTAGGACCTTATGATCATCTTTCACCCAAGAAATCTAATAGGGCTGAGGATGTCTCTCCCTCTTGAGCTTTAGCTTAGAGACCATCTCTTCTGATACCAAGTTATCAGTGCCACCACCATCAATGATCACATCACAACATTTATCCTCACACTTGCATCTGGTACAGAACAAACTCCTCCTTTGTCCTGGTTCAATCTCACCACTTAGTAGGACCCTTTCATTCACCAAGGTCTCTCTTCTTTCTGCATCCTCTAAATGTGATGATTGTGCATCCTCATCCACATGAGCAACCCTAGCTTGGCCCTCAGCTCTCCTATCTGTCCTTCCTTATCATTGAGGGAATTCGAAGGCACAATGACCTTCTTCATTACAATGGAAACAAGTACCATGAAAGCCTCCTCTTCCTTGTCCATGTCCTCTACCTCTTCCTCTCTGATTTCCAAATTCTTGATCATGGGAGCAGTTGAAACCCTCATTCCTCTGGATCCTGCTAGTACCCACATCTTCATTTTTCTTTTGGGTTTCATTTCAACCTCTAGATGACCTACCACTTCCCCTTCCTCCTTGACCATGCCCTCTTTGTCTTCCTTCAAACCTCTTATTCAACTTCTCTTCAACTCGTAGGACAAACTGGTATGCCTCTTCAACACTGGTCATTCTTACCAGACTTAATTCCTCCTAGATGCTAGGTCGCAACCTACTGATATAATGAGAAACCTTCTCTTTATTTTCTTCTGCATGCCCTGCTCTAATCAAAAGTCGATAAAACTCCTCTATATATTCTTGGACTGATCTTCTTACTTGCTTTAACCCATGCATCTTCTTAAACAAATCAAGATCGTAGTCCACAAGAATGAACTGCTTCTTTAATTTGTCCACCATGCGATCCCACCTTGTGATCTTCTCCTTTCGTCTTCTATTTCTTTCCAATTGAACCTCTTCTCACCAGATTTTGGCATGGCCTTTCAGTTTGGCCTTTGCAAACTTAACCCTATCTGGGTCCCTGATATCCTCATACTCAAAGTATTCTTCCAATTCATTGATCCAGTCGATCAACTCATCTGGTTTCAGATTTCTTGAAAATACACCCACATCAATTGTAGGCCTTTTTCCAAATTTAGTAATGGCCCTAAAAAGCCTTTCCTTTGCCTGATTCAAAACTTCCCAATCAAATTCCCCTTCTGGTCCAATTTCTTCTTCTTCATTTTCATCCTCACTGTCGTTACCTACGGCAACATTTGTTCCTCTATGGAGCTCCTCTTGCAATGCTTGTACTTGCCCTTGGAGGGCTCTAACCTCCTTAGGATTAATAGCTCTGGCCCTTCGACCATGCTCTCTTCATGGAGGCATCTTCTTAACTCAAACCCACAACCATGCAGTCCTGGTGCAAACTACCTCACAGTCGGCGCTCTGTTTACACACTCAGGAAAACCAGCTCTGATACCACTTGATGGGGGCACAACCCAAGCACAGAATGGACACAACATGAAAAGGGAAATTTTTTTAACTGTGAAAATAATCTAGTAAATTCAGTATAGAGAAAATAGACTTCATAACATGCCCTATGGGCTTACAATAACATAAATCTGGAGATAATTTCTCCTTTTAGTACCTCCTCTCAAACTCCACTCCGAACTGCCTTTTACAATGCCAAAAATGTCCTTAAATAGACCCCAGAGGGTTAAGGACGAGGAATACATTCTAGAAAGTGCTAGTAGGCATCCACTGACCAAATAGAAGGCTCCAGAAGCTGCATTAGAAGTCGATGCAAATCTAGAAGAATCTAGAAACGGTAACCGAACTTTCGGGAGGCATAACTTTTGAACCGTAGCTCTGATTGACGAACCGTTTACATTTTTGAAAAGTTCTCAAAGTGCTCTATAGCCTTATGGACCAACTTCACTTTTCCCCCATTTTTTGACCCTTTTGAGGTCATTTAATGCCCCTAACTTGACTTTGAAGCATTCTTAAGAGGTCTCCAAAACTCAAAAAATTGCAATAACTTTCAAACTGTGGGGCCTTTTGACTTGATTCTTTTTTTGGAATGCTCTAAATTACAATCACATCCATCTGGCCAATTTACACCTCCTAGTTCACCAAAATGATGGCTCAATTACATACTCCTATTTTTTTGACATTTACACGTATCTCAAGGTGTTCAAATACTCTATCCTAGAACACTGATAGTGGAACTGTGAGAGTTGGAACCTTTATTTGACCCAAATGGATATCCAGAAATGAAAACACATGAAATAGAAACTAAGTCTAAGTACATTTTTTTGGGTGACACAGGATTGCCCTTATACCTCTGGATGCTCCTGCATCAGAAGTATCATGCTCCACTCAAACAATCCATAAGATCATCCATTCTTGGAAAAGGAAACCAATACGTGATGGTTATTCTATTTATATCCTAAGAGTCTATACACATTCTCCACTATCCATCCTTCTTTGGTGCTAACACTATAGGTATTACATATGGACTCGGGCTCTCTTGAATCAAACCTTTCCTCAATAGCTCTTGAACTTGTCTGTTTAGTTGCTCAGTCTCTATAAGTCATCCTATGAGTAGCCTTGTTAGGAAAACTAGCTCCAAGGACTAAATTTATTCTATGACTAATTTTTGTTAGTGGTGGTAACCCTTCTAGAACATTATCAGAGATGACATCTCCATACTCACTTAATAGACCTAAAACTTCAAGTGGAATCTCACCACTAGCTTCTTTATATTTTCTAGGAATTAAACCATAACACACTTGTTGATGTTTCATGCCATCCAGAAATTTTCTTTCATTAACAAGACATACCCTAGCACTACTACATACCTTTTCATCCTCCTTTATCAAGGGCTTTAATTTGTGGCAAACTCCAACCTTTGTTAGAGAGTATGTATTTTCATGACCATCATGTATAGCATGCCTATCAAACTGCCATGGCCTTCCCATTAATAAATGGAAGACATACATTGGAATGATGTGACAGAGAGCCTCATAATGGTAATTCCCAATCTTGAACTTTACCAAACATTTCTCACTAACTAGGACCCTATGATTATTCTACATCCAAGCAATTTGATAGGGTTGGGGGTTTTTCTCCCTCTTAAGCTTTAGCTTTGAGACCATCTCCTCTGACACCAAGTTTTCAATGCTTTTACCATCAACAATTACATCACAATATTTACCCTCACACTTGCACTAGGTATTAAACAAACTCCTCCTTTGTCAAGGTTCAATCTCACCACTTAGTAAGACCCTTTCATTAACTAGAACCTCTCCTCTTTCTACATCCTCTGAATGCAATGATTGTGCATCATCATCTGCATGAGCAACCCTTGCTTGACCATTAGCTCTCTTATATATCCTTCCTTGGTGTTGAGGGCATCCAAAGGCATGATGACCTTCCTCATTGTAGAGAAATCATGTACCATGGAAGCCTTCTCTTCTTGAACCTTGTCCACATCCTCTGCCTCTTCCTCTCTGAGCTCCAAATTTTTTATCATAGTAGTGGTTGAAACCCTCATTCCTATGGTTTTAGCTAGTACCCACATCTTCATTTTTATTTTGGTTTTCATTTTGGCCTCCAAATGACCTGCCATTGCCCCTTCCTCCTTGACTATGCCCTCTTTTCCTTCCATCAAATTATTTGTTTAACTTCTCCTCAACTCGCAAGGCAAATTGGTATGCCTATTCTCCTTGTTTTCTTCTGCATGCTTCACCCTAAGAAGGATTTAGTAAAACTCCTGTATGTAATCCTGGATAGATTTTCTTGCTTGCCTTAACCCTTGCATCTTCTTGAACAAATCAAGCTCTTAATCAATAGGAATCAACTACTTCTTTAGTTTGTCCACCATGCGATCCCATCTTGTGATTTTCTCCTTTCCTCTTCTATTTCTTTCCAACTAAATCTCTTGCCACCAAATTTTGGCATGGCCTTTCATTTTGGCCAACACAAACTTAACCCTATCAAGGTCCTTGATATCCTCATACTCAAAATATTGCTCTAGCTCATTGATCTAGTCGATCAAAACATCTAGGTTTAGATTTCTCAAAAACATGCTAACATCAATTTGAGGTCTTTTTCCAAGCTTGCCAATGGCCGTAAAAAGCTTCTCCTCCACCTGGTTTAGGACTTCTCTATCTCTATCCCCTTCTTGCCCAATATTTCCTTCTTCTTCATTTTCTTCCTCACTTTTGTCACCTATAGCAACATTCATCACTCTACAAATCTCATCCTATAATGCTTGAACTTGTCTCTAGAGGGCTCTAACCTCAAGAGTAACAACTCTAGCCCTTCCACCATGCTCCCTTCATGGAGGCATCTTCTTATATCAAAACCCACAACGACACAATCCTGGTGCAAACTGTATATGTGAATTGCAGGCCTCAAATCCTCACACACACTTCAACATGGTCATTATCTAAAAGATCCCAAAATGAATATGAGATTATTCATCTGAGTAATCCAACAATTTGACCTATTTCCTTCAAACTAGAAGGATTTTTCCTTTTCTCTCAGAATGAGAATCAGGCAACCACACCTCTAGAATGAAGGGTGTTAAGCTATATGAGATATGCAAGATTAATCTATATGACATGCATTGTTAAGCTAAGGAATAAAGGAAACATATTATGCTAAATGAATTCATTTTAAGCTAATATGAGATTGCAATGTAAGAAATTAAGCTAAGAATGCAAGAGAAAATGAGTAGATGTTCCAGCATAAGTTAGATACTTTCAACTTGCAACCTCTGTAATGAGGAATGGAGAGCTTCTTAAAGAGAATCCAAGAGGCAATCAACAATTGAGATTAATCAGAATGGATGATCAAGATTGAAGATGAGACTTAGTCATAATGGAAACTTTCTCATTGAAAGGGAGTTAACTAGTTGGCTTTGAGTGATAAAAGGAGTTAACTGTTTCCTTTTGAGTGATAAAAAGAGTTAAATGGTTGCCTTTTAAGTGATAAAAAGAGTTAATTGATTGCCTTTTGAGTGATAAAAGGATTTAATTGATTGAATTCCTTTTCAAGAATATTTAATTTAATAAAATATAATATGACCTCATAAATGGATAAACTTTAATTAATTGAATAATTAAATTCAATAATTCAAAAGAGGAGATATCTTATTAAATCAAATGTATTTAATTCCTTTGTACATTAACTAAACAGGTAATTTTAATTTAATTAAAGTATGAACACTTATAATTAAATTAAATTAAATTAATAGGTTTACGTAGCTAATTTGAGTCAATACTTAGGAATTAAATAAATAGTTTGATAAATGCACATTAGGGTTTTTTGCATTTGATACCTAGGTCAAGTAGCGATTACCAAAATTAGAATTGCTTAGTAAAATAGAACTTAGGAATAAATGAATAGACCAAAGGTTGTTAATATGGTCATGTGCCAATTTTGGGGTATTACATTTTCCCCTTTTTGAATGAATGTGCGAGCAACACATTTGATTCAAAGAAATCAGAAGTATGAAGCATAGATCAAGAAATGAGATTAGTTCTGAAATTGATGATATAGAGACTAATTGATAAGCTTTTAAAGGTTATCTCTAGAACAAAGCTTAACCTTAGGGGATCTAGATAGAACACCTAGATACCAAGATTTGATAAGCTTTTAAAGGTTATCTCTAGAATGAAGCTTAACCTTAAGGGATCTAGATAGAACACCTAGATACCAAAGTTGATAGCACAAAGATTGTCAAATTTCATAGAATTATTCCCAAAATGAGATTCAATTCTCAGGAGTTGAGGTTTAGATTGTCCCAATACTTGTCCATTAAAAGATCACAAGATTAATCATAATTCATAGAATTATCCCTAGAATGAGGCTTAATCCTCAGCAAGTGTTAGGATTATCTCCATAATGAAGCTTAATCATTAGCAAGAATTTGGAATTATCTCCAGAACAAAGCCTAATCCCCTAGAGTCTAGATAAAACACCTGAATACTAGTCCATAAAAGATAGTAAGATCTAAACATGAGTTGTAGAATCATCTCCAGAATGAGGCTTGATTCCCATGAGTCAAGGTTTAGACTATCCCAATACCTATCCATCGAACTCTGACCAAAAATGTTATAAGATATGATCAACTAATCAAAATATGAGATAGATGGACAAGGTGCTAGATAGAGGGGAGAGAGATTCCCTGAGTGATACAATGCCCCAAGCTATAAGATACCCCAAGAAATGAGGAAATAAGATTCAGATTGAGTTGAAATTCAAATTCAATCATGTAATCATCTTGCCCCCTCGGGAGCAAAATCGAAAGATGACACACCAAAAATGTGATGTAGCACAGTATGTTAAGAGATACTAAAGAAATCTAAGGTTTGGAAGAATATAGAAGAGATCAGAATGATCGGAAGAAATTTTGAAGCCAATTTGAAGTGATTTTGAGGTCTAGAACACCTTATTTGACCAAAGCTAACCAAATTTGACCAGAGTCAACTTTTTTCCACAATTTTATTGGAAAATTTAAAGTAAATGTAATTTTAAATGATTCCAAGATTCACAAAGTATCAGAAAAATGTACTACATAAGCATTTAGTCGCATTGGTTGCAAAATTTTAAAATGCAATTTTGAGTTGTTTAAGTGTGTTAGATTTCAAATTCAATCATAAAAATAGATTTAGAGTAGTCAAATTAGCTAGGGGTGATTTTTGTGTAAATCAAAGTACTTTGAAGAATTAGGTCAAAACCTATATAAGGGCCTAAAGGGTCATTTTCAAATAATTTATGCTTTTGTCTTTTGTGGAGAAGAGAGCTCTAAGGAAAAAATGGTGGTCCCCATGTCTTCTCATTGATTCAAGCACTCTTGACGATATAGCCCGCTAGTAGAGTATGGACCTCCAATGAGTAGTCAATAACCTTCCTTTTCTTTTAAGTTGGCACATTTTTCACGTTATTTTAGCATGTTTTTAGGAGGTTTCAAATGTTTTCTCTATTGAATTTTGTGCAAGGATGTTCCTCCTCATGCGAGACCAATCCCATCTCGTACGAAGAAGTACCAACCCGATACTTCATCACATGTTTCTATGGGTTTCATCATGTGGTAGATACACATTTCCCATGATAGGAACCCTAGTTTTATGTCTTTTTTCACTTATTATTTAGTCGCTTGTTGCATGAAGAGTTGTGTTCTCACGTGAAGATGTGAAATCTCATATGAGAACTTGAGATTTTGCACAAAAATTTGGTGTTAAATGCAAGTTTTAAAGTTCAAAATTGAATGTATCATTGCAATTTTGCACTTTATTTCATCATGTTTGTTTAGCAAAGACTAATTTTTTTCCTATTGTGGTTGTGTGTGCAGGTTATATTTCTAGATATCAAATTTTGATCACATTATTTGTCTTATGGGACTCTATTACAAGAACTTAATGATGCTAACATGGCACACATTGATAGATTGGGACTATCATATCTTTTCTGGATTCCACCAATGTTGGTGAATCACGGCCTCTTGACTACATTAGTAGAGAATTTCCTTTTGGAGATGAAAACATTTCATCTACCACAAGGAGAGATGACTATTATGCTAGAGGACATCTATAGGATGCTTTGCATACCTTTCCATGGACTACAAGTGGTATATGATACAGTACCACAAGTAGGCATAGAGGCACTAAGAGTCATCTTCCAGGAACACCTCATCATGGGTAAAGCAATCACATGGGATGAGTTAATGCATACATATGGGCCCACGCATAGATTACTTATTGTATTGGGTATATTCATCAGTTGCTTCTTGATGCCTAATAAAGGCTAGCATTAATTAGAGTGCAGATGGGGCAGGATGTTGTAGCAGATGTTAGTGACCCCTGAGAGATATGGGTGGGGAAAGTGTATGCTTTCTCATATGTATCATGAGAAGCATGAGATATTGTACCATGAGAAGAAGAGCATAGCCGTTGGGGTTTATGTTCTTTAGATCTAGGCATGGGAGCGCCTACTAGTTATGGGGCCATTTTTTAGGATGAGTGACAGCCCATAGAGCCATACATTTGTAGGTATAGAGGCCAGTTGACCTAGACAGGTCTAGGAAAGACTAAGCAATGGAGAGGATGCCTGGATGACATGGTAGTAGTGGTATCATAGTCATGGAGAGAGATAGAGGATTAGGATGATGCCCCTAGGAGCTAGCACCTATGTTCTCATCTTGACCACTGATAGGTCACTCAATACAAACTATGGAGAGATTTGCTTTGATATGTGTGTGGCAGTAGTATGGGAAGCCAAAAGACATTTCACAGGAGTACTGCTCCTATGCACGGCTAGTGACAAATTTGGAGCATGGATGGTCATCAAAGTTGGATCAAGGAGATCTATGATAGATGTGTGCAACTTGGTTGTGATACAATGGGACTACCTGCTAACAATAGTAAATGGGGGGATAACTCATGCATATTAAGCTTACTTTACAAGTCATCCTTTGTTGAGATTTACAGATCTAGTGGGAATGTTCATTCCTATACAGCTAGTATAGGCACCCTAGGCACCACCATAGTAGGTGAGACATAGGGTACGCTAGGTACCAATTCCACCTTGGTAGATTGGGACAAATAAAGGTGCAAGTGCCAAGTGGTAGTGGTATAGGGTAGAGATGGCCTCGCAATGAGATGGGATCTCTAGGGTCCATAGGAGGTGACATGCAGAGACCTTGTACAGAGGTAGATCAGCTAGTAGAGTAGGCTGAGTAGGGGGATGAGGAGATGTAGGATCAGCTTGTTACAGGGACCTAGGAGGCCTTAAGGAGAGCTAGAGAGTGGATATGACTGGCATAGTGGTAGGTAGGAGAGCTACATATATAGGTAGTTGTGAGAGACACTTAGATAGAAGATCAAGAGCATGAGATCTATGGGCTACGAGAGTAGCTAGAGCTACTAGAGAGGAGTTCAGTAGTAGGACAAGATCTAGTTGCAGTCAACTAGAGAAGCTTATTACTTTGTGGCATATGTAGTAGTTGTACCTGATGAGGCAGAGCGGGTGCCTCAATTTTTGCAATATGCACAAGAGTCCAAAGGAGCACAACCTGTAGCAAGGCCAGACATGCCTCCTCCTCCTCCACCAAGAGGTGAGGGAGCAGGAGAGAGTTACCTTTGATTTTCTTTGATTTTGATTTGGTTATGTATTGATTGGTGTGCCAACACCATTTTGTACCATTTTCATATTGACAGTGCTTGAGTAGTGTTCATTTTTGCCCCAAATGTACATTATATATATGAGATTTTGATTCGAGTACCATCACATGTATCACTTTCTGTCTTTATAGTTCATTGTACATGAGATGTTTATGATTATGAATGCAAATGTGACATGATGTATGGGTGTAAATTTGATATCATGTATGAATGTAGTGTAAATGAGATGAGTCATGCAGAATGTGAATGAACTAACATCTCATGCAGTGTTCTATTTTTTTTTTAAGTGATAGGTATCCTTGTAGACACCTAAAATTGTCCAAATCCCCTTTTCATGACTAATTAAATAGATATTTATTATGTATTTAATTATATCCTTACCCCACCTTTAATTAAATAAATTTACATTTATTTAATTACATTTTCCTTTCCTTGATTTAAATAAACTAAGGTTTATTTTAAATCCTAACCTACTTCCTCTCATTCCACTTGCATCTTAACTCATTCACTTTAATTAAGTAAATTACTTCGTTTACATAATTAATCCCTTTTTAGCCCACTTGAAATTAAATATTAAATTTAATCCTATTTGAGTACATGGCTCCTAACTTTAACCCTCACCCAACCTCACTTTCCTAACCTAACCCATTCTTCTAAACCTACCCACCACTTAATCCTACTTACTTTTCCTAATCACCTTGCTAATCCCCTTTTAATCCTAAGTGTGTCCTCACACATGTGTGAGGAACACTCACACTTCCCACACCCCTCACACTTCTCACACCTCTTCCATTTGTCATTGACCTATCACATCAAAGGTTGCTCACACATGTGTGAGTGTCTTCCCCTCTTTGAATGGTCAAAAACCCTAAACTACATGGAGTCCACTTGGCCTCCACCTCATGGACACCTCATTGATCCTAAGAGATCTTAACCCTTCATCTTGCATTGAATCTCAACCATTCATTTCATCTCATTTCCTATAAAAGGAGAGCCCTCTCCTCATCTCCATAAGCATTATCTAGCCCATTGTTATGCTGTAGGATTTGTGAGCAACCACATCCCACAACAATGAAATCATCAACCACTTAGTGATTTTATGAAGTTTGGATTAGTGCTATTTTGAATGGTTTAAGCTCTTTGATTTCATGTCATCATTATTTACATATTGTCTTTCATATTTGAGGTTTGCATGAACATGTAGGAATAGGCTTTAGTTGCTTATTGTTTATTCTGTTGTTACATTTTTATGCAATACATTTTGGTGTGCCCAGTGGGACCCACTTCATGGGTTCAAACTAATCATCTAATGTGTTTTTGAATTTATGTGTGAGTTTTCAAGGTTTTAGGTTAAAGGCTTGCACTTGGAGATCAAGTTTCATGAGGAGTCTCAAATCGAGCCAAAAAGTTCATCATCATGCTTGAAGCACATAAGGGAAGTCTTTTGATATATAACACTCTACAGTTCTTATTTCTCTATTTCCAAGTCATAAGAGTGTATATATGTTGAGTATACTTCTTTGTTAATGAGAAAAAAATTTTAAAGTAAATAAATAAATTTTTTTTAAATAATTGAAATAATAAATTTTGTTTTGTGTGTGTAGGTTTGGCACCCATAGGCACCACTAGCGGCAACACCCACGAGTTCTGCCCCCACACACCATCGCTGCTACCTTCTCCCTCTTACACTCTCATAGCCACGGCCACCTGCAACCCTCCACCTACCACCGCTGACTACCTATAACCCTCCCTCACCCCCCACCACCAGCCACCTATAACCCTCAACCCTACTCCACTACACACAACTGCCACTCCCTACTGCCTACATGTCACCCGCAACTGCCGCCTCCTCTACTACGTTGATTCCCCATCGTGGCTCCACCTCACCATAGCTACCTTGACTTTTCCTCTCACCACTCCTCCATCCTACCTCTACCAAAACCCCTTCTCCCCATGTTGCTTCCCATCCACTGCCTTTTACTCCCGATGCACCACCCCTCACCTACAACTGCCTACAACTCCCTCCGCCATTGCCCCCTACCGTATCTCCACTCATCACTACCTGGCTTCTCTCACCACCACCAAAGCCCTGCCTCCTAGGCTAGTACCCCTCTACACTACTACCTCTACCACTTGCTACTAATCCTCCTCCCCACTACCTTCTCCCCTTGCTTCCTACCCATGAGCTCCTCCTTTCCTCCCCCACTGGACCTTGCCACTCGTAACCCTTGCCTGCTACACCACTGCTCAACCTTCATGCCTACATCACTTCCATTGCCCCTCCCCTATTGCGACCTACTCCCTCATGCCACCTCCTCCCATAGCCCTACATCTACTCCTCCGCTTTCCAAGCACCTCGTAGCTTACCCTAGCCGTCTTCGCTCAACCAAGTGCCTCTGCCAAGTGCTTCTACTCACGGTGCTCGCAACCACCACTCCCACAGCCCACTACTAACCCTCCTCCCCACTTTTCTTTGCCCTACGTCATGTCACTCTACCACCCACCAAAACCCTCCACCCACAACCTCTGCTTGTTGCTCCCTCTACCCATTTTTAAATAAAAAATTGGTATTTAGATTAACATTATAAGTATTGTTTTTATTTTCAACTTCATTTTTACAAATAACATTTATCTTCCTTTTTATCTAGATTTCACTTTTTTTAGCAAAAAACACACAAAAATAAAAAAGTATTCCCTGACGTGCATATAACTGTCAAATTTAAGCTTGCGGGTCATTGACATCATCACTGCACTAGTATTCCACGTGCACTTATAGACCATAAGGAGCAGCCTTCAATTTTTTGCTCATAACTTGAGCATATAGATTTCATTTTTGAAAAATGAAATATCATCGAAAACCTGATTCCAAGCCCATTATGATGGTGTTGGTTTTATTAGATTTTGATGTTGTTTAAATCCCTATTTATTCTATCAAAGGCCAAACTTTGTGTTAACATTTTCATTACAGGGTTATTTCATGTTTTTCATACATTTTCGATGCCCTAACTTATGATTTTGTAGGGATATTTTCTCACTTGTGCATTGAAGGTTGGAGAATTCTAGGAATCACTAACCATATTGCTTGTAGGTTTTTCATTAAATTTGTTTTGGAATGAACTTGTATGCTTAAACACTTATCTTTGAATGCATGGTTAAAGCTAAAACAATCGAACTCAATCTTGAATGCACAGTTAATTAAACAATACCTTTGATTTGGAATGCATGTTTCAACACAATCTTGAATGCCATAAGGAGATTGAACATTTTAGTGGAATGGATGATAGCACAATCTTGCATGTCTAAGGATGAATGAACATTGCAATGCACATTTTAGTTTGGTTCTTAAAATGAACAATCACTCAATCTTGAATGCATAAAGGAATTGACTCTTTCCATATCAAATTTTCTTATATTGACAATGCTCAATTTACTTATGTTGGTGAACTCTCAATTTTTATATTGATGATGTCATCAAGTTGGAAAGAACATTGTATGCTAGAAACATGTGTGTCTTCAAAGTAGATTACAAGATCTAAAGCTTCATTGGGAAAAAAAAACTATCTTTTAAACCCCAAGGCCACTTATGTATTCTCTCCTCTTGTGCCTTCAGGTGATCTTGAGTGCACAAGAAATAAGTGGTCTTATTTTTACACTTTTTAGGAGGCCTACTTGGGGATTTCATCACCCCTTGGGATGACCTCAACTCCAGTGTTCTAGAGGAGTATAAAAATTAGGAGGTGAATCAAAAGACACCTCTTGGAAGTAAAATTTTGTCACTCTTGGCTAAGCCCCAAAGAACTTTATACCTTTGGAAAGTGAAGGAGGAGATTTGAGTTACCGTCTCCCCTGGCTATGTGGCATTATTTTCTTTCATCCATAGATTTGGGCCTCACATACCTTGTGTATATCAAGAATGCCCTCTAGTTGATCCTTGTACATCCTAGTTGCAACCTTATAGGATTTTTGGTGTGTTTGACATTCTTGAGTGTTTGAAACCCTCCCCAGTTGAAGGGGACACACTGGCTACACTTGTCTTGTATATATTTCATTGTTTGATTTTGTATCTCAATTTTGAAAAAACTAAAACATCGTAAAACATAAAAAACCAAAAATGTTGTAAAAGTTCAAAAAACCTCAAAAACAACAACAACAAGTCTCAGTTTAAGTCCTCTTAGTCAAGTTGTCCACATCAATTCCACATCACTTCTTCTTTCCATCAAAGTCATCACCCTCATACATCTCTTGCCTTCATCATTCAAACCATTCCTTGAAGTCTTAATCATCTCTACTCGTCCAGATCATTTCCTCATCTTCCTAATCATTCAATCTACTTCTTTATCTTCATCCTACTCATGAGTCATAATCCAAATCTAGATTCAATTTCCTCAGCCAAGCTCATAATTCATCTTTAATTCAATTCTTCAAATCATCATCCTTCTAATCCAATTCCTTTTCAAATTCGATCATTTCTAATCAATTCTTAATTCAATCCATTTACATCTTCATCCATAATCAATCTTTCTAATTTCATTCATTCAACTCTCCTTCTAATTCAACTTTGCATTACATCTACTTTGGACATAGGAGCACTGTCATACACATTGGACTTTCATTCAAATCCAACATTCACTTGTTTGCAATATCATAGGGTTTTTATCAAATCAAATCAAACCCTCATCCAATCAATATCAATATCAAATCAAATCAATATCAAGTACAATCAATATCAAGTCCAATCCAATTCAAATCAAATCAACACAAAGTCCAAAATTGCTCCTAGTCTAAAGTTCATATTCCATCCATCATCGAATCTTTCATCACTCTTCATCTAACATCCATGAATCTAAATTTTCTTAATCAAATAATTGATTATCTTCAAAGACAATATCCTCAACACTTCATATCCAACTCTAATCCATCTCATGTTATTTATTCTTCTACCTTTGACAAGGGAAATCCACCTCATTACCCTTCAGCTAGATATGATTCTATTCATAGCCCATACAATTCCTCAAATAGAAATACCATTGCCAAGGAAATTGAGGAACTAAAGAATATAATCTTGAGTGTCACAAATCCATAGCAAAAGGCCACCTTCCTTGCCATGTGTCCTTCATTTTCTAGTCCTCATGTCCCATCCAACCCCAACCCTCCATGCAATTCCCCATACTTTGAGCCTAATGTCAAAAACATTCATGCCAATCCCCTACCCATAGTTACACCTTCACACAATCCTATCTCCAAAGACATCATCCAAATCTCGTAAGGGGTTTTTCCAATTACTCTTGGCTAAGTGTAAAGAACAAGATAAAGTGATCTACTCACCCAAAGTCATACCCCCAATTCCATCTCAAGATCTTCCTCCAAAGCATATCATTATATACTCCTCTTCTCCTCTAGATCCAAGAATTTCTCCATTCCATCATTCCCTTATCCCTCAAGATCCATTTATCCCTCTTAGTCCATCTCATGATTCCCTTCCTAATTAAGATCAAAACATTCCATGTACCATGCACCTTACTGATTCAACTCCTTCTCAAGAATTAGCATCCATAGACCATCCACTTCATGAAGAAGTTCCTTCCACTCCATCCACTAATACTCCTCCATCTCATGATCAAATCACTCAATCTCATGATCCTATTCCATCTCATGATCCACTAATTCCACTACATGATCCTCTTTTAAGTCAAGATCAAAGCATCCCTCATATCTTTTTTATCCCTCATAATCCACCTTGTGAGCCTAATCCTCCACATGATCCTATCACACCTATCCAATCCACTCATGAACCCCATATACATGGACTCGCATCTTGTATTAAAAATGATAAGTCTCCTATGGAATAAATAATGTCTCAAGATGTTGGTATGCCTTCCACTCCTTCAAAATCCATGATTACTCCTTCCAAACCTAAAGCTTCCCATCATTCATGTTCCAAGTCCATTTTGGGACCTTATATCCATATTCCCATTCATTCCTCACTTCCATCCATTTTGGGCCCTTATGTTCCACAGCCAAATACTTTATCCCTTCCATCCATTTTGGGTCCTTACGTACCTCCGTCCACCATATCCATGTTTTCCACTTCATCCCCTTATGGTCCTAGTAAATATCAACAAAGGCACACATCCTTGAATTCCTTACAACATTCACCATCCATACGCTCTCCACCCCATTTATCTTCATGCACCCATACCATGGCCAATGGAAGCAAATTGGATGCCAAAGAAAAAGTGAATAAAGCCAAAAATCCACAAAAGCCCAAGGATCAACAATTCCCCTCTAAAAGGCATGTCCAAGAAAATAAAAATATGATCCAAAATAGAACTCAAAGGCCACAAAGGCTAAACATAAAAAATTTAAAAAATTTGTGGATCCCAAAGCTACTTAATGTAGCAATTAATCTCAAAGAAAGATTCAAAATGCCATCCAATTTTGCTAATCCAAAGGCTTCCCTCGTTCATAAACCATCCAAGCTTCCATTTTCCAAATCCATTTTGGGTCCTTATATACCCAAATCCACCATCCTAAATCCATCGTCTCCTTCATCCATTTTGGGTCCCTATATCCCAAAACCCACACTTTCTCCTACATATCCTCCAAAATTTCCTCCTTTCCATCACCCTTCAAGGTGTGTACCAATGATGATCTTTCCACCTCCTTCATCCACTCATTCACAAGTCTTCCAACCTAGCATCCATCAACCATATTTTCCTCCCAAATGCTCCACCCCCTTAATCCAAACTTTTTCATAAGTCAGTGTCCTCCATTTCACAATCCACTTTATCCTTCTTTTCACTATCCCACCAACATCTAGGGAAAACTAGTACAAATTCCTTGAAAATAACAAAGAAAGAGAAAGAAATATCAAGGGATACCATCCATGTAAATAGATGCTCGAGTCCTCCCTCCATTTTCCTTATCATGTATCCATTATCTTCCAATTCCACTTATCCACCCATTTATTTTTTCTCTTCCACTTGCACTCTACACTGGGGGCAAGCTCCATCCGTACCACTCTTCCTTACATATCTTCCATACTTCCATCTACTGGTCATCACCCTTTTCCATCTTTCATCTTGACTATCATTTTCCTTTCATCCATCCATATGCTCACTTTCCATCTCCCTTACATGTTATCCACACACTATCCTATACACTTCCATAGTCCTTTCATATAGTTGATCTTGACATTATATCCATATCTTGCATCCCATAGTCCTTGTCATGTTCATTTCTTCCATTTTCTATCCATACTCCTATGTACTTGCATCCTTCTTTCATATGTCCTTGATCTTGGTTATCCCATCCATCCATCCACTTCATATCCCACATTTTATCCATATCATTACCCCCTTTTTCATATCTTCCCTCCCATATCCCTTATTCATCCCACTTTCATGCCCATGCTCGTGATCACTATTAGAGGCATAATACCAAACTATTCATACATGCTTTGGCAAAGCACATGCCTTCTCTCCTCCATACGCTAGCCTTCATACCATCTTTCCATTTTCATGCATCCTTTCCCACCATATTTTCTTCCATTTTCCTATCCTTGGTATGGGGCATTTGGACTCCTTCGAAACATGGTCCTTGGCTCCACATTTTTCAATACCATATCATTCGGCCCCTCATACCCCTTTCACCATTCCTTTCATCCATTGAGCCATGTTGCTTTTCCTCCATTTACCTTGCCTTGGCCCTCCCTTGTCATTGGTCCCAATCCATTATATCCTACATTCGTTCATATCACATTCAATCTAATTCTTCCACTCAATTCAATCAAATTCATTTATCCTCTAATTCAATCAATTTTCAATTCTTCTACCATCAAATCAATTTATATTCTACTCTAATCATTCTTCATCCTATTAGCATCATTCTTCCAATCTCATCCAAGTTCCTTCTTCTACTTGCATTTCAATTTCATCTATACCTCCAAATCTCCACAAAATCAAAAACATCAAAAAAATCTCAATCAATGTGCAATCAATACTAATTCAATCAATCTAATCTTGCAATCTTGTACATAAATCCTTAATCAATTCATCAATTTGACCCAATCAATTGATCATCCATTAACCATATTCAAACGTTATCATGGGATGTATCCTTCCTAATCCTTGATGTGCATTGTGCTTATCATTAACATTTCCATCCTTAATCAATAATTATCAATCAATTCATTAATTGGTTTTCAGCTTGACAGGGGAAAATGTTGGTTTGCTTTTGGTTTTTTGTGCATGATTGCTTGTTACTTGTATGCATTTGTATTTTATGCATTTATCATGGTCTTTGCATCCTATTGTCCCAACAAATCATGGTCTTCCATATCATGGTTTCATAAGGCATATGGTTGTATCAGGCCCCTTTTATCATGTACTTGACACATTGTCATCTTGGTTCCTTATACCTTGGTGCATAGTGTTGAATACAATATCAAACTTAGGTTGTTCATGCCATTGCAGCATGACTTTATCAATTTTATCATCCTCCCATCCATTTCGAGACAACATTTTTGTTCTCCTAACTTGCATTTCCTCTTGAGGGGGCATACACTTCCTCATCATCCTTCCTCATCCTTCCATGACTGGGGCATCATGCTACTAGTCTTATCCTTCTAGCCACT
Organism: Cupressus sempervirens; assembly: GCA_028749045.1. Classification (NCBI taxonomy): domain Eukaryota; kingdom Viridiplantae; phylum Streptophyta; class Pinopsida; order Cupressales; family Cupressaceae; genus Cupressus; species Cupressus sempervirens. The sequence continues at coordinate 709,519,064 of CM053784.1, forward strand.
TTATTTTATTTTTCTTTGATATAACATTACTAATGCTATATCAAAGAGAGGCAAAATGTAGACACTTAAAATTGTCCAAATCCCTTTTTCATGACTAATTAAATAGATATTTATTATTTGTTTAATTATATCCTTACCCCACCTTTAATTATATAAATTTACATTTATTTATTTACATTTTCCTTTCCTTGATTTAAATAAACTAAGGTTTATTTTAAATCCTAACCTACTTCCTCTCATTCCACTTGTATCTTAACCCATTCACTTTAATTGAGTAAATTACTTCATTTACTTAATTAATCCCTTTTTAGCCCACTTGGAATTAAATATTAAATTTATTCCTATTTGAGCACATGGCTCCTAACTTTAACCCTCACCCAACCTCACTTTCCTAACCTAACCCATTCTTCTAAACCTACCCACCACTTAATCCTACTTACTTTTCCTAATCACCTTGCTAATCCCCTTTTAATCTTAAGTGTGTGCTCACACATGTGTGAGGAATCTGAGGAACACTCACACTTCCCACACCCCTCACACTTCTCACACATCTTACATGTTTGTCCCCATTTCACATGAGAATCAAGGTGTCTCACACATGTGTGACAAACCATGCTTCTCACACCTCTTACACCTATCATTGACCTATCACATCAAAGGTTTCTCACACATGTGTGAGCATCTTCCCCCCTTTGAATGGTCAAAAAACCTAATCCACATGGAGTCCACTTGGCCTCCACCTTATGGACACCTCATTGATCTTGAGATATCTTAGCCCTTCATCTTGCATTGAATCTCAACCACCTATTTCATCTCATTTCCTATAAAAGGATAGCCCTCTCCTCATATCCATAAGCACTATCTAGCCCATTGTTATGCTACAGGATTTTTGAGCAACCACATCCCACAATAATGAAATCATCAACCACTTGGTGATTTTATGAGGTTTGCATTAGTGTTATTTTGAATGGTTTAAGCTCTTTTATTTCATGTCATCATTATTTACATGTTGTCTTTCATATTTGAGGTTTGCATGAACATGGAGGAATAGGCTTTAGTTGCTTATTCTTTATTCTGTTGTTGCATTTTTATGCAATACAATCCCATTAAGACTGATAGGACAAACCAAAGAACTAAACACTAGTGTATTCGTAAAGAAACATGATACTTTAGAGAATTCAACAATTCCTCATCATGAAAGATGAAAATATTTCAATGATTGAACTAATACAATGGAATATGCAATAAAACCCTATGATAGATGCAACCTTAAACTAGATGCAACCCTAGGTCAGGTTACCAAGCTTCAAAAAAATTCATCACTAAGCATATAACAAAACCCCATATGTCATACAATTCCCACTGACATTGCAATCATGAAAATATGAATAGGACATATGTTCTAGTTTTGTCAGGATTAAAGGTAAGCATTCGAAGCACAAGAAGCCAAAATGACTACAAAATTTGTCCCTTTTAATATAGCAAGTGAACATAAGCATCAAAGCATAAATGCTAGGATGATCATAATGTTTCTTGTGTGCAGACACACCAAACACATGAGGGATCCTTCTTATGCTAAGTAATTAGTAAGTATTCTATCAGCAATGATCCTTGTATTTGTAACCTGAGACAAAAGTGTGTTATATATACTTGCAGTGACCCGTACATTCACTTAGCAGGATGAGTATTAGTATTTACTATAGCATAAAGAGTTCACTCCAACAAGAAAGGATAAGGACTAACCTCACTGATTTATCCATATAAAAGGAGTCAATGTACACATTTCCATCCAATATGAGATGGAGGCTCTTATAGTGGACACCCCATTTATATGTATGCTTCAAATCATTGGAACTAAACTGTAAATAGAAAGCAAAGAAAATACCATGCCTCCATTCCTTACTTCTCTAGTCAAAAATGACATCATCGAGTTTCTCAAAGAGACATGATAAAGAGAAAGAAAAACAAACAAAGAAAAGCTCAACATATCCCAAACAAATTCATCTTTTTGAGTTAAAGTTTCTGTGTTATAGGATTGATGTCAAGTGGCAATGTTCAAAACATATGTGAAATAAATCTCTTCAGTAGGAGGATGATAGTAGACAGACATAGTTAGAACAATTGGTGACTAAAGTCAAAGAGGAATCTTCAGTAAGAAGAACCTTAGTAGGAAACTAAGTAATAGTAGATAGAAACAACTAGAACAATTGGTGACTAACACAAGAGACATTTTGTAAGACAAATCTCTAAGTGACATGAGCAATAGTAGATAGATGCAGTTAGAAAAACTAGTGACTAACCTAAGATACATTCTATAAGAGGAATCTCTAAGTGACACTAGTGATAGTAGATAGACACAATTAGAACAACTAGTGACTGGCACTAGAGAGGTTCCATAAGAGGAATCTCTAAGTGATACAAGCAATAATATATAGATGTAGTTAGAACAACTAGTGACTAACATGAGAGACATTATGTAAGAGGAATCTCTAAGTGACACAAATGATAGTAGATAGATGCAGTTAGAACAATTGTTGACTAACACGAGCGACATTCCATAAGAGGGATCTCTAACTAACATGAGTGATAGTAGACAGACACAATTAGAATAGCCAGTGACTGACATGAGATACATTCCATAAGAGGAATCTCTAAGTGACACTAGCAACAATAGAAGAATGTAGTTAGAACAACTAGTGACTATCACAAGAGAGATTCCTATGACCCTATAGGGGTTTGTCCCCAAGTTATGATAAGATTCAATCCATGGATACATGAGAAAAATAAACAAATAAAAGTAGGAAAGCAACTATACATGAGCCAAAAGATGTGTCACAAGATGTAGCATTAGGAACAAGAGGCACCTATTTACCAGGTTTTCACCTTCTTGGCAAAGATTCTTTTTTCTTGCTACCATGATGCCTGTTTCCAAGTTTTCACCAATGGCACTTTTCTTGCTTTTCAATTTTTTTGTATTTTCTCTTTTTTGTATGTTTTTGTATTTTTGGATTTCTTCATTTTTTTTGGTATTACCAAGGTACCTATTGCTAGGTTTTCACCAAGGTAACAATTTTTTTCAAGACTTTTTGCAATTTTTTAGAATTTTTTTAGGAAATTTAAGTATATACAGAGAGCTTCTAAGATCAAATCATTTGTAGAACAGCTTTAGGTGGAGAGTGTTGATGGGCTCCTTGAGCACCTCTCCCTCAGCTATAGAAAGTTGGTAAACACCAAATCCAATCAATGTAGTGATTATGTATAGACCAAGCTAGTTGGGTTCAAACTTCTCCTTTTGTACTTCTTGTTGTTGATTCTTAAGAATTTCTCTCATAATGAGATCACCCAGTTGGAAGTCACATGGCTTAACTTTCTTATTGTAACTTCTAGACATATGCTATTGATAAGCTTGAAGATGATCGCATGCCACTTGTTGAAATTCATCTAATAGTTCCAACTCTTAAAGCTAAGATATTCTATAGTCTTCATCAGTAATGAGGCCCTTCATGGAGATTCTCAAAGTAGGAATCTCAACCTCAATGGGAAGCACAACATCTGCTTCATATATTAAAGAAAAGGGTGTTGTACTTGTTGGAGTTTTGATACTTGTTCTATAAGCCCATAAAGCTGGATTAATCTGGAGGTGCCAGTCCCTTCTAGATTTTCTAACTATACAATACATGATCTTAAGGATTTCCTTGTTGGATGCTTCTACTTGACCATTACCTTGGGGGTACACAACTCCTTAAGATCCTTTTCATTAAAGTCTCCTCCATTGTTAATAATGATGGAGGAAGGTACACCATACCTACATATGATGTAATTCATGATGAAAAAAGCTACAATTTTACCATTTTCTATGGAGAGAGGGACTGCCTCTACCCACTTAGTATAGTAGTATGTAGCTATAATGATAAAATTATGTCCATTTGCAGAGGATGGGTGAATCGGACCCACAAGATTGAATGCCCATTGTTAGAATGGCCATAGTATAACAAATGGAATTAGATATCTAGTTGGAGCATGAATCAAATTCCCATGGAGCTAACATTGTTTGCAAGACTTAGCATATTTGATTGCCTCTTGCTCCATATTCGGCCAATAGTAACCAGCTCTAATATGTTTACGAGATAGTGTCAAGCCATTTGAGTGAGATCTAAAAATGCCTTTGTGTACATCTATTAATGTGCATTTGGACTCATTAGGTTTGAAACACCTAAGGATTTTTTTATTGAGACCTCTCCTAAACAAGTCGTCAGCAATAACAACGTATCATGAAGCATTATGGATAAGGTGACATTTTTCATTTCGGGTTAGATTTTCCAGGATGGTTTGGTCATGCAAGTAAGAGTATATATAGTGGTAGAGAGATGAGTGGTGTCCTAAAATAGAATAGATCACCCTAGATTTGGGAGAGTCACAGGTAGGGTAGAGTAACATTTACACTAGGAACTCATATTGGCGATTATTTTCTGGCATCTGTAACAAGGAAGCAAGAGTAGCCATGGCATTAGCCACTTTGTTGTCTACCTAAGGAATTTGTTGAAAACTAATATGAGAAAAGTATTTCTTCAAGTCATCCACCATGTGTTTATAAGGGATCAATTTATCTTCCATTGTCTGATATACATCATTGACCTGGTTGATTATAAGCTGTGAATCACCAAAGATGTTCAATTGATCCACTCTCCATTAAACTACAATCCTCATGCCATTAATGATAGCTTCATACTCTATGATATTATTTGTACAAGGAAACAAAATTTTGTATGCCTTAGGAAATGAGTACCTCTATGGTGTAATGAACAAGAGTCCAGTACCTAATCCCTGTTGTGTGAAGGAACCATCAAAGAGTATCACCCAAGTTTGATGTGTAATTGTTAGAATTGATTCATCAGGAAAATCAATGTTGAGTGGAAGAAAAATCTCCATTGGTTCTTCTACTAACTGATCAGTAATTGCTTGTCCTTTGATAGCCTTTTGTTCAAAATACTAAATGTCAAACTCACTTAGTATCATGACCCACTTAACCAATATTCCTTTTAGAGCTGCCTTGTTGAGTAAGTACTTTAGTGGATCAATTTTAGTAATCAGTCACACAGTATGAGCGAGCATATAGTGTCTCAACTTTTGAGAAGCAAAGATAATTGCCAAGCAAGCCTTCTTAATGATGCTATAATTCATTTCATAAGAAATCGGTGTGTGACTAAGATAATAAATAGCTCTTTCCTTGTTATCATTGTCTTCTTGTGCTAGTAAGATACCTAGAGATGATTCTATTGCTGAAATATACAAGATAAGAGGCTTCCCATGAATAGGAGACATCAAGATCGGTGGATTAGCAAGGTATTGCTTTATTTGTGTTAAGCTCTACTTGCAATCTTGACTCTAGTTGTATTTCACACCTTTATGCAGCATCTTGGTAAAAGGTTGTGACCTATCTACCAGTTGTGAGATGAATCTATGAATGGATTGAATTCTTCCTTGTAGGCCTCTCATCTAACTAATATTATGAGTTGGAGACATGTCCATGATTGCTTGAACTTTCTCTAGATCAACCTCAATTCCTTTTACAAACACAATGTAGCCAAGTAGTTTTTCAGACATCACACCGTATGCACATTTCTTGGGATTAATTCTTAGAATAAATTTCTCCATACATCCAAAATAGGTCCCAAATCTTGGAGGTGAGTATTACATTTTGTGCTCTTAACCAGGGTATCATCAACATAATCCTCCATTATTTTATGCATCATGTCATGAAAAATTGTAGTAACTACCCTCTAATATGTAGCACCAACATTTTTCAAGCCAAATGGCATCACATTCCAACATAAAGTTCCCCATGCACAACTGAAAGTAGTCTTTTCCTGATCTTATAGTGCAATTTTGATCTGATTATAACTAGAAAATCCTCCATGAGTGAGTACATTTCATATCCTTCCATCATATCCACTATCATATCAATATTGGGGAGTGGAAAATCATCCTTTAGACATGGTAAGTTCAGATCTCAGGAATCTATATAAACTTTGATAGATTTTTTGTGCTGGGAGACTAGAACGATGTTTGATATCCATTCAATGTAATCAATAGCTTGGATGAAACTAGCTTTCAAAAGCTTTTCTAGTTTAACTTTGACAAGCAATGCAACATGAGGATGCATTTTTCTAAGTTTTTTTTTGACTACTTTAACTCTTGGTGCAATGGACAAGTGATACATTATGAGATCAGGACCTAATCCTAGCATGTCTAAGTATGTCCATGTGGAGTTTATCTTTTTCTCTCTGAAGGAGGCAATGAATTCCTCTTTTTCTTCTGGAGATAGTGATTGTGTAAGATGTATCATATGAGGATGTTCTTCTATTTCCAAGTTGATTGGTTGTGTTGGCTCTATTAACACTGATGATTGTTCCTAAAAATGACTAGGAAGTGCATCAAATATCTCATCCACAGGTGATTTAGAGAGGTTTTCACCCTTGGATATGACTTTTATTTTTACTTTTTTAGATTCTAACACTGCCACAATATGGTTTTCACCATTGAACCTTTTATTTTTATTGTATGACTAAGATATTTGATGTTAGCTTCAATCATGTTGATACTTTGTTTGCTAGTGGAAGACATTACAGGTTCGACAACATTTAAGTAACAGGCAAGAGCATAGTCATTCTAGAATGTAGGGACTTCACTAGATGCATTAGAATTCTAGTCTATGAGCTCAAGATAGGTGAGTTAAAGAGATATTGAAAGTTCAATAGCATTCATAGTATAACCATCAAATGCTTGGACAACCAATTTGAGACCTAGAGTGGCTTCTTCCATAAGTGTGTTTGAATGCCTCTGAGTTCTAATATCATTAATCAAAGAATTGATGAAACTAGTTAGATATAACTCATCTAACCAAACCCTAGATGCTTCACCTAATTCGAGGAGATTTTCATAGACATGAACTTGATCTATATCCTTGTCTATAGTTGCTTCTTAGAGAGAGTCAAATTCACATTCCTTAGAATTTGAGGTACATGGTGATAGACTGTAGAATTCCCCAACAATGATAGGGACAAATTCTCCTTCATCATCTAGATTTTTGAAAATGTACTCAATGTGTAAAGCATGACTAGACTCTCCTTGTTCTTGTTGAATAGGTTGTGAACTAGTATTATCATTAAAAGAAACACTATCACCATCCATAGTGTTGACACATGGCACAAAATCATCAAGTTCAGCAAAGAATTTAGCAAGATCACTAGGAATGGGATAAGGATAAGGATTCTCATCATCAACATTGTCTTTGTGATCATCATACTCAGCTTGTTACTCACTTTTAGATGAATTTTTCAAATTTTGGTATAAATTTGTTGATCTCTAAATGGAAGGGTATCTTCTTGAAGCCTAGACCAGAGGTATCACAGTTCCTCCTAGCTATCACTTTGATATGATCAATTAGACCATTTTTTTTGCATCTAATAAGACCAATCCCCTTATAACCAAAGTGTTTCATGAGTTTAAGACCTGGACCATACTTTTCAGGAGTAATTTCATGAGATTGTTATGTGAGGTCAACTAAAGTTTCTTCTTTGTAGATCCATGTAGAAATAGCTCTATTTTCACTTTCCTCCTTGAGGGGATAATAACTTTGACATATGTACCATTATAATTGGTTTGAGGTGTCAACACAAAATGTCTCTTTATTTTAGATGGTCTCCCATAATGACAAAGAGATTCAGGAAGAGATGTCAATGACAGAACTAGTTCTATGTGATATTCACCCATTCTAGTTTCTTTCAACTTGAGTGACTGCTCGATTTGCTTTAGCTTGCTATCATGATGGTCTATAGACTCCCTATTAGTGGGCACAATTTTTTTAGCAGATTTTAGCATGTTACAGGTATAGCTAGTGCTTGCAGGTATGGTGACTTCAAAGCTATGAAATGGGAATTTTATGCATTGATGATAAGTGGAAGGCATAACTAGCATCTCATGTATTAATGGTCTTCCTAGCAGAATATTGTGAGCTAAGGGAATGTTTAGGACTTGACAAGTGACATCCCTTTTGATAGGACCAACCTAGAGAGGTAACACAATAAGACCCAAATATTTGTGCTTGACTTCATCATACACTTTAATAGTTATCTTATGACAAGGGTCAATGTACTCTTCAAAATATTCTAATTGTTTGAGTAGAGTAGTAGAGACACTATTCAAACTAGCTCCGTCGTTGATAAGCACACATCAGACATGTTTCTAGTATATCATGACCTCAATGTGCAGAGGTTGCTTATGTGGATGACTTAGTGAATTTTCATTCTCCTCTGAGAAGGACATATAGTAAGGTGAAGTCAGATGACCTACCATAGATTGGAACCTCTCAAGATCAAGATCTTGAGGAACATTTTCCTCGGTGAGGAATTTTTCAAGAATTTGCCTATGAGAAGACAAGATTTTGAGCAGTTCAAACATCATGATTTGAGCATTTTTCATTGTAACTGATCGAGGATATTGTACCTAGTAGGCATAGAAGTTGTTGCAAGTTTTGTTCCTTTGCTAGATGGACCAATGAGAGGTTTGTCTTTGTGTTGTTCTAGCTCAAGAGAAAAAGGTGCAAGGCCTTTGAGTACTAACTTGATGTAAGAAAGTGTGATAGTGTTGGTACAAGTTTGTGATGACTCATTGTCAGATGTGTTAAAAGTAGGACCCCTTAAGACAAATGGTGTCTTAGGTTTAGTTTTATTTTTTTTCCTTGATGGTGATGATGTCATAGTACTCAACACCTATTGGTTCAACCATGTGGACTATCTCATCATCATCGTTAGAGTACATATAGTTGACCTTGTTGTTAGGTTTCTATTTTGAGTTTTCTCCTTTTTTGTATTAAGGGAATGGCTCCTTGAATGCCTTGTGATCCAAGTTCTTGTTATGTCCATCCACAACAATGTCATCATCATCAATTAAATCCTAGATTTTGTGACACAAGTTGATATAGTTACTAGTTTTGTGACCTTTCTTTTGGTGGTATTCACAAAATGAAGTTTCATTCCACCATGGTGGTCATGGTTGTGGATCATAAGGTTGAGAGTTGTCCAATGGAGAAATGAGTTTTTTTTGTAACAAGGTCTTGTAAACCATGTCCAAAGGTTCACCAAGAGGTGTAAAATCTCATTTAGGTTGCATAGCCCATGAGTTCCTTGGTTTGTTTCCAAATGCCTTATTGTCAGAAAGAGTTTTCTCGACATTCTTGGATGCTCTGAGATTATCTGTAAGATTAAACCCTACCTTAGCAAGTTTAGGAGTAATGTTGTCAACAACTCTATCATGAACAACTTCTCAATTTTTGTTCACATATTTGGACTTTTCCTTATTAGAGGTTGACCCTTGTTTAGTTTCCTTTTGAAGGGTTAACTCACCCTTTTTAACCATGAATTCCTCTATCTGGCTGTGTCTTCAAAGGTACATGGACCTTGAAGTTGAACTCTATATCCAAAATCAAGTTGACGATTATCCATAAAGATATCAAGTTTTTTTGTTTCTAGAATTTTGCTTGAGTATTTGGTGTAACATTGTCTCCATCTTTGATGGAATGTGAGGAAAGGTTTCCTAACTTTCTGTTTAAGGTTACACAAGTCTCAAATGTTAACCAGGTGTTGTATGTTGTTAGAGTAATGTTGGACAAACAAGTTAGCAATCTCATTGAATGTTTTGATACTAGTAGGCAAGTGTGAGAACCACTCCATAGCCTGAACACCTAGACTTCTTGGGAATAGATGCATGAGATATGTTTGATTATGCATAAATTTAATAGACAATGCATCGAATTCCCACAAATGATCTTGGGGATCGTTAGTTCCAAAGTATTTATCATACTTAGGTAACTCAGCTCCTCTATATGAGATATGCAAGATTAATCTATATCGAATGCATTGTTAAGCTAGGGAATAAAGGAAACATATTATGTTAAATGAATTTATTTTAAGATAATATGATATTTCAATGAAAAAAATTAAGCTAAGAATGCAAGAACAAATAAGTAGATATTCTAGCCTAAGTTTGATACTTTCAACTTGCAACCTCTATAATGAGGAATGGAGAGCTTCTTAAATAGAATCCAAGAGGCAATCGACAGTTGAGATTAATTAGAATGGATGGTCAAGATTGAAGATGAGACTCAGTCATAATGTAAACTTCCTCATTGAAAGGGAGTTAACTGGTTGTCTTTGAGTGATAAATGGAGTTAACTGGTTGCCTTTTGAGTGATAAAAGTAGTTAACTGGTTGTCTTTTGAGTGATAAAAGGAGTTAACCAATTGTCATTTGAGTGATAAAAAGATATAACTAATTGAATTCCTTTTCAAGAATATTTAATTTAACAAAATAGAATATGACCTCATAAATGGATAAACTTTAATTAAATGAATAATTAAATTTAATAATTCAAAAGAGGAGATATCTTATTAAATCAAATGTATTTAATTCCTTTGTACATTAGCTAAAGAGGTAATTTTAATTTAATTAAAGTATGAACACTTATAATTAAATTAAATTAAATTAATAGGTTTATGTAGCTAATTTGAGTTGATACTTAGGAATTAAATAAATAGTGTGATTAATGTAGATTAGGGTTTTGTACATTTGACACCTAGGTCAAGTAGCGATTATCAGAATTAGAATTGCCTAGTAAAATATGAATTAGGAATAATTGAATAGAAAAAAGTTGGTTAATATGGAAATGTGCCAATTTTGGGGTATTACACAAACTACCTCATAGTCAGTGCTCTATCTACACACTCAGGAAAACCTGCTCTGATACCACTTGATGAGGGAAAAATCCAAGACCAAAATGAGCACAATAGGAAAAGGGAAATATTATTATCAGAAGTGATCTGATATTACATTTAGTACACTAAAAATAGAATCAAAGACATGCCCTATGGGCTTACAATGTTGTCTGAATCTAGAGAAAATCCTCCTCACAATACCTCTCCCAAACTCTACCAAAAAAATTGTCTTTACAATGCTAGAAATGTCTTTAAGTACTCAAATTAGGTTTAGGGTTAGGAATACATTCTAGAATATGCCAATTGACATCCACCACCAAAATAGAAGGTTCTAGAAAACACATCAGAAGTTGGTGTAAAATTAGAAGAATCTAGAAATGGTAGTCCAACTTCCAAGAAGCATAACTTTTTATCTAGGACACCAATTGATGAACTATTTACATTTTTTAAAATCTCTCCAAGTGATATATAGTGTTACGGATGGGATTTTCTCATCCCCCATTTTTTAGGTCCATACAAGACCATTTAGGACCTCAAATTTGACTTTGAAGTGCTCTTAAGAGGTCTCTAGGAAACTTACAACTGTAATAACTTTCAAACCGTAAAGCCTTTTGACCTAATTATTTTTCTAGAGTGCTTTAAATTACAATTATAATCATCCCTCCAACTTAAACCCTCTAAATCCTTATAATTATGGCTTAACTACAAAATAACATATTTTCTACATTGGCACATATCCCAAGGTGCTCAAAAACTCTAACCTAGAAAACCAATAATGGAACTATTAGATTTGGAATCTTTATTTGACCCAAATGGGTATCTAGAAATGAAAACACTTTAAACTAAAACTAAAACTAAGCATTTTTTGGGTGATACAAAATTGCCCTTACACCACTAGATGCTCTTGCATCAAATTCTTTAGTAAAAATATCAGTTATTTTCTCTTTGATATTTACATACTTCAATCTCTCTTCTTTTTCTTGAACTAGATCTCTCAAGTAATGATACTTGATGGAAATATGCTTAGTCTTAGTGTACATTACATGATTCTTTGATATGTTAATAGCACTAGTGTTATCACATAGATAACAAGCAGATCAATAATCTCTTCTTTCAATCATTTCAATAATTGCTTGATCCATATGATGTTTCAAAAATTCACTATTTTTAAATATCTTAATATCCTTTTCACTGCCATCATGTGATTCTCCTTAGGAATTGCAAAAAATCTTACAACCATCTCAACCTTTTAATGCAATACTAGGTCTACTATGAACAATATATTGTAGTTTTCCAATCATTGATCTATACAATGTCTGGTTCACATCAGTAGAATCATCATTCTTAGATAGCTTATGTCTAATGGCCATAGGTGTACTAATTAGTCTTGAATCTTCCATTCGAAAAAAAATTCAATATTTCCTCGATGTATTTGGATTGAGTAATGAAGATACCTTGCTTCATTTGATATACTTGTAAACCAAAAAAGAATTTGATCTCACCAAACATAGACATTTCAAATTCCTTCTTCATCTCATCTACAAATTATTTGCATAATGCTTCCTTACCTACAAATATGATATCATCAACAAAGATCTCAAATAATAATACCTAATTTTTATTACTAATCTTCAAATACAAATTGTTGGTATCATTGGTTCTTGCAAAAGAAATCTTCACCAAATAATTGTGCAATCTTTCATACCATGCTCTAGTGGCTTGTTTCAAACCATATAGTTCCTTGTGTAGCTTGCATACCATATTCTTCTTGTTGGGATCTAGAAATCCTTCTATTTGTTCTATATAGACTTCTTCTTCAAGTATTCCATTTAGAAGTGTGGATTTCACATCCATTTGGTATACCTTAAATCCTTTATAAGAAGAGTATGCAAGTAGTGTTCTAACTCCTTCCAATCTTGCAATAGGAGAAAAAAATTCCCCATATTAAATTCATTCTTCTTGTGCATATCCTTTGCATATCAATCTAGCCTTGTTCCTTGTGACTTCACCTTTTTCATTTAACTTGTTTCTAAATACCCACTTTGTTCCAATAACATTTTTATCCTTTGGTCTAGGTATTAGTGTCCATGTTTTGTTCTTTTTTATTTTCTCAATTTTTTCATTCATTTCTTGAATCCAATCCTCATTCTCCAAAACATATTTTACAGATTTGGGTTCAAACTCACAAAGTAAGAATGTATCACTTCTAAGTCTTTTCCTTGTCATATCACTAGATTCTTTATCTCTGATGATTTTTTCAAGTGCATGATGCCTACTAACATATTTTCCTAGTACAAATTCTTTTCTACTCTCATCTACAATTTTATCTTGAAAAATGATTTCAAGTTCATTTTGTCTCTCTGGTTCAATTTTTGGTTCACTTTCTTCTTGCTCAACATTGTCTTCTTAATGTTTGTCTCCTTCTATATGTAACTCAGCATCATTTTGTTTTTGCTCAGCACCCATAGTCTGTTGCTTGACAACTTATTTTTGCAACTCAGTATTCTCATTTTGTTATTTATTTACAGCTTTGTTCTCTTTCTTAAGTGGGGTGTTGGGAGCACCATCATTCATATATATGAATGTATTGTAGTCTTCAGGCTCTATCTTGCATTTAGCTTCATTCTTTTCTACATATTCATCAACTTTCACATTTTCACTTTCCAAAACTTTGTTAGAGTTAGAGCTCAGACACTTATAAGCTTTGCTCTTAGTGGAATAACCTAGGAGTATGCCTTCATCAATTTTTTCATTTCTATTATCCTTAAGTATATAACAATATCTTCCAAAAACTTTAAAATACTTTACATTAGGTGTATATCTATACCATAATAAAAAAGGTGTAACATTTGTACCTTTCTTAACTTGCACTCTGTTTAAAGTATAAATTGCATAGAAATAAAAACTACATGCAAATATAACCAATAACAGAAAATAATAGAACACACAGAAATGAACACAAGGCACCAAGATTTAATGTGGTTCACCCAATCCTTGGGCTACGTCCACCAAACAGCAAGTTCGATCCTATTACAATCAAGTGATTACAACCTGATTACAATCTGTAATCCCTTACAGCTCAATACCGCCACAAGAACCAATTTCGTATCACAACATTATGAAAAATACCCAACCCTAAGCCCTTTTATACAAGTATTAAACCACTTTAGGGTTATAACATGTCGGCCATATGTTGGCTACTACCCGAACCCCACTATTTATGAAGTATGTACAGTACTTTCCTGATCAGTCACCACAATCTAATAATCTCCCACTTGGGGACTGATTAGGCTCCACACTAAACAACAATCTCCCACTTGGAGACTGATCCTATAGCAATACCACTACCACATGGGGCTCCCACTGGATCAAACCATCCTGGACTCTACTATTCTTTTATTCATGTTCAGTCTAAAAGACCAACCGAAGCTGAAGAGGAGTTTAGCTTCTCCCTTGCTACAACCTTTGTCAACATATCTGCTGGATTGTCATTGGTATGTATCTTCTCCAGCTTTAACTGTCCATCCTCCAAAACTGACCGAATGAAATGGTACCGCAACTGTATGTGTTTGGTCTTAGAATGCAGAGCTAAATTCTTAGCAAGATGAATGCACTCTGACTATCTGTGAACAAATAATTATCCTTCTGAGGATGTCCCAATTCTTCCAAGAAGAACTGAAGCCATATCATCTCTTTGGCCGCCTCTGTAGCAGCAACATACTCTACCTCTGTAGTGGAGAGAGCATTAATCTTCTGTAACCTAGAAACCCAGCTCACAGCTGCCCCACCAACAGTAAAGACATAACCTGTAGTACTCTGCCTGGTATCAATATCCCCAGCCAAATCTGAGTCAAAATAGCCCTGTAAATCAGTAGTAGAACTCCCAAAGTGTAAACACTTATTGGATGTTCCTCTCAAATATCTGAGAATCCACTTGATAGCATTCCAATGCTCAAATCCTGGATGACTCATATACCTGCTAACGACTCTCACTGCATGTGCAATATCTGGCCTAGTGCATACCATAGCATACATAAAACTTCCTACAGTTGAAGCATAGGGTACCTTGGACATCTTATCCTCCTCTTCCTGTGTCTTGGGACACATCTCCTTAGTCAATTTCAAATGACCAGGTAAAGGTGTGCTAACAGCTTTAGCATTCTCCATAGAGAAACGTTGCAACACCTTCTCAACATAATCAGCTTGAGATAGCATCAATGTTCTATTCTTCCTATCTCTGCAAATCTTCATACCAAGGATTTTTTTTGCTGCCCCCAAATCCTTCATAGTAAATGCATGTGCTAATTGGTGTTTTAGCCCCTTAATATGATCCATGTTAGACCCAGCTACAAGCATATCATCAACATATAAACATAAAATAATGTAGCAATCATCATCCAACTTCTTAAAATAAACACAGTAATCTGAATGACACCTATTATATCCATGCTCATGCATAAAACTATCAAATTTCAGATACCATTGCCGAGGTGCTTGCTTCAAGCCATATAAACTTTTCTTCAATTTGCACACTAAGTTCTCCTTACCTTTGACCTCAAAACCCTGTGGCTGAGCCATATATATTTCTTCATCCAAATCACCATGAAGAAAGGTTGTTTTAACATCCATATGCTCTAAATGCAAATCTTCAGTAGCCACAAGACTTAAAACAGTACGAATAGAAGTTATTTTAACAACAGGAGAAAATATCTCATCAAAATCAATTCCCTTTTTCTGTGCAAATCCTTTTACAACTAACCTGGCCTTAAATCTTTTCTTACCTCCTTCCTCTTCTTTCAACTTGTAAACCCATTTATTCTGTAAAGCCTTTTTACCTGTAGGCAACTTGCACAAATCCCATGTCTTATTTTTTAGCAAAGAGTCCATTTCATCTTTCATTGCAGACTCCCACTGAATCTTAGTATCCACCTGCACAACTTCATCATAACTTTCAGGTTCACCAGCATCAGTAAATAAAATAGAATACAAAGAGGGAGAAAACCTTTGTGGAGGTCTAATTTGCCTTGTTGACTATCTAACATTCACTAGTGTGTGTGGTATTTGTTGTTGCAGTTGTTGCACATCATGAGGAATGGCTGGAACATTAGCTTTTGGAATATCATCCAGCACTACATAATCATCTTCTTTCTTCTCATGTTGCTGCAACAGATCTTTGTACAACACTTTCTCATTGAATATGACATCCGGACTTCTAATAATTTTAAGATTTTCAAAATCCCAAAGCCTATAACCAAATTCATTAATGCCATATCCAACAAAGACACATTTCTTTGATTTAGCTTCTAGCTTGGTTCTATTTTTCAGAGTCTATATGAGGAAAAGCTTCACAACCGAAGGTCTTGAGAAAAGAATAACTCACCTTCTTACCAGTCCATGCTTCCTCTAGAATACCACAGCCCAAAGGAGTAGAGGGACCTCTATTAATCAAATATACTGTAGTATTGATAGCCTCTGCCCACATGTGTAAGGGCAACCCAGCATGCAACCTCATGCTCCTTGCGCGCTCCATTATAGTCCTGTTCATGCGTTCAGCCACTCCATTCTCCTGTGGAGTCCTTGGAACAGTTTTTTGTCTATTAATACCATTAGTGGAGAAATAATCTTCAAATTCATGACTGCAATACTCACCACCATTATCAGATCTGAGACATTTTAATTTCTTACCAGTCTCATTTTCAACCAAGCATTTCCATTTCTTAAAAGTTTGAAATACATCAGATTTCTATCTAAGGAAATAAACCCATACTTTTCTAGTTGTGTCATCAATAAATGTAACATAATAATGAGAGCCACCAAGGGAAGATACCTGGGCTGGTTCCCATACATCTGTATGCACAAGCTCTAATTTCTCCTTTTTGTTTTCCTTCCCTGTCTTTAGAAAACTCACTCTCTTTTGTTTTCCATACACACAACTTTCATAGAAATCCATATTCACACATTTTAGACTTGGTAAAACTTTCCTTAAATGAAGTACTTTCATACCTTTCTCACTCATGTGCCCAAGTCTATTGTGCCACAGCGCTGTATCAGAATCTACAGCAGCTATTTGTTCTCCCTGCTCAACTGCAGTAATTGTTCCTGAATATTCATTTTTCTCTAAAACAATCAAAGTAGAAGGAACAATATGACCTGTACAAAGATATAAGGTGCCTACTTTCACACCTTTTGATACTACAAGGGAACCTTTTGAAACCTTCCAATTTTTATCATTAAAAGTAACTACACAACCCTCATCACCAAGTTGCCCTGCTGAAATTAAATTTCTACTTAGTTTTGGAACATGTCTTACCTCATGTAGTAGCCAATGATTCCCACTCTATAACTTAATCTTAATTTTTCCCTTTCCAACAATCTAACAGGGTTCATTACCCCCCAAATAAACAAGCCCAAAATCCCCTTGGACATAATCAATGAAATAACCTCTATGAGGTGTAGCATGAAATGAAGCACCAAAATCTAAAACCCATGAATCATCAACACTCTCTAAAGATAGAAGCAAAGCATCCTCTTCGGATTTTTTACTTACCACATTTGCCTCCTTGTCTCCATCTGATTTATCTACTTCATTTTTCTTTCGATTCCAGCAATCTTTCTTTTTGTGCCCTAGTTTCCCACAGTAACAGCAATCATTTGGTCCTCTCGATTGTGACCTCCTCCCCTTTGACTTTCCTCTTGGTTTCCCATGATTTCCAAAGTTACTTCCTCTTTCAGTCGTTCTACCCCTACTTTGTGCATTTAAAGCACTTCCTGATGTAGATCCACCTGAGGATTTTCTACGAGTTTCCTCACTTAAAATAACACCAATCACATCATCATATTTTAGGGTACTAGATCCAGGAATAGAATTACTCACCACCATTACCAAGCCATTCCAGCTTTCAGGCAAAGAACACAAAATCAAGAGAGCCCTAATTTCTTCATCAAAATTGATACCCATAGAAGATAATTGACTAGTAATAGTATTAAACTCATTTAAATCATCTGCAACAGATCCACCTTCTGCCATTTTCATATTAAATAAACACTTCATGAGAAATACCTTATTTGAAGCAGAGGGCTTTTCATACAGTGTCGCTAGGGTTTTCATCAAATCTTCTGTCGTCTTTGCTTTTGTAATATTAAATGCCACCGATGGTACCAAGCATAACCGAATGCCTCCGAGTGCCTTTCTGTCCAAAAGATCCCATTCAGCCTCTAACATAGTTCCCTGATTCTTGGTTTTTCCTTCCAACGGCTTCCATAAATCCTTCTGATATAAATAGTCTTCCATTTGCATCTTCCATAACTAGAAGTTCTGCCCATTAAACATGTCAACCCTCAACTTACCCTCATCTACCATCGCTCCCACTCAACTGTGAGACTCCCACTTAACCGTCAGACTTTCCTACAAAGGATAACTGAAAGACAACCTTTCTTTGATACCACTTGTTAGGATAAACCATGGACAGAAATAAAAACTACATGCAAATATAACCAATAACAGAAAATAATAGAACACACAGAAATGAACACAAGGCACCAAGATTTAACATGGTTCACCCAATCCTTGGGCTGCATCCACCAAACAGTAAGTCCGATCTTATTACAATCCAGTGATTACAACCTAATTACAATTCGTAATCCCTTACAGCTCAATATCGCCGCAAGAACCAATTTCGTATCACAACATTATGTAAAATACCCAACCCTAAGCCCTTTTATACAAGTATTAAACTGCTTTAGGGTTATAACATGTTGGCCATATGTCGACCATAATATGTTGGTTACCATGTCGGCTACTGCCCGAACCCCACTATTTATGAAGTATGTACAGTACTTTCCTGATCAGTCACCACAATCTAACAATCTCCCACTTGGGGACTGATCAGGCTCCACACAAAACAACACATAGCCTCTTGTGCCACAACCATGTATCTTCATATTATGCAAGAAAACATGTCTCATCAGATAAATCTAGATAGAACAAGTTATATCTTGTTTGATTGCCACTTCCAATTAGTTCACCATGAGAATCAAATATCTTGGTCTTTCTATGATGGAATTCAGCTCTGTATCTTGATTTGTTCAACTATGAAACAATCAACAAGTTATAGTTAAGTCCTTCAACCCGATAAACATTGTCATATTCAATCTTATTAATAAAGTGTATTGATCATTTACCTTTCAAAAGACATGTCACATCATTACTAAACTTAACACAACTACCCTTGTATAATCTGATGTTCTCAAACTTACATTTATCACTAGTCATGTGATTTGAAAAACCATTATTGGTTATCCACCTATCACTTTTTTTCACATACAAGCTTAATGCAGTTTTCTCATCTTCATTAGAATCTTCTTTCATAGCAACGTAGACAACTTCTTCATCATTAATTTTAGATTCATTATTAGTTTCTTCTTCAACAATGTAACATGTTTTCTTATCTTTTTCTTTGTAGTCCTTGTTTCTCTTGTTGTTTTGTTCATCTCCTCTTCTTTTGTACTTTCTTTCCCTCTTTTCATCCTTGCCCTCTTTTTCAAGACATCTTGCAGCAATATGACCAACTTTGTTACATGAAAAATAGGTTATAGGAACTTTACCTTTGTATTTTCCTTTGCCTCTTGGAAATCTTCTACCCATCATTACTTCAAGCTCATCAAGTTCATCATCATAAGTATCATTGTCACATTTCACATATTTTCCTTTTCCTTTCTTACAAAGAACCAAATGTGATTCAAAAGTATATTCAACTAAGGTAGGAGTGAAGTTATCAAAATTTGACATCTCAAAAGTAGTAAGTCTACCAATAACACCCTCTAGAGTTAGGTCATTACCTGGAGTACATCTTAGTTCTTGTATTATAGAAACCCTAATAGCATAAATAGAAAGTAGAGTTCTCAATACCTTTCTAATTATAGTTTCATCATCAATATTTCCATTGGCTCCTCTTATAGAATTTACAACCTCCTTGATTCTCCCATAATACTAGACTATATTCTCATCTTCTATCATTCTCTTTTCATCAAACTTACCTCTCAAGATCTTTGATTTTTCCCTCAAGACATTCTTGTCTCCTCCATAGATGGTCTACAGTGCATCTTACATTTACTAGGCATTATTTCAATCTTCTATGTCATCAAACTCGACATAGCTTAGGTTTGATGCAATCTCCAACATAGCTTGGTTGTGTTCTTACTTCTCTTTTAGCTATTGAGTTATTAGAGGAACAATTATTTTCTCCACATATACATTGTCCACAAAATGTATTGCACCATAACCAATTCCTTCTAGAGGAAGCCTTGTTAAACTTTTCCTTGCAGGGAAGTTCTCTTTGTTCAACCTTGACACCTCCTTTTTGTACATCTTGATCTTTAGCTTCAAGTACCTTCAAAATTTTCTCTACAAGTACCAATAGCTCTGATACCATTTTTTAGAATGTTTAGAATAACTAGGGGAGGTGAATCAGCTATCCAAGGTTCAAATGTACCCATTGAACAAACAAACACTTAAACTAATTCATAGCTTAATATCCATTAGCTTGGCCTCTATAGTAAACTTTCAATAACATAAAGTAGTTATCCAGTATCCTAAATATTAAAAAATTTCATAATGTAAACATTAACAATAAATCATCACAAATAACATCCACACAAGTTTAACACTAGGATT
Organism: Cupressus sempervirens; assembly: GCA_028749045.1. NCBI lineage: Eukaryota > Viridiplantae > Streptophyta > Pinopsida > Cupressales > Cupressaceae > Cupressus > Cupressus sempervirens. The sequence goes on from CM053784.1 coordinate 709,539,508, forward strand.
TAACATGGAAACCCAATTTGGGAAAAACCACTAGCAACATGTCACTAATATTTTCACTCTTTTGAAGTGAGCTCTATAGAAGCCAACTCTATTAAAGGTTACAAAATACACTATTAACTGTGATGTCGTTAAAGGATTTAATCACCCTATTAGGAGTGGCCTTCTTAGAGGACTTTAGAACATTCTATTAGAATGTTGTCTTGAGTACAGGATTTACGTATGACTATTAGGTCAACCTTGATTAAAGGATTTCAAATTGATATAATGGTTAGAAAGTAACAATAGGTTTTGATCTGGAAAATATAATTCACTTTGAAAATATAGATCTCAGTTTAGCAAAAATTTTGATCCACTAGCTAGCCTTCATTGTCTTCTCAGTCTTTGATTCACTTGGAAACCCTTCAAGCAATCACTCTTCACATCTTCTCAACTCTTCTCATCCTTCTACTTAAGTTCACCAATCAATAACATCAACAACTACTCCAACCTTACTAGGTTAGCCCTTATACCTCCTTAAATAGGTAATTATGATCTTTTGCCACTTAAAAATCACACTATATCTTAAGGTTATGATCAGATTCAACACATACAGTGAATTTTTCCACCTTCTTATTCATCTTCTTCTTTTCTCAAAAATTATCTTTCAAATTACTCCATTGATCACTTACCTAACCCTTTCCTTGCACTAAATTTTCCATGTCATTTAGCCTTATCTTTAATACACTTTACATATTTTAAGAAACCAACTATGTTGGCTGGAAACCATTATTTCCTCATTAATTGTCAAAATGTTGTCCCTTAGCCAACATTGTGTTCTAACACTTGGTCATCATTGGGTTACTCGATCGTTATTAATTTTATGATTGACACATATATTATCACTCGGTCAATATTGATGCTTGGTCACACTATTTCTACTTGGCACATACTTCAAGTTCCTTAATCTTCTACTTTGTTTCTTGGTCAAATCTATACATTTGGTCAATCTGTGATTACTTCTTCAAGGCTTCAGTACAACTATCTTCTTCTCTTGTAGTATGATTAAAAATAATCACTTTCTCTTGGAAAAGTCTAACTAATCAAGTTTCCATTGTAGTATCTTCTCATAATTCAACCTTTCCTCTAGATGCTTTTGTTATGACCAACTTCTCAAATCCTCTTCATCAATCATCTAGATATGACACTCAAATCAAATAACAAATTGTCTTACCAATAAGGTTTGACATCAATGACAACATAAAAGTTGTTCCAATTGTAGTTTCAAACATGTCCTTCAACATTTGTTTCATAGAAATTAACTTATTATATTTTTTTGCAACCACATATTCTAGTTTTGTATTAGATTGAGTTGTACAATCTTATTTCTTACTAAGCCATGAAACCAGATGTTCACCTAGGATGAATGCTCCCCCACTTGTACTTTTCTTGTCATCAAGCTTTCTACCTAATCTCTATTAGTAAAAGTATATAACATAAAATCATTAAATCTATCATACTATAGACAATATTCTATTTTTTATTTCAAGTGTCTTAAAATCCTCTAGACCACTACTAGGTGAAATTCTTTAGGTTTTTCTTGATATCTTGACACAATATCATCTACATATTCTATATCAAGTCTAGTGTGAGTTAAGTACTACAATACACCAATCATAGAACTATACTTTGTATAAAAAGTGCTATGGGAATCATCAACAATAGTCATTTGCCTCATTACAATTGTCAAAACCAATATTACTAATAGATTATTAAGATATTTTTAAACCAAGAAAATATTTAATTTCTCCTATCATGCACATCTCAAATTCTCCTTTCATTTCCTGCAAATATAATTTTATCTACAAATACTTCAATAATAAAAAAACCATCAAAATTAATTCTCAAGTATAAGTTACTCCTTGCACTACCTTTCTTGAAACTAAAATGCATTAAATGTCTATCTAACCTCACATACCAAGCTTTCTTCAATCCATACAACACTTTCTTAAATTTACATACCATGTCTTCTTATTTTGTCAAAGGAAATCCATCATATTTCTCAATGTATACTTCATCTTTGAATTCTGCATTCAAAAAAGTAGATATAATATCCATCTAATACACTTTGAATTTTTGTTAGTTGTATATGCAAAAAAAAAAGATAATTTCTTCTAATCTAGCCACAAGAGTAAAATTTTATTCCAAAATCAATACCTTTCCATTATTAATAACCTTAACATATGAGTATTTCTTTGTTTCTTACTACTTCTTATTGTTCATTCATTTTGTTTGTGAATACCAATTTAGTTCCTATAACATTTTTGTCTTTAGGCCTAGTAGTCAAATCCTATGTATTACTCTTTTCAATTTATTCGAGTTCTTCTTTAATTGTATTAACCAATGAATCATATTTTTACACTTCATCAGTATCCTTACGTTCAATTTGTGAAATCAAACATTATTCATTTCTCATTCTTTCTCTAGTCATTGCTTCATTACTTGCATTTCTAATTATCTAATCACCAAAATGATACAAAGCTACATACATTGGTATTATTTGTTATTCCCTTGGCTCTTCAATTTGAACATGAATCCCTTTCACTATTTTAAATAATTGTTCATGTTCTATACCCTAATTTTGATTCTAAATTATGTCTTTGATTTTTACTCACTTGATTAGCTTCTTCAATTGAATCATATTCAAATGTTCTTTCTTGCACCTAAAATATTTCATCATTTTTTATATTTCCACTCTTAATAGTCTTCTTTAGTCTTATATTATAGCATATGTAATATTTTCCCTTAGTAAAATAACTTGAGATTTATACCTTCATCGCTTCTAGGATCAAATTCTCCTTTCTCATCATCCCTCTTAATATAAATTTTTCTTCCAAAGATTCTAAAGTACTTACATGTAGGCACATGACCAAGCCAAATCTCATAAGAATTTTTACCTATTTCATGCCTTATCTAAACTCTATTCAAGGTGTATATTGTAGTATTTATTGTTTCTCTCAAATGTACACATTACCTTACCTTCAAGCATCATAGTTCCCATTGTCTCAAGAATGGTTCTCGTTCTTCTCTCTACTACACCATTTTTTTGAGGTGTCCTAGTCCAGGATGATGATCAAAAGATAGTCCATGCTGATCCAAAGGAGAATGACAAAAAAAGAAATGGGAAAATATTGAAATCTTATTTTCCTATATTTTAATATTTTGCATTTTTGGAGGCCTTCAGAGCACTTATGGGTCATGAAAGCCTCCAAGAGAAATCTCTCTTGAAATTTGGAGATAGACAACTTGATTTCCTTTCCAACAGTGTAAGTAGCATACATTTTCAAGCTATGTGTTGAAAGTTATGACTTCTACAAATAGACATAAAATTTGAAATAGTTTTTAAATAGTTTTTCATAGTTTTAATATTTTATTATGTAATAAGCATTATGTGAACTATTCATTTCTAGAAATTGTTTTTTTATGTTAGAATTAACAATACCTCAAGTATCACACCAGGTGTTGTACTCTAGAATCATAATTTAGATCAACTAAAGTATGTCTAAGAATACCATGCTCCTCACAATATGCATTAAACTTATCAAATGTAAACTTTGCTCCTCTATCAAACCTTAACATTATATCTTTAATCCATATCCATTCTCTACCTTAGCTTTATAGATCTTAAACCTATAAAAGGCTTTATATTTTTCTCTTACAAAACCAACCAATATCATTTTAGAGTAATCATCGACAAGAAGGATGAAATGTCACTCACTCTAATATGTTCTTGTCTTTTTTGGAGCAATTAAGTCTATATGCACCAATTCCAATTTTCCTTTAGCAATAAGTTCCTTGCTTTGAAAACTATTTCTTGTTTCTTTACCCATCACGCATTATTTTTGCATCATGTTATTAGGTTTCATAATCTTAGGCAAATCTCTAACTCCATTAGCATTGTTGATTCTCACCATATTATCAAAATTTACATGAAAAGACCTTCTATGCCACAACCATCATTAATTATAGCAAAAAAAAACTTACCTTCGAAGGATTTAATTGAAAAATATTACCTCTAGTCTTAGCACCAATTACAATCACAATTCTTGATTGATCTCTAATTGAACATCTTCCATCTTTGATTTGAAAAATGATAATTGTTGTCTACAAGTTGTCCAACACTTAACAAATTGTATTTCAATCCATCAACAAATAGAACAACATTAGTGTTAATTTTACCATCAAGAGTTATAGAACCTTTCCCTTAATCATTAAGGAGTATTGTCACCCAAACATGAAAGCACCACCATCATACTTTTTTGACTCAACAAACTCATCTTTATCCCCAGTGATATGACATTAAGATCTATTGTCTATAATCCACTACAATTTACTCTCTATATGATTTTAATTAGCATTATGAATTATAAAACCTAGTGTGATACCTATAGTATTATTAATTTTAATTCAAATTAACTAACTTCTACAAAACAAATTATGCAAGCCAAAAAGTCATTCAGATTTCAAGTTTATACAAAGTATGATGAATCTGAAGGGCCATCGACATCCCTTCAAAAATAAATGAATAATCCACATTGTTGAAATGAAGAAGATTGATCAAACCTAATGGATCAATCATTTTTTTTTCACTAATGTTAAACCTTCTAATTTTTGGTGAGATAATTTCTTACTTTGGTCTAAATGCTATCATTTGTTTGATTGATGAAGAGGATTTAAAAAGATAGGATAACAAGAGAACCTAGAGAAAGGTTGAGTTATTTGGTGTATAAAAGGAGCACTAAGACCAAGTAAGACATTGATGATATAGTGTATTTTTTATCTACTTAAGGCCATATTGAAAGTATACTTGAGAAAAGACTAGAAGAAGGCTAAGTAAAGAAAAGTGTCTGCCAAGCCTAACCGAGCAAAGTTAGTGCAAGCCAAGCAGAAAATAGTTAAATCCATCTAGCAAAGTTTAGTATATATCGAGTGAAGAAAGTTAGTAGGAGCTAAGAAAGTTAAATCTATTTAGTGTCAAGTGAAGACAATTAATATGTGTTGAGCACCATTAAAGACCCGATGGATGCTTAGCAACCCAGTCTTGACCAAGCATCAAAACATAGTATTTGCCAAACAAACAAAGTGTTAGTGATAAATGCCAATAAAATGTGTTAGATCAAATATTTAATGAATTTGAGCTGACTAAGTTTATTTCTTGAATTGTGTGAAGCATGTGGAAGATTTCTATGATGAGCTAGTGGCATAGAATTCAAGATAGACAATTTTGAGGAAAATTCAAAGAGGATTGTAGAGGAAGTTTCTAGAAGGGAATAAAATGGAAAATTGGGTAGATTCATTAAATCTTACCTAAACCTAGAATGGACAATTGTGGTTAAGCAGCAAAAGATCTAAATTCTCTATTTATGGAGAAAGTTGGCTAGAAGCAATAGTTGTTATGTGTGAGAACCTAAGGAAGACAAGGAGTCTAGGGTGTTGTTTCATATGGTGGTTGAATAGAAGAGTCTGCACTTGGCATGCAAAGCAAGAAGGCTTAAGAGGGTGAATGCTTGAAGGGTGAACAAGATGTCAAAGATAAAGAGGATGAATGTCAAGCATAATGGAGGACTAAATGTGAGATTTACAAGTGAGTTGTAATTATTTTAGATCAAGTCCTACTACTACTCTCTAATAATTGTATCAATCTGGATAAATCCTTTAGATTAAGGTTGACCTAAAATTCATTAGTAAATCCTTTAAATAGTGTGACATTCTAATGGAATATACTAAAGTCCTCTAACAAGGCTCACTCCTAATAAGGTGATTGAAATTCTTTAACCAATTCACATTTAATAGTGTCCATTGTAAGCTTTAACAGGGTTGGGTGCTCACAAAGCTCACTTCAAAAGAGTGAAAATTGGTAGCATGTTATTGGTGGTTTTTTCCAAATTGGATTTCCATGTAAAATCCTTGTGTCAAAATGTGTGATTGATTTTGTGGTTTTGCATGCTTACATTTCTACAAAGTTATTTTGACATAGGACAGTAATGTGCATATGTTTAAGATATTGAATGGTTAATGCATGCATAAGGATAAGTTACAATACTTTTTTTTTTGGTACATTTCGACCTTAGGTAACTAATTCACCCCCTCTTAGTTATTCTAAAGTATTCCAATAATTGGTATCAGAGCACCAACTTCTTTTGAAGAGAAAGCTTGATGGTACTTAAAGATAAAGATCAAGATGTGTAGAAAGGAGGTGCCCAAGTTAAATAGTGAAAACTTTCCTGCATGGAAAATTTTGGTGAAGCTACATCTAAGAGGTCTTGGAGATTATGTACAATCAACTATCACCACTAAGTATGTGGATCCAACTAGAGCCCCAACTACTAATTAATTGAAATAGAGGAAAGAACACAATCAACCAATGTTGGAGATTGCATCTACCCTAAGCTACTTAGAGTTTGATGACATCAAAGAATGTGATTCTACAAAGAAGATGTGGGATGCCCTACAAAAGATCTATAGAGGAGACAAAAATGTGTTGAGAGACAAATCTGAAGGCCTAAGAGGAAAATTTGATGAAATGAGAGTGCAAGATGGTAAGACTATAGTTCAGTATTGTGAAAGGATCAAAGATATTGTTAATGCTATTCAAGAATCTGATGGACAAAATTAAGATGAGACTATGATCAACAAAGTATTGAGAATCATGTTGCCTATCTATGCTATTAGAGTCTCTACTATACAAGAATTAATATTTACCATTGGTAGCAATCTGACCCTTGATGGACTAGTTGGTAGAATCACTACTTTTGAACTTTCAAATTTTGATAATTTCAAGTCTAAGATTGTTGAATCTACTTTTAAAGCTAAGCTAACACTAAAAGAGCCTAAAGATAAGAAAAATAAAAAGGTCAAACTTGCTACTAGTAACAATGATACAAATGATGAAGAGCTAGAAAAACTGGAAGCATTATTGGCTAGGAATTTTCATAGAGGCAAAGGAAAATACAAAGGTAGGTTACCCATCATATGCTTTAATTGCTATGAGGTTGGTCATATTACAGCAAGATGTCCTAACAAGTCAAATAGAAATAATAAAGACAAATTCAAAGGTAGAAAATATGACAGTAACAAAAGCTACAAGGACAAGGGAAAGAAGGCTTGTTACATTGTTGAAGAAGAATACAATGATGAATCTGAAGATCATGATGATGAAGTTGTCTGTGTTGCTATGAAGGATGATTCTAATGAAGATGAGGCAACTACATTGATATCTTTTGTAAAAAAAAGTTATATATGGATCATTAACAATAAATATTCACATCACATGACTGGAGACAAAAGTAAGTTCATTACCCTTGAGTATTACAATATAAATAATGTAAGATTTGGTAATGATACACCTTGTCTGATTAAAGGAAAAAGATCAATAAGATTGATAGATAAGATCATGTGTGACAATGCTTACTATGTGGAAGGACTTAACTATAACTTATTGAGTGTGTGACAATTGAATAGTTCAGGTTGTAAAGATAAATTTGATAATAGAAAAGCTAAGATCTATGATACTGATGGAAAACTAATTGGAAGTGGAGATCAAACTAGAGGTAATCTATTTTATCTTGATATGAATGATGCTACTTATCTTGTTGTACAATTTGATGATATGTGCTTATGGTACAAGAGGTTATATCATGTAAATTTTGACAATTTGGTCAGTATTAGTAAGATGAAAAGAGTTAAGGGTTTACCAAAATTGAAAAAAAACCTAATAATGTGATTTGCAAAAAATGTTAGTTAGGAAAGATGGCAAAGTCTAGTTTTATAAGTAAGACTCATACTTCAAAATAAATTCTTGAGTTAATCCATACTAATTTATGTGGGTCAATTGCTGTGCAAAGCTACAAATGTGACAAGTACATTATCATATTTGTTGATGATTACTCAAGAATGATGGTAGTAATTTTTTAAAAAGAAAAATCTGATGCTTTTCAAATGTTCAAGGGGTATCTGGTAAGAGTTAAAAAGGAAAATAGCAACAGCTTGAAATGTTTGAGATCTGACAGAGGTGGAGAGTTTACATCAAATGAGTTTGAAATTTTCTATAAAGGCAAAGGAATCAAGAGACAAACTTCTACACCTAGGACCCTTCCACAAAATGGAATTGTTGAAAGGAGAAATAGATCTATAATAGATTGTGCTAGAACACTAATGATGGAGACGAATGTTGGTTTGAAATACTAGAGAGAAGCTATCAATACAACTGTCTATACCTTGAACCAAGTACAAGTCAAGAAAGGTACAAACTCCACACCTTTTGACTTATGGTATGGATACTCACCCAATGTCAAATATTTTTAAGGTATTTGGAAGCAAGTCTTATATTCAAGGACAAAAAAAATGGTAAACTTGATACTAATAGTGAAGAAGGTATATTCCTAGGCTATTCCATGAGAAGTAAATCTTACAAGTGTTTAAATACTAACACTAACTAAGTTGTGGAAAGTGCAAATGTAAAGTTTGATGAGTATACAGAAGTGCATGAAGATGAACCAAAGAAGGAACCTAAAAGCTATAGAACCTTTATGTACTACTATGAAGACATGTCTACTAATGATATTAATCATGTAAAATAAGTTGTTTATCAACACAAATCAGTGATTTTAGAGTCACATACAATGGATGTCAAGTTGCATTCATGAGCTGAGTTGCAATTAGAAGTTGAGGTACATTCTGATACTAAGATTAGTTTACATGAAAGGAATGTTGAGTTACTTGATAGAGAAGTGCACAGTGAATCTGAAATTGTTAGACCTATTGTAGAAAGAAAAGTTGAACCAAGGTTGTAAAAGTATGTCAGAAGACATCACCCTACTAGAAAAATTATTGGAGATAAAGAAGATAGATCAATGATAAGGAATATGTTGAGAATGATGCATGTTTGTTAAGTATGCATGAACCTAAGTCAGTGAAGGGTGCATTAAAGAATGAAGACTAGAGTAAAGTCATGAAAGAAGAGATTGATTGGATTGAGAAGAACAAAATATGGACTCTAGTACCCAGACTAGATAACAAGAATGTAATTGGAACCAAGTGGGTGTACAAAAACAAATTGGATGAGAATGGTGAAGTCTCAAGGAATGAGGAAAGATTAGTTTGCAAAGAGTATGCAAAAGAAGAGGGAATTGACCATGGAGAGATATTTGCACCAGTTGAAAGCTTGGAAGGAGTAAGAACACATCTTGCTAACTCTACATACAAAGGTTTTAAAGTTTATCAAATGGAGGTGAAGTCAAAATTTTTGAATGGTATACTTGAAGAGGAGGTTTACATAGAACAACCAAAAGGACTTTTTGATCAAAAAAATAAGAACATTACACAAAGCTTTATATGGTTTAAATAAAGCTCCGAGAGCATGGTATGAAAGACTTCACAACTATCTTGTGAAGATTGGTTTTGAGAAGGTTGATGATGAAAACAATCTATACTTGAAGATAGAAGGAGGTAAAGAGATTTTACTAGCTGAAATATTTTTTGATGATATCATATTTGGAGGAAAAAAATGCATTGCGTAAGATATTTGCAAATGAAATGATGAAAGAATTTTAGATGTCTATGTTTGATGAGATAAAAAAATTGCTGGATTGTAACTATACTAGATGAAATATGGTGTTTACATCACTTAGCCAAGTATGTGAAGGAAATATTAAAAACTTTTGGTATGGAGGATTAAAAACCTATTAGTACTCCTATGGTGATAAGACACAAACTATCCAAAATTGATGATTCTATTGAAGTAAATAAAACATTGTATAGGTCTATGATTGGAAAATTGCAATATGTTGTTCATAGAAGACTTGACATTACATTATTTTTTGGGATTGTTTCAAGGTTTTCTACAAATCCTAAGGAGAACCATATATTGGTTGTTAAAATGATCATGAGATTCTTGAAAGGAATAGAAGACTATGGTCTATACTACAAGAAAAATAACAAGTTTGGATTGAGAGCCTATGCAGATGTTGATTTGGCTGGAAACATTGATGAAATAAAGAGTACAAGTGGTGGAGAATTTTTCTTAAGAAAGAGATTGGTCAAATGGACCAGTAAGAAAAAAGATTATACATCACAATCTACTATTGAATCTGAATATGTCACTTCTATAGTGAATTGCATAAATGTGGTATGTATCAAATAGTGATTCAAAGGAATAAAGGAGGAAATTAATGAACCTATGGTACTCTAATATGATAATACAAGTGCTATATACATATTAAATAATCATGTGATGCACACAAAGATAAAGCACATTGCAATCAAGTATCATTACTTGAGAGAGTTGGTTCAAGACAAAGAAGTGAGAATGGAATATGTGAATACAAAAGGATAAATAGTTGATATATTCACAAAAGCTTTACCTAAGGATGCACATGAATATCTTAGAGGTAAAATAGGGTTGATACCCCTATCCAAATCTACTTAATAAGTAAGAGTAGTTCCATGTATCAACTGAGTTGAATGATATATTTTACTAATTGATGCAGTGGATCTTACTTTAAGACCTACCTAAAGTAAGGAAGGAGTTGAAACAAAAGATTTATAGTCACATGCAATGTGATAGAGGGAGAACCTAAATTGATTATAGCTACATGTATAGATGACAAGTCTTTGGCATTGTTTTCAAAGAGGGAGACTATTATAGATGGAGTATACAAGTAAGAGGGAGCTATAAGAAAATAAAGGAGATATTAGAGAGATCAAATTAGAGAAGGAAGGAGATATTTAAAGATGGAGAGATTTCAATATAAAGTATGTAATAAGTTTCTTTTTGGTATTTTTGTTGGTATTGGTTTGCCATTAATGCCAATGAGGGAGATTGTTGAACTGAGATTGTTGAAATGAAGAAGATTTATGAAACCTAATGGAACAATCATTATTTTGTTAATGATGTCAAACCTACTACTTTTTTGTGAGACAATTGCTTGCTTTGGTTTGAATGCTATCATATGTTGGATTAATGAAGAGGATTTGAAAAGATAGGATAACAAGAGAACCTAAAGAAAGGTTGAGTTATTTGGTGTATAAAAGGAGCACTAAGACAAAGCAAGGCATTGATGATATAGTGTATTGTTTATCTACATAAGGCCATAATGAAAGTATACTTGAGCAAAGACTAGAAGAAGGCTAAGTAAAGAAAAGTGTTTGCTAAGCCTGACCGAGCAAATAGTGCAAGCCGAGAAAAGTTAGTGTAGGCCAAGCAAAAAATAGTTGAAGTCAAGCAGCAAAGTTCAGTGCATATGTGCCGAGTGAAGAAAGCTAGTATGAGCCAAGCAAGTGAAATCTAGTTGATGTCGAGTGAAGACAGTTAGTATGTGTCAAGCACTGGTAAAGACACAGTGGACATCGAGCAACCCAATGTTGGCCAAGCATTAGAACATAGTATTTGTCAAGAAAATAGAGTGTTAGTGCCAAGTTTCAATAAAATGTGTTAGATCAAAGATTTAATGAATCTAAGTAGACTAAGTTGATTTCTTAGATTTTGTAAAGCATGTTGAAGATTTCTATGATGAGTTGGTGGCACAAAATTCAAGATAAACCATTTTGAGGCAAACTCAAATAGGATTGTAGAGGAAGTTTCTAGAAGGGAATAAAATAGAAAAGTGGGTAGATTCATTGAATCTTACATAACCCTAGAATGGATGATTGTGGTTAAGTGGAAAAAGATCTAAATTTTTTAGGAGATAGTAGGCTAGAAGCAATAGTTTTCATGTGCAAGAACCTAAGGAAGACAAGGAGACTAGAGTGTTGATTCATATGGTGGCCGAATAGAAGATTGTGCAACTGGCAAGAAAAGCAAGAAGGCTTAAGAGGATGAATTATTTAAGGGTGATCAAACTATCAGAGATGAAGAGGATGAATGCCAAGTAGAATGGAGGATTAAATGTGAGATCTACAATCTGCAAGTGAGTTTTAATTGTTTCAAATCAAGTCCTATTATTACTATCTAACAATTGTATCAGTTTAGATAAATCCTTTGGATTAAGGTTGACCTAATAGTTATTAGTAAATCCTTTAACAAGGGTGACATTCTAATGGAATGTTCTAAAGTCCTCTAACAAGGCTCACTCCTAATAGGGCAATTGAAATCCTTTAACTATGTTACATTTAATAGTTTGCATTGTAACTTTTAACAAGGTTGGCTCCTTCCAAAGCTCACTTGAGTGAAAATTGGTAGCATGTTACTGGTGGTTTTTCCCAAATTAGGTTTCCATGTTAAATCCTTATGTCTAAATGAGTTATTGATTTTGTAGTTTTTTTGTAGTTTTGCATATTTACATTTCTACAAAGTTATTTTAACATAGGACAGCAATATGCATATGTTTAAGATATTGAATGGTCAATCCATGCATAAGGATAAGTTGCAGTATTGAAAAGTTTTATTTGTACATTTGGACCTTGGATAACTAATTCAACTCCCTCTTAGTTATTCTAAAGTATTCCAACACACATAACATTTATTAAAAATATATATATCAAAACTATGTAAACTATTTAAAAACTATTTTAAATTATATTCCTGCTTGTAGAAATATAGCTTTTATCACATAGCTTGAAAGTGTATGTCGCTTACATCGTTTGAAATATAATCAAGTTATCTATCTCCGATTTTCAAAAAATAATCTTGTTGGCCTCTTTGAAGCTTTTTGGGCCAAGAAATGGATTGAAGGCCTCTAAAAATACAAATTAATGGAACATAAAAAATACTAAAAAATTCAAATTTTGATATTTTCCCATTTCTACTTTTACCAACCTACTTTCAGTCATCATGGACCATGTTCTAATCATTTCTCCCTCATTGAGAGACAATGGGCCCTATTGCATCCACATTGTGCAGTAGGTGCAAAAAATGAATCTAAATTTGTTCATATATAAGGCACTTCCCCTGAAGAGAAAATTAAAATTCTTGCACCACATGTTATAGGTACATAGTCTATTTATTCAAGTTCTTCATAGACTTCTCTACAACTTGATTAGTTTGGAGTGGATTAGTCACTACTAGATTTAGTTATGTATGATTGATCTCCTCAGCAAAATCTGTAATGTCTAGTAATGAAGGAAAGTAAGGCTTCAAAATTTCAACATTAAAGACCAGGTGAATACCCAAGAATGGTGTTAAATTAAGTTTAAATGTATTTTTACCAACTTTATTGATAATCTTGTCACAACCATGACAAAGGGGATAAATATTTCTATGAGGTCCTTTCAATGTCTCCTAAAAATACAACCATACCTTATCCCCAACTTAAAAATTGTGAGTTTGATACTCATCATGTCTTTGTTTATATTACTATGAAATCTCATAAACCTATTGTTGCAAATGATGAATTATTTCAATTAACTTTATTGTTGTTTCCTTCTCCTTGTCCAAGCATAGTGTCAAATTAGGCTACATAGCTAGAATAGAAATATTTATTGGTGCCAATGGCTCATATCCAAGATAAACTTCAAAGGGGTTGTGACCAATTAAACTAAGAATTAACCTATTGTAGCTATGTTGTAAATAGGGAATACTTTCATCCCATGTACAAGGGTGTTTTGAGTGATACATTCGCAATAATTAAATGATCTTATGATTGAAAATCTCAATTTGAACATCTATATGAGGATGGAATGTAGTGGACCTTTTTGGTTTTTTATCCATCATTGTACATAATGAAGACCAAAATTTACTTAGAAACTGACTATCACTATCTAAAATAATATAGATTGGTGGACCAAAATGAACACAAACATGCTCAAAGAAGAGCTTTGCAGTGTCTTATGTAGAAATTGCCTTTCTACTAACTACTAAGATTGCCATTTTTGAAAATATAACTACTACAAAATATATCTACTACAACATATACAAAATCATGCCCCTATCTAGTGGTAGGAAGGCTAGACATGAAATCCATAAAATTGAGTGCCAAGGATTTTTGGAATGGGAAGTGGTCGATATAAACCATACTTATGATTTCTAGGCTTTGCAATGGCACATTTTGTACATGCTTAAATATATGAAATCACCTCATTTTTCATTTTTGGACAATAAAATATTTTTGGACATTTTTCTAAAATGTCCTACAACCTTACTATAGTGAGCTTCCCATATTAATTTCTTGCATTCTACCTTAGGTAGATAGATTTGGTCAATGTGGAAAAGTATTCCATCTTGCAAATAAAAAGCATTCACATGTTTACCTTCTACAAGCTGAGTATATACATCAGCAACTTCATTATCATATTCATATAGCTGAGTCCAATTTTTTATTTGGTGCCTACATGATTCTAACATCATACTTATTCCTACAATTTGGGGCCTACTCAGGAAATTTGCTACCTTATTGGTGCTTCTCTTCTTATGATGAATGTTGAGATGAAATTGTTGAAGATAAGATGACCACCTTTGATACCTATAATTCTACAATTTTCCTAGTGTTTTAATAAATTGAATAAGTTTGTGATCTGCATGAATGACAGTTTCCTTGCCTAGAATATAATGCTTCCATTGTTTACAAGCTTGAACAATGTCATATGATTCCTTATCATAGCTAGGATACCTACATACTATATCATAGAATAATTCACTATGGTAGGAAACCAGATGTCTATATTACATGAGGACTACTCCTAGGGCATATTTTGATGCATCAATTTGTATTTCAAAAGACTGTTGTAAATTAGGAAAAGATAAAACTGGTATAGAGCATAATCTCTATTTTAGCTCCTCAAATTCTTATTGATAAGCATCTATCCATTTGAATTTTTTATGCATTCCTCCTTGTAATGACTGATTTGGAGGCCAAGACATATGGGAAAACCCAAGAACAAATCTCTGATAAAAGTTACCTGTTGGCCATTTCTACCCCCATTCAACCCACCATTGATAACCAATCTAAGATATCTTCAATAGGCTAGATTCTTTGATGTGGGTTAACATGCTTCTTGGTTGGGTTAACATCTTGTGTTAACATGGTTTCTTCATGTGTCGATCTAGTTCAATTCCTTCAAGTGTCGAGTTGGCTCATTTTCTCTTCATATGTCAAGCTAGTTCAATTCCTTCATGTGCCGAGTTGTGGGTTAATGCACATTTTCTCTAGGGTTAATATTTTGTGTTAATCATTTTTGTCATTTTAGAGAGTGACTTTCCTACTATTTCTAAAATTACAAAATTGTATGCTACCTCTTTGACTGTGTATTGGGAAATGTGTCAATAAGTGAATTAGTGCCAGGTGGTGGGCCAGTTCCTGCACCTTACTTGTCATCAAATCAAGGATCATTGATAGTCATCATTATGTCACTACGCAGAGTTGTATGGGAGTTATTTCATGCGACATAGCGACATCATGCCACATGTCTGTGTGGGTCCAAGTTTCTTCAGTTGATCATATTCCAACTGTACTAACATGTCAATGTCATGTTGTGTGGGTTGCAAAGTGACAAGGTGATGAGTCAAATTGAACTATCGTCAGGTGGGAATTTCATTGGCCAAGATGTTGACTCTATAAGAAGGTGGGCCAAATTATGTTTTGTCATCTGATGTAAACAAATCAACGGTGGTCATTTTGTCACTTTGTAGAGTTGCTTGATCTTTAATTATATTGACAAAGTGACAAGTTGACACATGGTAGGTGGGACCTTCCCTTTTATATGTCACGGTGTGGTAGATCCTTATTGTGCTAAGTTGCTTTTGATCGATAGTGGTCATATTTTCACATTGTTTCCCTTCGCTCTTGCGAAGATATGATGGTTGTTAGATCTTAGTGAATCTTTGAAGATTCCTCATTTCATCCCAATCATCCATTTGAAATAAAGAAAATCTTGATCAAGGGCTATGCTTTAATCAAGTGTTGGGGATTTTCTTGTAGCATCTTAGTTGTTCATTTCAAACAAGGAGATATATGTCTACGGTCATCATTTTTTGGGCAGATCTGATTTATCCTGCATGGATCAATTCTATGATTTTTGTGGTGGGTTAACATTGCGTGTTATCCCATCCCATGTTTTTTGATAGTGGCATGAATGGATTTGTTGCAGCCATGGCACATCACTAAGACTATTCATGTAATGAAAAAGTAGCTCTTTGGGCTTTGTAACATCAATGATAATTCCCATCCATGCCTATTCAATGGTATTGAAAATAATGATGATCTTTTTAGTCACCAAATTCTTTCTTTGGCCCTTCTTGTCACTTTATTACAACAAGTTGATTTCAAGGTCAGATTTCACTCTAATATTTATTTATTGTACTTTGTAATTGTTGTTGGAGTTTAAACTCAAAGATGTATCTTAGTTATGCATGAGCTATAAAGGCAAATTTTGTAGATTTTGTAAAGGTCGGACCCTCTTTGTTTTCTCTAGCATTGCTCTAGCTTGCCATTATAAATCCCCTTTTGCCTCTGAACTGTATGACATCTTGCCTTATCCCCTTCAACAATTGATGTATTGTGCAAGAACTATTTGCTTCTCATTGGTATACTATGGATATCTAAAATCTTGCATGATTGCATCTCTCTGGCCTATAAATGATATATAAGTGAATCTCATTTTCTTTGCATCATTTATTTAGGTTTTATGATCTACATGTGATTGTTGGATTAAAAAAAGTCTAAATGTGTTTATATTTTGGTGTCATGATTGTACAAAAGTGCATATATGGGTAGAGATTGGTTTGAACACTCTATTTTGGTGCATCACCTCCTTAGAATATATTAGGTAGGTTTTGTTTCTTGCATCTCCTTCTCCCTTTTCCTCTTAAGAGTAGTTAGATGCATCCTAATAGCAAAAGAATTCGGCCTTCTCTAGAGATTTAGCCTCACAGTTCTAGTCCCATAGCTTGGAGGTTATTTCCATGTTACACAAGGTCACCTGAGAAGTAGTTCCTCAGGAAAGGGTATAGACTTTTGTGACAATAGTTTTTGGCATGCCCCATGGGACTCTATTCAAGAAGATTTCAAGTCTACTAGTGTCAAAAGAGAAGAATTTGAAGTTGACATTGAGGAAATAGTGTTGCTCTCAGTGTTCCAAGCCTTCAAGAGGCTCATCTCTACAAAGCACTTGGTGACTCTACACATGTCACATCTAGTTTTAGATCAAGTTGCAGTGAATTCATACCCAAAGCTAAAACAAGGGCATCTTCTAGTGGTAAATTTAGTGCCAAGAGCTTTCATTTTGAAATCCTAGAAGAAGAAAGACTAGAGTATATTTATCACCGATTAGGATTATAGTAGTAAAAAATACACCTACAAGATCCATCTCTACTCCTCTTATTGTTAGATCTTAGCCTAGCTTACCATCTGCTCATATAAATAGACCATTATTTCATATGGCATAGTGTAGAGCTCATGCTTTTGCCACCTTTACTAGTGGAAGTACTCTCCTATTAAATCAAAGACATGATATACCAATATCAGCCCTCAAAAGTACACCTCAATTTACTAGTGAAACTTCTATCTCTCCCTTAGAGCACATTCAAGAGGTGGAAAATGTTTGCAATATCTATGGTATTATAGAAGATGATGTCGCAGTCAAGCTTCTAACTTCATCTTTAAGAGGGAAACCACTTCAATGGTATAGAGGATTGCCTCATAATTCTATAACAAATTAGGATGGGTTTGGAGCAGCCCTATGCAAGCACTTTGAAAATAAAAGTGACCGCCTACACTTTTAGAGCAGTTAACCACTATAAAAAGAGCCCCCCATGAATATATGACTAATTTCAACTATAGATTTCAAAAGACATGGGAAAAAATACCTATTTCAGTAAAGCCTACCCCTAGTAATGCCTTCCTATATTACCTTAGAGCCTTTAATAATGATATTGCCACTACAATCCAAACTATGGGAGGAGATATATTACCAAATTCTTATGACATAGCAATAAAGGCTAAAAATATCCTAATACAAGGAGGAAAGCTATCTCCAAGGCCTCCTATGCCCTTCTTCCCAGATATCCCTAGTCATGGGCCTCTAGTAGCCCTTATCCCTCCTACTTCCATAAGCCAACCTCTTGCTATAGTTCCAATAGCTTCTACACCTTCTAATGAAGTAGATAAGATCAAGGCCATGATGCAAATAATGATGCAAAAGATGGACAAGAAGCTGCAAGATTAAAGCTCCAATTTAGAAAAGAAGCTAGAGGATAAGTTCTCAGTAGTGCAAAATATGAACAACAAATTGGTAACTTTGGAGAGGCAACAAGCTCGGGGTGTGAGAGCTCCTCAACCTCATTATCAAAACCCTATGTATAGGCCTCCAAATCAAAATCAGGGTTATGGCCCACATAATTAAAATAGGCCTAATGGTAATACCTCTGCTACAAATATAAATACAAATCTCAATAGGGCTTTAGTCCCGTAGAACAATTTGGCTCAAGATTAGGACTTTTGTCCTTCTTGCAATTATTCATATGGTTCTTCTTTGTGCTAGAAGGTAGAATATTTCCTAGCAGTAACTACATAGGATCAAACTATAGGACAACAATATAGTGTTGGTCAATCTATTTATGCTTCTCATCTACAGCACCAGGGCAATTTTTCTTTCATGAACCATCAACCAAAAGAGCATTGTCATGCCAACCATGATAACTATGATGCCATAGCTCATAATACCATAAGCAAAAGGAGATTTGTAGTGGATGCTCCATCCTCTTCATCAAATTAGGTCGCAAAGGCTATCCCACATGCCATAAGTGCAAATGTGCAACACAATGTTGTTGCTCCATTACAAAATCAAGTTAACAAGAAGACTAATGAGCCACATCTTGCTCATATCCATATAGCATACCATGTGGTCACCAAGGTTCTAGCCAAGTCAACATACACCTCTCTCAACATTATAGATCAAATGAAAAGGACCAATATCAATGTTCCTATGTGGGATGTTCTTGCAATACCATCTCAATTAGAATTTTTGCAACAAGAATTAAAGACTATCAGAGTACAGACCAAACTAACTACCATGGATGATGCAAAAAGTTTGGTACAACCAACAAAGGATGGAGACACAAGTAAGAAAAATAAACCTCCTCCCTTTTATGTCTCTTTGATTATAGGGGAAAAACTAGTTCATAATTTCATGATTGATTCTAGAGCTAGTAGTTATGTGATACCTAAATGTATAGATGACCTCTTTGGTATTAAGTATGAGCCAATGGTTAGAGAGGTACTTCAGTTGGATGGTATCTCTATCAAGACAATAGGAATCCTAAAGCATGTAGAAATTGCATTACATGCATGCCCTGGTTGCACTGTCACACTAGACATATCAGTAGCTAAAGTTGACCCATATTTTGCCATCTTCCTTTCTAGAGACTTTACTACATAGACAGGTGGGTATATTGCCTCAAATTGATCCTATATGTTCTTCAAGATGAGATACAGGACAAAAGCCTCCCTAAGAGTAGAGCCTTTAGCGTTAACCATATAGAAACTTATACTCCCAGCCCCATAAACATGAATTCCACAACAATTTGAGAGGAAGATGAGGAATTCATAACTCATGAACATGACACTTCCTTAGTAGAGATGTCTAATTACCTTTTGGATGAGCGGGTTGTTTCTTATCAATTTGATCCAATGTAGGATGTTGTGGAGACATGTCTTGGAACATATTGCATATTTGAGGAAAATGCTTCTATGCCTAATCTCATGAAAATAGAGGAAGATACAGATGGATTGTGGAGTATGTTCTTTGATGGCTAAAGAAACAAAAATGGTTTAGGTGCTGGTGTAATGCTTGTTTCACCTAATTTGGAAAAATACTACTTTTCATATAGACTCCAATTTAGTTGCACTAACAATGTAGCAGAGTATGAAGCTCTGATCCAAGGTCTCCACTAGGTACAAAAGAGAGGTATCAAGCTTTTAAAGGTATTTGGAGATAGTGAGTTGGATGTTAATCAAATCAAGAATCAAAGTGTCATGGAGAACAACCTTCTCAAATCATACAAACATAGAGTTTGGGATCTACTTGAAGGCTTTCATGCTGCCAATATTCAGAGTGTGCCAAGAAACAAAAATAAACATGTTGATAGGCTTACATCCATTTTTGCTCATTATAATATACCAAAGCATGTTGCTAATGATAAGAAGAAACAAATAAGAATTTTTTTAAGGCTTGTTGTCCCAAACAATTGCACAAATTGGCAAGTGTTTGATTCTAATTTACAAATTGTTAATTTCTTTCAAAATGAAGTAGAGTTCTCTGCTAGAAATTAGTCTAAGCTACAAAGTCAGTATGGGGGCCAGATTATGAACCTAAACTCCAACAAATTTCCTGAAGGTCTAGTCACCTTAGAGAGTATTTTCAACTTTTATGATCAAACAAAAGAAAAACGTTCAAACCTGACTACAAAAAGGGATGACTACACACCTATCATTGTTGTTGATGGAAGGACTCTTAACTTGGGAAAGGTATGCACTGATGTTGAACAAGAAGGTTTCATTAATTTATTTCAAGAATTCAATGATGTTATCACTTGGACATATGAAGACTTAAAGGGTTTTGAACCAAGTCTATTTTAGCATACCATAGATTTAAACCATGATGCAAATCATGTTAGACAAAAGCAAAGGCCATTCAACCCAAAGATTGAACCTTTAATGAGAAAAGAACTATCCAAACTTATAGAAACCAATATCATTTTTCCTATTAAGCACTCTTCATGGGTAGCAAATCTTGTTCCTGTTAGAAAGAAGAATGGAGAGATCGGACTGTGTGTAGATTTTAGGGACCTTAATAAGGCTTCCCTTAAAGATCACCATCCCCTTCCTTCTATGGAACAATTTCTATCCAAAGTTAGTGGCTCAGGAAGGTTTTCTTTCTTAGATGGTTTTTTAGGCTACAATCAAGTGTTAGTCCAAGAGTCAGATAGATATAAGACAATAGTCCAAGATTCAGATAGATATAAGACAACATTCACTACCAAATGGGGTACCTATGCTTATTTTAAGATGCCATTTGGACTAACCAATGTAGGTGCCACATTTCAAAAGACAATGGAGATGGCCTTCAAAGGTTTGCTAGAAAATTTTGTGCTAATCTATCTTGATGATATAACTATCTTCTCAAAACATGCAGTAGATCATTTTGATCTTTTGAGACAAGTACTTGAAAGATGTAGAGAGTATGGTGTGTCCCTAAATCCCAAGAAGTGTGTGTTTTCTACTGATCAAGCAAAGCTCCTAGGACATATTGTATCAAGAGATGGGCTAACTATTGGGCCCATTTACCGTTGCACCAAAAGCCATGACTGTTAGTGAACATGGAACACCACATAATTAACCACCTGTGGGTAGGGGAGCGCATCGCATCACCCAGCACTAACAATAGATCCAAAGAGGGTAGAAGCAATTATTTCTCTCCCACTTTCCAGTCATAAGAAAGGCTTGTAGGCTTTTGGTGCAATGTGGAACACCACATAATTAACCACCTCTAGGCAGGGGAGTGTGTCACATCACCCAGCACTAACAATAGATCCAAAGAGAGTAGAAGCAATTATTTCTCTCCCACTTCCTAATCATAAGAAAGGCTTGTAGAGATTTCTTGGTAGGATCAATTTTGTAAGAAGGTTCATCCCTAGTCTTGCATCCATGTTGAGGCCTCTCACATCTATGTTGAAGAAGAACCTAGCATTCACTTGGACCAAAGATGGGAAGGCTAGTTTTGAAGAGATCAAGAAATCAATTGCATTAGCTGCTACTCTTATCAATCCCAAGTTTGATAGAGACTTCATCCTTTATTCCCTTGGAGGAGTCAAGTATATCAGTTGTTCTAACATAGCTAAATGATGAGAATTTGGAGCAGCCCGTTACTTTCTTTAGTGAGGGGCTTAAGGATTATGAAGGAAGATATAATTACATAGAAAGCAAGTTCTTGCTATTGTAAGGGCTCTCAAAAAATTCAGACATCTTTTGTCTCATATCAGGGTTCAGCTCTTGGTTCCACACACAAGTATAAAGGAGTTCCTATTGAACAAGGACATCAATGAAAAGAGAGTTGGGTGGATCACAAAAGTCATGGAATATGACATTGATATTAGGATCACCAAACTTGTGAGAGGAAAAGTGTGAGAAAATGGTCTCCTCTTTTGAGACAGTTGAGGAGGGTATCCTCTTAATATAGGATGAGCAAAGAGAAGAGAATAAAATCAAAATGATTGGTTGCATGACATGACTACTTTCTTAGTGGAGGGAAGATACCCACAAGGCCTAAATAGAGCTAAGAGAAGATGGTTTAGATTGCATTCTATTCCTTAGGTCTTGGTAGCTGGAATACTATTGAGGAAGGATTCTAATGAAGTACTATTGAGGTGTATTAGAACATATTAGATCAGCAAGTTATTAAAAGAGTTCCATGATGGGCCTACTAGTCATCATTTCTCAACTAGGGTTACAGCAATGAAGATAATGAGGGCTAGTTATTATTGAAAAACTCTTTTTGATGACTGTCACAAGTGGATGAGAAGATGTGAGAAATTTGCTTTCTTCTTAGGAAAGAAAAGATTGGTTTCCCTTCCTCTCCATCCCATCCAAGTTGACCAACCCTTTTCTCAATGGGGTTTAGATTTTATTGGTCCAATAAACCCACCCTCTAGTGCTGGTCACAAATGGATCTTAGCAACCACAAATTATTTCACAAGATAAACAAAGGAAATAGCTCTAAAGGATGCAATAGAGGTATCAATGGTTGAGTTCCTTGATGTAATAGTAACCAGATTTGGTGTTCCTTCAACTATGATATCAGATAATGCCAAATCTTTTGTTGGAAATCATATATGCTCTTAGACTTTAGAATATGGAATATAATTGAGCACTTCCTCAAATTATTACCCCCAATGGAATGGTTTGGTAGAATCCTCTAACAAGAACCTCATCAGAATAATGAAGAGGACAATTGAAGGCAATCAGAGGTGTTGGCATTCTAAGTTGAAGACTGCCCTTTGGGCTGACAGAATCACACCCAAGAGAACAATTGGGAGCTCACCCTTTATGCTAGTATATGGAAGTTAAGCAAGCCTTCCTATTTCACTTGAGTTTCCCTCTCTTGAATTAGCTCATAAATTGGAGCTAGCTAAGGATGATGCTATGACAGTCAAGCTAGCTAAAATAATGGAACTAGATGAAAAATGATAGCAAGCTATGCATAAACTTGAGGTACATCAACAACAGGTCAAAAGAAGCTTTGACAAAAGGATTGTGATTAGAATCTTTAGAGAAGGAGACCTTGTCCTCAAGTGGGATGTTGATAGAGCCAAACAAAGTAGGCACTCCAAATTTGATGCTATGTGGAGTGGCCCATATAGTATCACCAACTACAAAGAGGCCAATACTTTTTAGCTATCTAGGTCTAATGGTGAAGTTCTCCCAATCCCAGTCAATGGGATTCACCTTAAACCTTGCTTTTAGAGGAGGTTAAAGGATTTTTGTACATATTAGAGTAGTTTCCTATTTTCCAAGAAGTGCATGAGCATAGTTACTCTCTTTTTTGGAGTTTTCCTGAACTTTACGAAGCTCCCTAGAGTTTTTTTTTTGTAGATTGTAGATTTTGTGAAGTTGCAGGTTGGATAACACATTGTTTCTTGTTGGGTACTCTATTCCCAATGGATTTCTTAAGGCCACTAGTCTATTCTTAGTAGGAAAGCATCCCGTTGAGTCACCAAAAATGTTGGTCATTTCTGCCCCCATTCAGCCCACCATTGATAACCGATCTAAGAGATCTTCAATAGGCTAGATTCTTTGATGTGGGTTAACATGCTTCTTGGTTGGGTTAACATCTTGTGTAAACATGGTTTCTTCATGTGTCGAGCTAGTTCAATTCCTTTAGGTTCTGAGTTGGCTTATTTTCTCTTCATATGTTGGGCTAGTTCAATTCCTTCATGTGCCAAGTTGAGGGTTAATGTGCATTTTCTCTGGGGTTAACATTTCACATTAACCATTTTTGTCATTTTAGAGAGTGACTTTCCTGCTCTTTTCAAAATCGCAAAATTGTACGATGCCTCTTCAACCATATATTGGGAATGTGATGACAAATGAATTAGTACCAGGTGGTAGGATAGTTCCTTTAGTTCACCTTACTTGTCATCAGATCAAGGATCATTGACGATCGATGTTATGTCGCTATGCAGAGTTGCAAGGGAGTTATTTCATGTTACATAGCGGCATCATGCCACATGTCTATGTGGGTCTGAGTTTCTTCGGTGGATCATCTTCTGACTGTGTTGACATGTCAATTTCATGTTATGTGGGATACAAGGTGACAAGGTGATGAGTTAGACTGAACTAGTATTTGGTGGGAATTTCATTGGTCGAGATGCTAACTCTGCAAGAAGGTGGGCCACATTATGTTTTTTTGTTTGATGCAAACAAATCAAGGGTAGTCATTTTGTCACTTTGGGGAGTTGCATGATCTTTAGTTATAGCAACAAAGTGATGAGTTGACACATGGCAAGTGAGCCCTTCCCTTTTATATAGTATGGTGTGGTAAATCCTTATCATGCTAAGTTGCTTTTGATCAATGGTGGTCATATTCTTGCATTGCTACCCTTTCCTCTTATGAAGATATGATGGTCATTAGATCTTGGTGAATCTTTTGAGATTCCTCATTTCATCCCAACCATCCATTCAAAATAAAGAAAATCTTGATCAAGGGCTATGTTTTAATCAAGCTTTGGGTATTTTCTTGCAGCATCTCAATCGTTCATTTCAAACAAGAAGATCTTCATCTATGGTCATCATTTTTTGGGTGGATCTAATTTATCCTGCATGGATCAATTATGTGATTTTTGCAGCAGGTTAACATTGTGTGTTGTCCCATCCCACATTTTTTGATAGCAGCATGAATGGATTTGTTGCAGCCATGGCACATCACAAGGACTATTTATTTAATGCAAAAGTAGCTCTTTGGGCTTTGTAACACCAATGATGATTCCTATCCATGCCTATTCAATGGTTTTGCAAATAATGATGATCTTTTTAGTCACCAAATTCTTTCTTTGGCCCTTCTTATCACTTCACTACAACAAGTTGATTTCAATTTCAGATTTCACTTTGATATTCATTTATTGTACTCTGTAATTGTTGTTGGAGTTTAAACTCAAAGTTGTATCTCAGTTATGCCTGAGCTATGAAGGAAAATTTTGTAGATTTTGTAAAAGTCAGACCCTCTTTGTTTTCTTTGGCATTGCTCTAGCTTGCCACTGTAAATCCCCTTTTGCCTCTGAACTGTATGACATCTTGCCTTATCCCCTTTAGCAATTGATGTATTGTGCAAGAACTATTTGCTTCTCAGTGGTATACTATGGATGTCTACAATCTTGCATGACTGAATCTCTCTGGCCTATGAATGATATATAAGTGAATCTCATTTTCCTTGCATCATTTATTTGGGTTTTATGATCTGCATGTGATTGTTGGATTAAAATAAGTCTAAATGTGTTTATATTTTGGTGTCATGATGGTTCAAAAGTGAATATATGGGTAGAGATTGGTTTGAACACTCTATTTTGGTGCATCACCTCCTTAGAATAGATTAGGTAGGTTTTTATTCTTACATCTCCTCCTCCCTTTTCCTCTCAAGAGTAGTTAGGTGCATCCAAATAGCAAAGGAAGCCGGCCTTCTCCAAAGATTAAACCTCATAGTTCAAGTCCCATATCTTAGAGGTTGTTTCCATGTTACACAAGGTCGCCCGAGAAGTAGTTCCTCAGGCAAGGGTGTAGACGTTTGTGACAACATTACCCAATCCCAAGAAGCTATGAAACTTAATGAGATTCCTTGGATAATGAAATCCTTTAATTACTTGTATCTTTTTAGGATCAACATGAACACCCTCACTATCAATAGCATAGCTCAAATATTTAATACTCTTCATACGAAACAAGCATTTTTCTTTGTTAGCTTTGAGTCTATGGTCTTGCAAGGTAGAAAATAATTGTTCCACATGTTGCAAATGTTCTTCCCAAGTTTTTCTAAATATAAGAATGTCATCTAGATACACCAATACATAAGAACTAGTGAATGGCATGAATACATCATTCATCATACTCATAAATATGAATAGAGAATTTGTGAGGCCAAAAGTCATTACCAACCATTCAAATAATCTCTCCTTAGATTTAAAAGAAATATTCCTCACATCTACTGGATTAATTGGTATTTGATGGTGCTTGATTTTAAATCAATTTTAGTGAAGAATTTTTCTCCTCTAAGATGATCCAATAGATCATCTATCCAAGAAATTAGATATCTTTTTTTTTACAGTGATCTTATTCAATTGTCTATAATCAATACAAAGTCTCCATATTCCATCCTTTTTCTTTGCAAGTAAAATTGGGCTATTGCAAGGAGATGCACTTGGGTGAATATTCCCCTTCTAAATCAGATCTTGTATCTACCTTTTGATCTCATCATTTTCTAACATAGATCTCTTATATACTGGCTCATTACACAATGGTGTCCTTGGAATTAAATTGATAGAATGTCTAACTTAGGAAGGTGAGGGTACTCGTACTAGTAACTCAAACACATTTTGATATTTTGTTAAACATTGGCCTTTTTTATTTTTTTGTGATGGACATGGTGGTATGAGAATTACATACCATTTTTTTCCTTCCTTGAGACAAATCATTAATAACACAAATATACCAGTTTGGGCAATCAATCACCTACATTATTTTTACACTAATCAAAGAAGCAGAGTGAGTAGGACTTACCTCTAGTATCCAATACTTTTTTCACCCAATTTGATGATCAAACTTCATGGCCTATATTCATACACCCAAGGACACTGATACATTTATGGCATTGATTCCCAATAAAATATCGCACACATCAAGAGGAGCTACATTGCATATCACCTCTTCTTTGAATGGTTTTATGGAATATGAAATACGATGTTGCTTGTTTACTTGAATGTCTCACCCTTTGCTTACCCATCCTATAGAATATGGTTGTAGGTGTGGTGTTGTCTTCATATTTAGTCTATTTATAGTCTCAACAAATATCAAATTATTCAAGATACCACTATCAAAAATAAAATGCAAAGCTTTTCCTTCTACCCACATTTGTGAATCAAATAATCTCTCTTCATCATCCTACAAAAATACCTTTGTAGTGGCCACTATGGCACATGGGTCAACCTCAATGATTTGTTCATCTTCCTTTTGTTTTCCAAAATTTTTCACCTCATGTTCAATAGTTTCTTTGTAGGTTTCCATCATTAAATTATTTATAGTTTTGCAATCTTTAGTATTATGAGAGGGACTTTTGTGGACTTCACACCACATACTTGATTCTTGGCCTATTTTCTTCACACCCCATGTCTTCATTGCTAGTGAATTAGGAAATGGCTCATTGGCTATTTGTTTCCCTATATGTTCATTACCTTCACCTTTCCATTTTTCATTCATTGGATTTTTCCTCTCCCCTTTTTGTTTGAACTTCTCCTCAATTTTTGATGCATATTTGAAAGCACTAGATAATGTCTCTATATTCAAGAAATCCATTTAAGTATGGATGTATCTATGAAGACCACTCTTATACTTCAAAACTTGATGTTTGTATGAGTCTTTGATACCAAGCTTCACAGAGAGAGAATGAAATATGTTACTATACTCCTAAACTTATTGGTCCTTCTATCTGGGTAGTTTCCATTACATGAATTTGTGTGCATGGTTGTCTTCAGGGTAATATTCTTATTTTAAGTGTTCCACAAAATCTTCCCATAGATAATCCAACATATAGAAAATTCATGCTCATTTTGGGCTACTTGAGTTTCTTTACTTTCAACATAAACTTCCCATGTCAACTTTGCATGATTCTCAATTTTGAGGAGGACGAAGGTGATTTTTTCAATATTTGAGAAATTATTAACACAAAAGTGACTCTCCAATTTTGAAAAATAATCATCAACAACATTTGCATCAATTTTCCTTTGAAAATTTGGGATAGAAAATTTATCTGTACTTTAAATGGAGTTTTCTCACCAAATTTTGAATTCCTTGGATTGGTTTGTGACTCTTGTTTTCCCAAAATTTGTGAAAATTGGTTTCTCATTTATCCATGTCATTTATTCAATGCATATTCCACTAGTGTTTTGAAGGATTCTTCCATCCCATCATCGTGTTTCTTTTCCATCTACAATCATGCACATCTCAAAGGAAGATAATCTAAAGGATCTCTCATAGCCAATCCAAACCTTTGGTAAGGTGACCACATATGATGAGACATACAAAAGTGAACAAGGTCTGATATGAGTAATCCAAATTAAGATTTTTGATTACAACACCTGGTGTGATACCTATTGTATTGTTAATTCTAGTGTGAATAGAACAATTTCTGGACAACAGATTATGCAAATATCAAATTCTTTTGGCTACCACTACCAACAATAAAATGTAAAGGTTTTCCTCCTACCCACATTTGTGAATGAAATAATCTATCTTCATCATCCTAAGAAAACACCTTTGCATGGCCACTATGGCATATGGGTCAGCCTCAATAATTTTCTCATCTTCCTTTTATTTTCATAAATCAATCACCTCTTGTTCAATAGTTTATTGATGGGTTTCCATCATCAAATTCTTTATAGTTTTGCAATCTTTAGTGTTATGAGAGTGACTTTTTCAGACTTCACACCACATACCTAATTCTTGGCCTATTTTCTTTAAACCCCGTGTCTTCTTTTCTAGTGAATTTGGAAATGACTCCTTGGCTATTTGTTTCTATATAGGTTTATTACCTTTACTTTTCCATTTGTTGTTTGTTGGATTTTTCCTCCTTTTTGTTTTAACTTCTCCTCAATTTTTGTTGCATATTTTAAAACACTAGATAGTGTCTCTATATTCAACAAATCCATTTCAGCCTAGATTTATCTATGAAGACCACTCTTATACTTCAAAACTCGATGTTTTTTTGAGTCTTTGACATCAAGCTTTGCATAGAAAGAATGAAATATGCTAGTGTACTCCTAAACTAATTGGTCCTTCTTCTGTCGAAGTAATTTCCATTGTATTTATGGTCATAGGTATCTTCAGGGTAATATTCTTATTTTATGTACTTCACAAAATCTTCCCATGTGGGTGTACTATCTAATAATATTGAAATTCCATGCTCATCTTGGGCTACTTGGCTTCTTTAAATTTTGCATAAACTTCCCATGCCAACTTCACATGATTCTCATCTTTAAGGAGGACACAGGTATTTTTTTCAATATCTAAGAAATTACAAACACAAAAGTACCTCTCTAATTTTGACAACAAATCATTAACAACATCTGCATCAATTTTCCCTTGAGAAGTTGGTATATAAAAATTTACCTATAATTTAAATGAAGTTTTCCCACCAAATGTTGAATTCCTTGGATTGGTTTGTGACTCTTGTTTTTCCAAAATCTATGAAAATTGCTTCATCATTTCTTTTCATCATTTATTCAATGCTACTTCTACTAGTGCTTTGAAGGATTCTTCCATATTGTCAATGTGTTGTTTTTCCATTAGCGACCGTGAGCATCTCAAAGGAAGATAATTTGAAGGATTTCTTGTAGCCAATCCCAACCTTTCATAAGTTGACCATATATGATAGGAGATACAAGAGTGAAAAATCTCTAATACAACTATCTAAATTGTGAAACTGGATTAGAACACCTGGTGTGATACCTGTGGTATGCTTAATTCTAATGTGAATATAACAATTTTTGGACAAAAAATTATGCAAGCTAAAAGGTCATTCATTTCATTTAGAATTCAATTTTGTACAAAGTATGATGAATCTGAAGGGCTACAAACATTCTTTCAAAAATAAATGAATAGTCCATATAATATTTATTACAAAATAAAATATCAAAACTACGAAAAGTATTAAAAAACTATTTTAAATTTTATGTCTACTTGTAGAAGTCATAACTTTTAGCACATAGCTTGAAAATGTACATTACTTACACTGTTGGAAAGATAATCAAATTATCTATCACCAATTTTTAGTTGCCAAGCATGTTTTACTATTAGAATCTTTTAAGGATCAAAAATTCCCTAAAGGCCTCTAAAAATACCAATTGCTAGCACATAGAAAATACAAAAAATTTAGATTTCTATATTTTCCCATTTCTACTTTTGTTACCCTCCTCTAGATCATCATGGACCATGTTCTAATCATTCTCCCCCTTGAGAGGAAATGGGCCCCATTACATCCATGCTTTGCAATAGGTGCAAAAAACAAATATGAATTTGCTAACATGTAAGCCACATCCCTTGATGAGAAAACTGATATGCTTGCACCACACTATACAAGTAAGTAGTCTGGTTCTTCAAGTAATTCATAAAATTATCCATAACTTGATCAGTTTGGAGTGGATTAGCCACTTTTGGATTTAATTATGTATGATTGATCTCCTCAACAACATCTACAATGTGTAGTAATGGAGGAAAGTAAGGCTTCAAAAGTTCAACATTGAAGACTGGGTGAATACCCAAGAATGGTGGAAAATTAAGTTCAAATGCATTTTCACCAACATGTTTGATAATCTTGTATGGACCATAATGAAGGGGAAAAAGCTTTCTATGAGGTCCTTCTACTCTATCCTTCTGAAAATGCAACCATACCTTATCCCCAACTTAAAAATTGTGAGGAGTTTGATTCTCATCATGCCTTTCTTTATACTTCTTAGTGGTCTAATCTAAAATCTCATGAACCTATTTTTACAAATGGTGAATTATGTCAATGAACTTTATTGCTTTTTCCTTCTCCTTATCTAGGCATGGTGTCAAATCAGGTTGCATAGATGGAATAGAAATATTTATTGGTGTTAATGGTTGATATCCAAGAAAAACTTCAAAGGGGATATGGCTAGTTGAATTGTGCATTTCCCTATTGTAGCCATGTTGTATATAGGGAATATCTTCATCCCATGTACAATGATGTTTTGAGTGATACATATGAAATATTTTAATGATTATGTGATTGATAACCTCAGTTTGACCATTTGTCTGAGGATGGAATGCATTGGACTTTGTTAGTTTTGTGTCCATTATTGCCCATAAAAAAGACCAAAAATTACTTAGAAACTGACTATCCTTGTCTAAAATAATACTACTTGGTAGACCAAAATAAACCTAGACATTCTCAAAGAATATCTTTGCAATGTCTTCTATAAAAATTCCCTTTCTACAAGCTATCACAATTGCCATTTTTGAAAATATATCTACTACAACATATACATAATCATGCCCTTGTTTAGTGGTAGGAAGGTTAGGCATGAAATCTATAGAAATTGAATGCCAAGGATTTTCTAGAATGGGAAGTGGTAGATATAAACCATACTTATTATTTGCAATCTTTGGAATGGCACTTGTTGTACATGATTGAATGTATGCAATCACATTATTTTTCATTTTTTGCCAATAAAAATATCTTTAAAGTATAGCAGTAGTTTCACCTATTCCAAAATGTCTTGCAACCTTGTTTTAGTGAGCTTCCCACATTAGTTTCTTGTGTTCTCCCTCAAGTACATAGATTTGATCAATGTGGAAAAGAATTCCATTTAGAAAATAAAAAGCATTCACTTGTTTTCCTTCTACAAGCTAAGTATATGCATCAAAAAATTAATTATCATGTTCATATAGTTGAGTCCAATTTTCTGTTTTGTGCCCACATGATTCTAACACCATACTTATTCTTTCAATTGGGGGTCTACTCAAGCAATCCACTACCTTATTGGTGCTTCCCTTCTTATGGTGAATGTTGAGATAAAATTGTTGAAGATAGGCTTATTGCCTTCGATGTCTATCGTTCTACAATTTCCCTTGTGTTTGTAAAAATTGAAGGGGTTTGTGATCTGTATGGATGACAATTTTTATGTCTATAATATAATGCTTCCATTTTTTACAATCTTGAACAATGGCATATAATTCCTTATCATAATTGGGATAGCTACGTACTATATCAGAGAATTTTTTATTATGGTCAAGAACTGGATGTCCATGTTGAATGAGGATTTCTCCTAGGGCATATTGTGATGCATCAATTTGCATTTCAAAAGATTGTTGTAAATCAGGAAGAGATCAAATTGGTGCAGATAAGATAAGATAAGATAAATTTATTAATGTCCACTAAGAGACCAATGAGATTCTAAGGGACTAGAAATAGTACAAAGGGAAAACACCAGTAGAGGCAACACCAAACGGTGTCCACAAAAAGAATGTGAAAGAAAAAAAAATGATAACAATAGCTAAGAACTCCTCACATGCAAGAAGTAGTCTAGAATGGAAAGATGGACATTAGGGAAATTAGGTACTCTAGAAGGTTGACGTTAAGGTTTATTAGAGGTACGTTGCCAAGTGTGATCTTGGCAGGGTCTCACAGATCTTGTGTGAACCAAGATAGTGCAAAGAGGTTGCTTCAATCCTTGAGTAGGAACTATAGGACTGAAGAAAGAGTTGATGAGCTATGTAGGGGTCAACGTCAAGCAAGGGTGGAGCTATATAGTCTTCTCATGAAGCTAAATGATCTCCTAAAGATGGAGTGCAATATAATGCTAGTCAATATATCTAAAGAATGATGGAAGAGACTGACACTCTCTGAATAAACAATAGAATCTCCCTCAAATATCATAGTAAATGGGACAACAAAAAATAAAGTGAGACTCAATCTTGACTTCCCTGAGGTGACAAAGCCAATAGATCCTATCCTCCTTATCAACCTGGTGATCAGTCTGAATACGTAGCCAATGAGAACCCACCCTAAAATATCCCAAGGAGATGTGAAGAGCATGAGTCCAATGATGATTGAGGTACCAAGGGTGTAAGACAAATCCATCTTGAATATCAAAAAAGTTCCCAACATAGAAGGCCATGCATAAATGGAGCCGACCTGGGGGATTCCTCCAGGTCATGATAACATACTATATATAGATGTCAAGTCTAACATGCTCATTAAACTCCCACTAAGATGGAAGAATATGGGCAAGAGCATCTAGAGAAAATTGGAAGGGTGGAAGACAATCCAAACTAATACCAACCAAGCTCAAGAGAGCAGAAAATTGGGTGTTCCAACAACGAGACTTGTGACCAGATTCTAAACCTGCAACCTCCATAAAGGAACAATAAGCCAAGTAGGAATATCTGTAATGATCATCAAAGTAACCAGCAAAGCTCTAGAGCTAGTGAAGGAGCCAAACTAAATCAAAGATGGTCTCCAATCTGAAAGGGTGAGCACCAAACTCAACCAAAATGATGTTGTGTTGTGTGAACCGGTGACATTTGATAATGCATCAAAGGAAAAGAGTTTGGAATCTCTCAACAAAGGCCTAATTAGACTCCAAGAGGGAGCGGCCTCAAACATTAAAATCATAGAGGAAAGTCAGCTTAAATAGGGAGTCAATAAGAGACATCTTAGTTGTGGTATCCTAGAAGTGGTGTCAAAAGCACTATCACTGAAGAATATCAAGGGAACCAAGCCCCTTGTTTACTCTAGGCTGCATGGCTAGTCTCAAGCTAAATTGAGGTCTAGAAAACTTAACCCCCAAGTAAGTATATCAAGATGCAATCCCAATCTTGGTACCTTGGAATTAAAAATGGAGATGGGATGTCCTTGAATAATTGAAGACTGTAACTTAAGTCTTGCCCAAATTTAGAACTAGCTCACGTGAGTCCCAAAAAGAGGCCAATCCATCAAGGAGCCATTGAAGACCATTAGGAGAAGATGCTAGGAGAATCACATCATTAGCAAATAGGAGAATAGAGATCAATACCTGATGCAAATAACAACCATCGCTAGGGAGCAAGCAATAATAAAGAAAAGCCTCAAGCTCATCAACATAGATGTTGAAGAGAGTGGTGGAGAGAGGACAAGCCTTTTTCACCCTTATAGTGCTTTGGATAGGATTAGATAAGCCTTGGGGAATCTTGAATCTACCCTCAACACACTCATATAATCTCATATTAGTTGTAATAAGAATCTCCGAGATCTTGATGTCCCTAAGATGTTGAAAGAGAGCCACCTAAGGAATAGAGTTGAAAGCTTTATGGAAGTCAAGAAAACAACAATAAACTTTTGCTGAGTAGTGGTGAGCTTCCTCAATAATGGCCTGTAAAGTCTAAATGTGATCAGTGGTCTAAAAATCTAAATGAAACCCAGCTTGAATTCTAGCCCGACAATGTCACTGATCAAGCTCACTGGATAGGATACCATTCAACATAGTCACATATAGTTTGGCGAAGGTATCCCCAACCATGATGGTCCTATAGTTACTGGGGTTAGAGGTTGGACTAGATTTATGGATCAGATAGATAATATGTTTTGACTAAGAGTTGGGGAAGCTAATACAAACTACTCAATTAAAGAGCACTGCAAGAAAGGGACCTAGAATAGAGATACCCAACTTAAAAATTTTAGCTTGAAACCCTTCCTCATCTAGCATTTTGCTACTATTCATAAATCTAACTACCTCACTAATGTGGGAGAAGGAGAAAAGGTGACAATGGGTGGGGTGGAGGATGAGACAGAGAAGGGGTTGGCTAGGAATGTCATAGAGTGTGGAGGTGTGGGAGGCAAGGGAGTGAAGGTCCAGAGTAGAGGGAGGGGGGGATGGTGAGGAAATATGGTGTGCAAAAAGAGCTTTGAAGACTAGAAGAACATGGCATAAAGAGACCACTACAGTAAAGTGAACTTTCATTTCTTATAGTGAAGAAAGTAGTGGTAGTCGAGCCTCAACTACGAGGAAGAGGAGGAAGAAGTAGTGGGTGGAGCAGAGTGAAGCATGCGATGAAAGGATTTGTAGTCCCCATCGAACCACTAGTACATGGAGCAAGACTTGTGAGTGGGGCTAGGTGTGAGTGAGGAGGTGCAGTGGGGAATGGAGAGAATGGTGGACTCCTACAAGGCAAACACGAGTGAGTGGAACATGGAGGCAACATCCTCGGAGTTGGGGAAGGGGTCCTAGGGGAGAAGTCATCTAAGTTGATGGATAAAGAGCTCTGTATCACCATCAGAGAAGCAAAAAGAAGTGCAAGCATGGGGTAGGGAAGAGGGGGCGAGAATAAGTAGATAAGCAAGGAGGAGAAGGTGTGATGGGTCCCAGAAGGGTGATCCTAAGGAGGGCATGATTAGCCAAAGGAAGGCGAGAGATGGTAAAGTGGCAAATGAGAGGGATGAAGGAGGTAGTAGAGAGAACATAATCAATAATGCTAGCACCACCACCATGTGGCCAAAAAGTGAAGATTCTAAATCTAGGAAAGAAAGAGAGTCCATTAAAGATCACTAAATTAGAAGACTCACAAAGTTGCAACAAATTACGACCATACCTAGTGAAGGGCCCCTAACAATCCTCAAAGAGCTAAAGTAGCCCAATAGAACTAGGATCAGAATCAATTGTACACATGGGATCAGACCTACAATCATGGAGATGAGGCTATAGGTCTCTAGTCTATGTGTCAAAGTCTCCCAAAATAATGATGTCTCCCATGGCAGAGAATCTAGTAATGTGTTCAAGAAGGTCCTCATAGGGGTCCCCACCCTCAATGTTGTAAATTGCATAGAATGGAGATGTTGGTGGAAAGTAATACACAACAATATAGGTATCTTTGTAGAGCAAGGTTCCTCGATCAATGTAAATCCACATGAATCTAGCATAGCTATTAGAATGAACCAAGGAAATTTTACTAAAAAGGTGGTCCCGAATAAGATAGGCCACCCCACCAAAGCCTCTAACCCCACTAGAGCACCTAACTTCATCTCTAAAAGAGGAGATCCACTGATAGCTAGAAATACCAGGAAGAGGAAACATGGGGCTCTCATGTGTCTCTGTAATAAAGAGAAGGTTGACAAAACCAATAGCACCATTAAGTAAGCCATGCATAGACCAAAGAATACCATTAGTGTTCCAGTAGTTGAGACACAAAGAACTATTGGATACAATTATCTAATTGTGTGTTGTCTTTGATGGTACACAAATGTCATATCAGTTGTCAGTTAGTGCTTACCAAGATCACTTGGTCAATAAGGCAATTTTCCTTGTCTACTGAGCATTCCTAGAGATTACTCTATAAAGACAGTGTCTACTAAGCTCACTTGGGCATCGAAGGAGATTATAGCATAAAGTAGTGTTAACCGAGCTCTCATAGTTAACGAAGGAAAATATGGTTAGAGTTAGTGTTCATCAAGTTCACTCAATTGCCAAAGGACTTTGCAAGCTCTTAGTGTTAACCAAGGATCTATTGCTTAACACGGGAAATCATTTTAGGATCAGTGTTTACTGAGCAGGGTCAACCAATGAATGATTTTGTTGATTTGAGAAATGAAGTTTAATTATTTCAAGTATTGATTTCAGCTAATTGTGGTAATGTTTATTGGTCAATGTAAGTTGTAATTGAACTAACTTGATAATCTAAATGGTATAAATGAAAGGTC
The DNA here is from genome assembly GCA_028749045.1 of Cupressus sempervirens. Classification (NCBI taxonomy): domain Eukaryota; kingdom Viridiplantae; phylum Streptophyta; class Pinopsida; order Cupressales; family Cupressaceae; genus Cupressus; species Cupressus sempervirens. Next base: position 709,575,925 of record CM053784.1, read on the forward strand.
AAGTCAAGATTCTAAAAAGTATGAGTGAGTATGCAAGTGTATTGATTGTTTGAGGTGGAAAGTGTGAGAAAACATGAAGGATGGTTAGATATCCTTGAGGAGTAGCAAATTTATATTCAATCAGGAAGGATCTAGCATGAAGCAAAATAGAGATCTATAAATCAGCAATTCAATTGCATCTCATTTAGGTCATTTCATTGTTACTCTCTTAACATTGCAGCAGTGATCCAAAATCTCTTAACAGAGTTGGTTTAATAGCCAATCGTAAATCCTCTAATAAGGTGATAGTTCCTATGAATTGTTTTAAGACCTCTTGCAAGGCCACTCCTAACAGGGTGATTAAATCCTCTAACAAGGTTACACCTAACAATGTGTTTTGTAACCTTTAACCAGGTTCGCTCCTAACAGGGCTCACTTCAAAAGAGTGAAAATCAATAGCTAGTTACTTGGTGGTTTATCCCATATTGGGTTTCTACATTAAATCTAGTGTCTTTTGTGTTCATTTCTTTTCTCTCATGTTTGCAATACATAACTATTGATGTTAGATCTGCTAAAGTTAAACATACTCTGCACTTATTGAGTTATAGTATTTTTCAGTATGGTTACCGAGTTATAGCAGTAATTATTTTTATTAGACATCTAAAAGGATCTGTGAGAAATGTTTTTCTACTAACTGATTCACACTGCCCCACCCCCCCCCCCCCCCCCCCACCCCGCCCCTGCCCCATTAGTTACTCCATCTACATTTCCAACAAGAACTTGTGCTCAACTACCACTAAGCTAGTCATTTGGCCTTAGAGGTTGTCCTCAAAAACCAACCTGTAGGAAAGGTTTCATGGATTACTGCTTTAAGATTTTTGATGACCACATATTTACCCTCTTGTCTTGCTACCACAATGAGGGCATGAGCTTGCTTGAGTTCTACTACCTATGATCTGGTGAGATCCTCATCTAGATAGATATTAGGAGAAAGAGAGAATAACTTTTTCTTTGCCCTAAGAGCCCACAACCTGTCAAAGAGGGAGAGGAACCAAATGAAGAGAGTACCATCAAGGCCTAACCAACACCTATCAGGAGTGATGTCTAAAATTTCTAGCTGATCCTTGAGAAAAGAGTATCCAATAGTCGAGGGATCATCAATAGAGGAGAGACCATGGACTCATAGGTTTAGTTTACAGGTCTGCCTAATCTACTCATTGTCCATCTTCCCTTGAACAAACTTCTCAATTCCTAAAAGGGGAGCCTCAGCCATAGAACTGCATAATGAAGCCCAAGACTTCACCTTTAATTCAATCTTTGTTAATAGTGAAGAATGCCTATCAAAAATCTCTGATTATTTCTCCTTGATAGAGTTTAGCTCCCTAAGTTGTATGGTAGCAAATTCCATATTAGTCTTAAGGTCTATATTTTTAGAAACTAGAGATTACACAATATCTCGTAGAGTGTGGTTCTCATATTCCAACAAGGTCAACTGTTCTACAATTTTAACATAGAGTGAAGTTGACTGAGCAACAACACTTTGTAGGAAAACATTAGTAGACTCCACTATAGCCAAATGATCAGCGAGCTATTGGAGTGTAATTGGATCAGAAAAGGGTGCCATACGATATAAATTTTGAAGATGTTGGCTCAATATTTCTACCAAATATCCCTACAAACAATCCCCATGATAGACACAAAGGTGAAACAGTCAAAAGTAGGTGGGGGTCATGTTTTGTGTTTCACAGACATTCTTCCAAGTTCCACATTTGGTATGGCATGAGCTTGAATTAAGGATTTCACTTACAAATGTATGAGCCATAGTAATCTAGATCTATGAGCTACAGTGAGCTTGAGCCATAGTGAGCAGTGATCAAAGAGCATGTATTTGAGCTGTGACTAGTGAGTCATGTTGTGCCATGCCTTGCTTGGGCTTGTTATTTCTCATCATGTCATTCCTCTTTCCTCTATGCAAGAAGATATTTTAATTCTTTCCTCTGTCAGCCGTAGTAATACAAAGTCATGATCCACATAGATTATTTTTTCCACAGTAATCTCTTCGATCATAACACTACAAGGGAGTTGCAAATAGGTCAAGGGTTTCCTTTCAAGAATGGGAAAACCTACAAATGGGAGGGCACCACAAGAAAGCTGTGAACAATCACCTACGAATGGGAGGGAAAAACCTATGAATGGTAAATGAAATCAAACAAAAAAGAAGATTAAACATGTGAATAGCAAACAACGAATAGTAGGGCAAAACCTATGAATGATAAATAATCCAAAGTCAATCATGTACATCCATGGCCAATCACACACATGTCCATCTGAATTTTTCTTGCATTCCTCTACATAGTGACTAATTTAGAGGCCATGACAAATATAAAAATATAAGCACAAATCTATGATAAAAGTTAGCTAACCCCAAGAAGCTACACAACTCGGTGAGATTCCTTAAAGAAGGTAAGTATTCAATTACTCATATCTTTTTAGGAACAACATGAACACCATCACTATCAATAACATAGCCCAAATATTTAATACACTTCATACCAATAGAGAATTTTTATTTGTTAGCATAGATTTTATGGTATTGCAAGGCAGAAAATAATTGTTCCACATGTTGTAGATGCTCTTCCCAAGTTTTTCCAAATATGAGAATGTCATCTAGATACACTACTATAAAAGAACTAGTAAATGGCCCAAGTATATCATTCATCATCCTCATAAATTTGGATGGAGCATTTTTGAGGCCAAAATGCATTACCAACCATTCAAATAATCTCTCCTTATATTTAAAAGTAGTCTTCCATACATATGCTATATCAATTGGCACGTGATGATACCTTGATTTTGAATCAGTTTTAGTGAAGAATTTAGCCCCTCTAAGTTGGTCCAATAGATCATCTATCTAAGGAATTGGATATCTATTTTTTATAGTTATCTTATTCAATGCTCTTTAATCAATACAAAGTCTCCATATTCCATCTATTTTGTTTGCAAGTACAATCAAGCTACCACAAGGAGATGCACTTGGGTGAATACGCCTCTTCTAAATCAACTCTTGTATCTACCTTTTAATCTCATCATTTTTAACATAGATCTCCTATATACTAGCTCATTAGGCAATGGTTTCCCTAGAATAGAATTGATACAGTGTCTAGCTTGGCAATGTGAGGGTACTCCTACTGGCAACTGATACACATTTTAATATTTTGTTAAAAAAAAAATCCAAAGACCTTTATTTTTTTGTTGAGATGGACATGGTGGTATGGGATTACATACCATTTTTTTTTCTTCCTCAAGACGAATCATTAACACAAAAAATGTACTAGTTTGGGCAATCCGTCTTCTATATTGTTTTGCACTAATCAAAGATACAATGTGAGTAGGACTTACCTCTAGTATCAAATACTTTTGTTCACCCAATTTGATTATCACACTTCATGGCCAAGATTCATACACCCATAGCATTGATTCATGTATGGTTGTCCCAATAAAATATCACACACATCAAGAGGAGTTTCATCGTAGATCACCTCATCTTTGAATGGTTAATGGAATATGAAATATGACATTGCTTGCTTACTTGAATGTATTTCCCTTGGCTTACCCATCCCATACAATATGGTTGTGGATGTGGTGTTGTCTTCAAAGTTAATATTTTTACAATCTTAACAAATATCAAATTCTTTTAGCTACCACTATCAACAATAAAATGCAAGGCTTTTTCATCCTACCCACATTTATGAATGATAAATATCTTCATCATCTCAAGAAAATACCTTTATAGTGGCCACTATGACTTATGGATCAAGCTCAATTATTTTCTCATCTTCTTTTTGTTTTCCAAAATCTATCATCTCATGTTCAATATTTTCTTCATGGGTTTCCATCATTAAATTCTTTATAGTTCTACAATCTTTAGTATTATGAGAGGGATTTTGCAAACTTCACACCACATACCTAATTCTTGGCCTATTTTCTTAACACCCCATGTCTTCTTTGCTATTAAATTTGAAAATGGATCCTTGGCAAATTTTTTTCCCTATGGGTTTATTATATTCACCTTTTCATTTTTTTTCATTGGATTTTCCTTCCTACCTTTTTGTTTAAACTTCTCCTCAATTTTTGATGCATATTTGAAAGCACTAAAAAATGTCTCTATATTCAAGAAATCCATTTTTATTTTGGATGTATCTATAAAGAGAACTCTTATACTTCAAAACTCAATGTTTTATATATTCTTTGATACCAAGCCTCGTACAAAGAGAGTGAAATATGTTAGTGTACTCCAAAACTAATTGGTCCTTCTTCTATTCTAGTTGTCATTGAATATGTTTTTGTTCATAAGTATCTTCAAGGTAATATTCTTGTTTAATGTACTCCACAAAATCTTCCCATGTGGGTCTACTATCTAATAATATATAAAATCTATGCTCATCTTGGGCTACTTGGGCTTCTTTAGTTTTTGCATAAACTTCTCATGCCAACTTCACATGATTCTTAGCTTTGAGGCGGGTGAAGGTAATTTTTCAATATCTAAAAAATTATTATCACAAAAGTACCTCTCCAATTTTGAAAATTGATCATCAATAACATCTACATCAATTTTCCCTTGAAATTTTGGGATATCAAAATTTACTTGTACTTTATATGGAGTTCTCTCGCCAAATGTTGAATTCCTTGGATTGGCCTACAACTCTTCTTTTGCCAACATCTATGAAAATTATTTCATCATTTCTTCGTGTTGTTTATTCAATGCATCTTCCAGTAGTGTTTTGAAGGATTCTTCCATCACATTAACCTGTTGTTTTTCCATCTACGACTGTGCACATCTAAACAAAAGATAATCTGAAGGATCTCTCATAGCTAATCCCAACCTTTGGTAAGCTAACTATGTATAATATGACATACAAGAGTGAAAAGGCTCTGATACAACTTATCAAAATTATGATTCCAAATCACAACACCTAGTATGACACTCATAGTATTATTAATTCTAATGTGAATAGAACAATTTTTGGACAACAAATATGCAAGCCAAAAATTCAAAATTCAAGTTTATACAATGTATGATGAATCTAAAGAGCACCAACATCCCTTCAAAAATAAATGAATAGTCCACACAATGTTTATTACAAAATAAAATATCAAAACTACGAAAACTATTACAAATATATTTTCAATTTTATGTCTACTTGTAGAAATCACAACTTTCAGCACATAGCTCAAAAATGTACACCACATAAACCATTGGAAAGATAATCAAATTATCTATCTCCAATATTCAAAAACCCCTAAGACATCCAAAAATACCAATTATTAGAACATATAAAATTATGAAAATTAGATTTTGATATTTTCCCATTTATGCTTCTGCTAGCCTCCTCTAGATCATCATGGACCATGTTCTGAACATTCCTCCCCTCTAGAGACGCAATTGGCCCCATTGCATCCACACTTTATAATAGGTGTAGAAAATGAATATGAATTTTTTCATGTGTAAACCACTTCCCCTTATGAGAAAATTGACTCGCTTGCACCACACAATATAGGTAAATAGTGGCTATTCAAGTTCTTCATAAACTTCTCCACAAATTGATCAATTTGGAGTGTATTAGATACTTCTAGATTTATTTCCATATGACTAATTTCCTCAAAAATATCTTCAATGTCTAGTAATGGATGAAAGTAAGGCTTCAAAAGTTCAACATTGAAGATCGGGTGAATACCAAAGAATGGTGGAAAATTAAGTTCAAATGCATTTTGACCAACTTGTTTGGTAATCTTGTATCAACCATAACAAAGGGGATGAATCTTTCTGTGAGGCCCTTGCAATCTCTCCTTCTGAAAATGCAACCATATCTTATCCCCAACTTGAAAATTGTGAGGACTCTCATGCTCATCATGCCCTTTTTTATACTTTTGAGTGGTCTGCTCCAAAATCTCATGAACCCATTGTTGCAAATTGTGAATTTTGTCAATGAATTTCACTTCTTTTTCCTTTTCCCTACCCAAGCATGGTGTCAAACTAGGTTGCAGAGTTGGAATAAAAATATTTATTGGTGTCAATGGTTGATATCCAAGACAAACTTCAAAGGGGCTATGGTTAGTTGAGCTATGAATTTTCATGTTGTAGCTATGTTATACACAGGGAAGACTTAAATCCCATGTATAAGAATGTTTTGAGTGATACATACACGATATTTTAATGATCCTGCAATTGACAACCTCAGTTTGACCATCTGTTCGAGGATTGAATATAGTGGACTTTGTTAGTTTTGTGTCCATCATTGCCCATAAGAGAGACCAAAATTTAGTTAGAAACCAACTATTCATGTTTGAAATAATACTACTTGGTAGATCAAAATGAGCCCAAACATGCTCAAAGAAGAGATTTGTAGTTTCTTTTGCAGAAATTGCCTTTCTACAGGCTACCATGATTTCCATTTTAAAAAAATTTATCTACTACAACTTATATACAATCATGGCCCTATCATGTAGTAGGAAAACCAAGCATGAATTCTATAGAAATTGAATGCCAAGGATTTTTTGGAATGGGAAGTGATAGATATAAACCATACTTACAATTTGTAGGTTTTGCAATGGTAGATTTTTTACATGCTTGAATGCATTCAATCACATCATTTTTCATTTTTGGCCAATAAAAATATCTTTGAAGTATATCAGTAGTTTTACCTCTTCCAAAATGTTTTGCAACCTTGTTGTAGTGAGCTTCCAATATCAATTTCCCATGTTCTACCTTATGTACATGGATTTGGCCAATGTGGCAAAGCATTCCATCTTTCAAATAAAAATAATTCACATGTTTACCTTCTACTAGTTGCGTATATGTATCAACAAATTCATTATCATGTTCATATAACTAAGTCCAATTTTTTGTTTTGTTCCCACATGATTCTAACACCATTATTATTCATCTAATTGGTGGTCTACTCAAGCAATCTACTACCTTATTATTTCTTCCCTTCTTATGGATAATTTTGAGATGAAATTATTGAAGATAGGTTGACCACCTTTGATGTCTATCATTCTACAATTTTCCTTGTGTTAGCAAAAATTGAAGGGGTTTGTTATCTGTGCGGATGACACTTTCCTTTCCTAAAATATAATGCATCCATTGTTTGCAAGCTTGAACAATGACATATAACTACTTATCATAGTTGGGATACCTAAATACCAAGTTAGAGAATGTTTCACTATGGTAGGCAATTGGATGTCCATGTTGCATACAGACTACTCCTGGGGCATATTTTGATGCATAATACTAGTATTTTAGCAAATAAATGACTAAATGACTAAAAAATTTAGTCACAAGACTAAATTGTTTAGTCATGTGACTCAAAGTGATCAAATTATAGTAATATTCTATAATTTTTAAGTATGAGTGACTAAATAAATGACTAGTTTGGTCATCTTGTAAAATCACGAGGTTAGCTAAAGATAAGTGACTAAAAAATTAGTGATTAATAACTAGTCACCCAAATAAATGACTGAATGAATAATTGATGTTTTTTTACCATATTAATAAATTCTTTAATTTTTATAACTTTTATTACTCATCGATGTAGTTTTTATCGAATCAATACATCATTATAACTTCCTTGAATGTTCTCTCAACTAATATTGAATTAGAAATGAAATCAAATCACCCCAATCTGCACTTGAACTTCTCAAAATCTATCTATAAACTCCCGCAGAAAATTAAATCCCTCCATGTACTCAAAAGAAAACTCAAAGTCTATATTTGAATATCAAAAAGATTCATTATCAATTAAATGTTTTATAATATCCACATAAAGTTATTTTTTACATGTTATATTATTTTTTTGATCGATAAGAGGCTGAAGCCAAGATGAATTATTATGTATTATTATTAATTATTATTTAATTAAGCACGGGTAGATTCGAACCCAAGACCTCTTCAATAAGAGGTTCGCAATTTACTGTTGTGTTGTAGGCTATTACCTTTTTATATGTTATATTTTATTTATGTATTGATTTAAAAATAAATGTAATTTTTTATTTATATATTAATTTTCATTATTCTTAAGCATTAAGCATTAAAGTTAAATGCTAATAACATGAAATGGAGACAATTTATATTTTTTTCATAAATTCTCATAGTTATTTTAAACAAGTTTTTAAATATAATTAAATATGATATTTAATGTCTCATCGATTAATTTGTTTCATTATATTATTAATAGTTTTAAACAATTCTTAAATTTTATTTTTTGATATGTGTGTGTATAATACATAAAATTATCTAAAGATCTTTAACTCAATGGTATGGTTATGATAAATTTGATAAATTACTATTATAAAATGCAAAATATTTTGGAAATACAATTACACTTTGTTTTATTAAAAATTCTAAGTGGTTGATAATTTTGTTTGATTATTTTAGCTAGAACATTTAATCCTGACTTATGTTTTGAATCTAGTTTAATTGTTTATATATTTATATCAAAATTCAAATAATAATTAAATCTAATCTAAATTATAATGTTTTAATATGTTTATCAATATCATAAGTTTATTATTTTTTATTAGATATTTAATTAAAATTATTAAATAATACATAATGGGTTGTATCATGTTTAGAGTTATGTTTATCATGTTAAGCATTACGATTACCATTATGTTTTAGAATTAATGGTTATAATTATAGCTAAGATCATGGTTAGGTTAAGATTTACATCATCTTTATTATTATCATTAGGGTTATAATAAACATTTGACATTACGATTATGGTTATATTTAAGATTTATATGGTGGTTATAATTATGGTAAGAGTTAGATTTTCATTAAGGTTAGAATTTTGAGTTAAGGTTAAAAAAGAGTTTAGATTTACACCATCCAAGTGTAGGGTTATGATTGGTTTATAGTTTGGGTTATGATCTTGTATAGAATTAGGGCTTAATATTTTGATTAGGGTTAGGGTTATAGTTATAATTGAGGTTAGGGTTGTCAATAGGGTTTAGTGTAAGAATTATAGTTAAGGTAGGGTATTAGATCATGGTCACTACTATAGTTAGGTAAGGATTAAGCTTACACTTGAGATCAGATTTAGGTATAGGTTATTTTATGGTTAGAGTTGAGGTCTTCACTATTGATAGAGTAAGAATAATGGTTTGCATCTATTGTAAGATTAGAGTTAGGGACACAATTTCAATAATAAAACTCATGCATCATTATCATTACGTTATGATTCACTAATAGAATTTAGAAAAATAAATGACTACAAATAATATATTTGTAGAATCTTCAAAGCTTTACATATTTTACAAAATAAATTAACACTTTATTAATACTCTTTTGGTGTGAGGCTTAGCCTCTCATTTTCATTGTAAATTCCTTTTTTTGAACTCTATAATTAATATTTAAAAAAGTTGTATAACCTTCACCCATACACACACAAATATATATATATATACATATATATACATATATATACATACATATACATATATATATATACATATATATATATGTATATATATACATATATATATATATATTAATGTATATATATACATATATGTATGTATGTATATATATGTATATATATACATACATATATATACATATATATATGTATATATATGTATGTATATATATACATAAATATACATACATATATATACATACATGTATATATATACATACATATATATACATACATGTATATATATACATGTATATATATACATACATATATATACATACATGTATATATATACATACATATATATATATATATATGTATATACATCTATATATATGTATGTATATATATACATGTATGTATATATATGTATGTATGTATATATATATGTAAGCCAAAAGTGGCATGTTGTGATGGTTAAGTTGTTGAGTTGTTATCCTTACCATCAAGGTTCAAATCTAATAGGGATGAGGTCCCCTGTTTGTGGCCTCACTGGTTCATAGCTCCAGGTCAAAGCGTTTACCCCTCTTTTTTTTAAAATGTGTATATATATATGTATGTATGTATGTATGTATGTATGTATATACATATATGTGTGTGTGTGTATGTATGTATATATATGTATGTATATATATGTATATGTATGTATATATATGTATATGTATGTATATATATGTATATGTATATATGTATATGTATATATATATATGTATATGTATATATATATATATATATGTATAGATATATATATATGTATATACATATATATATATATATGTATATATGTATAGATATATATATATGTATATGTATAGATATATACATATATGTATATATGTATGTATATGTATATGTATATATATATGTAGATATATACATATATATATATATGTATGTATATACATATATATATATATGTATATATGTATGTATATGTATATATATGTAGATATATACATATATATATATGTATATACATATATATATACATATATATATATGTATATACATATATATATACATATATATATATATGTATATACATATATATATACACATATATATACATATACATATACATACATATATATACATATATATACATATGTATATATATGTATATATACATATATATATTTTCCATATCAAGTTTTAGAAAAATTCAGGTATTACAAAAGTGGGAACAAGGGATTACAATTTCATTCTCACAAGTCATGAAGATCATTAAAAAAAGTAACAAATCTTGCGATAGCAGGTGTGTACTTCTTAGCTTTAGATCTCAGTATAGTCAAGCTTATGTTGGGAATGGGAAATAAGATCCCCACTCATCACCGACATCCAATTTTGCCTTCTTACTCCCTTATCCCAAATGGGCATGGGGGCTCAACACGGAGAGAATTGGGATGCGAGGGATTTAGGTCAGTTCTCTTGCCCAGAAGCATGGGGATTCTACTGAAACATCAGGGAACATCTCTTTCTTCCTGCCAACTCCCTACAAAATTTACATCTAAAATAATATTTTTGTGAGATACTTTAATATAAGTGTTTCTTTATAATCATCTATTATTATATGCAACTTTGATCTTCTTCTAATTGGAAATATTGTCATGCATGTTTACTGCAAGGGTTTATATTTATTTCTATTTCTTGTCATCATTGTGTGATTAGGGTATTTTAGATTTATTATTTATCACATCCTTTGATTTTGTCTGTGTATTTTTTTAGTGAGGGAAGATTGATCAAGCCCCATTTTCAATAATTCTTTTCCCTTAAATTTGTACCTTCCAAAGTACATCACTTGTCCTCATATATAAATTTAACATCACTCAAATTACAATGTGGAAATTCCTATTTTTACTCAAAGAAAACCCTAGTTACTTCCCCAATTTATTTTGTAGCTTAGCCAACACACAAATCTTATTAATGAAACTATAATCTTTGAATCTTTTATTAAGTGATGATACTCCCTTCAACAAAAACCATCTTAATATTTCTCTTCACATTTACTAAAAGGGAAATCTTTTGGCAAGAAGGAAACATAATGATACGAAAAGGGAAAAGAAAACTAGAGATTTAATGCCTAGATTGTCCATCCATTTCAAACATAAAAATGAGGAATGAAATAAGATAAGTCCTCTTAGTAATAGATCTAAATAGAATGAATGAGAAGAAACCTTGGTTGCCATTTTGTTAGATTCAAAAATATGGATGTTTCCTTATATGATAGAACTGTCAGTTACAACTGCTCCAACTACATCAACGTATAAAAAATCAACCTCATTAATAGTCTTTTGGCCACTACCTATTTTGTAGAGGCATTCACTTCCAACTCTAACCCTTGGGCTTATTTTTCATACTCTCACTAAAACTCAATTATAAATTTCCCTTTGAGATTTTTTAATTCTCCTCTACCAAATGGTCATATTCTTATGGCCTTTCACCTCTATCACATTGAACAAGAGGCCTTAGAAGCATAGACATAGGTCATAGAAGGTGCAAGGGCACCAAAATAAGCTGATATAACTGAGAAGACATTTGATCCCCTTGTCTAGTTATTGATGCGTAGGGCACACAAGGAATAATTCCACCAATTTTATTTCTACATACAGGTTAATCTCACCACCATTAAGGTTTTTCTCTCACATTTCCTAGCATGCCACAAGTCCCCTCAATATATAGTTAGCAATTTTCATGTATGCTTTCTTATCCTTAATTGTGTAGGTCAAATTAGGTAAATATAAAATTGTTAGGCTCTATAGAGAATAAAGGTTTGGCACATTTTAGCAGCATTAATGTACAGGTAACCAGAGTTCTCATTATGAAAGGTGTTGCAATCTTCATTGCAGGCACAAGATTAATTTCGTTGAGAGAATATTTTTGATTCATCATAGCATGTTATCATCAAATCCCATAATAATAAAAAGATCTAAAAGTTTAAAAGGTTTTTCATAAAGGTCTTTAACTTTTTACAAGGTTCAATAGCTATTTTATCAAATCTTAGGATTTAATTATGATATATAGTGATTGTCATATCATATCCTTAATTGTTGCATTTGATAGTAAAAGGTTATGATAATATTTCAAAGTATGTCGAGACTGTCATAAGGCAAAATGTCAAGATTGTCATGAAAGGATGTGAATAGAAGTAATCATACTCAAGCTCATTTAAAATTAGATAATTGGTCAACAAGGTCATCTATGTGATATCAATTGAATGAAATATAGAAATAGTGATTCATGTTTCTCAAGTAATTTCAAGGAAAAGCAATGAGAAATAATGTCTATAATGCAATGATATATGCTAATGACAATGACAGTAATATATCAATGTATCAATAGTGAAATGGAATGGATAAAAATGACTATCATAGGGTTTCAAAGTAGTAATATCAAATAATGGCACATTGTAACAGTCATATGTTAGAGAAATGGTAGCCAAGTGTGTTGTTTAAACAATTTAGAATCAGTCTTAATGTAAATAGAATATAATTTTTTTAAATGGATAGAATGAAAAAGTACATAGGATGACAATCCAATAGAGATTAAATGGGATCAAGAAGAGTGTTTTTACATAGATAAAAAAATATTGGCAAGGAGGTAATATACTATTAAGAGATGTGAAAGGCCAAGAGTTGTTGTTTTGATGCAGTGCTAATCCGAATGTACCCCAAAATGAGGTGATCCAGAAACTAGCAAACAAAAACACAATGGAAAATAAATAAGAGGAATGAGATTCAGACCTAGAGAGAAAATATTTCATATATTTGAATCAAGAAGTTTAGATTTAATGCCCAGTTCTATGGCCTTCCAAGTTATGACCATTACAAAGAAGAATACATCTTTCAAAGAAGAACAGATCTCCAGACTCAAATGCAAACTTCTATCTCCAAGTTACTCCATGCTAACACTCCTCAACCAAAAATTATGATTAAGAATCTACCCAAGATCCCCTTAATAATTGCATGGCCACAAGTTAGCCTATAAAAAATTACCAACTAAATAAACCCTTATATTAAATGCATAACAAAGCCACAAGTTGGCTCTCAACAAATATTAAATACCCATCATAAAATCAAATATGCACCAGGTTAGCCCAAACTGAAATAGACACAGAAAACTAATACCAGCACTTGACACATAGAGGATCACTCAACACATAAAGGAACATTCAGCACATGAAGGAACACTCAACACATACAAGATAACTCAACACACATTGAAGAACTCGACACACAATAAAGAACTCAATACACACTGTAGAACTCAGCACACACTACAGAGTAAAATGGGATAACACACTAACCTAAGGGTTAACATGACATTAGAAAACTTCAAGTTGGAAATGACTAAAAATTTACTCGCACTCAAAAAGTGTTGTAATTTGGCAGTAACCAACAGAATCAGTGAGATAATGTGATGGCTAGGATGCTCTTGCATTAGACTATCAGGGTAAATAGAAAAGACCTCAGATGCTCCTACATCAGATTCCCTAGGTAAATAGAACAATGTTACCCACATTTTTCTCCCAAAAGAAATCTATGCACTTAGCTTCATCTTCATAAAAGGTTTCCACTCCATCATAGATAAAAGATCAAATCTGAAAATCAACCATCTATGCTTCATCCATCCAAAAATTGGAATCTCATCCAACCAATCAACATACTCACTCAACTAAAAATCACAATGCTCTATCTACAACTTATCATTAGAATCATCCATAACATCATCCTCATACATGAAAATTAGATTAGAAACAATATCCAAATCACAAACCCGATTAGCAACAACATATGAACTCAGATCCATAATAGCAGCAACATACAAGTCCATAACAGAATCAACATGTATATTCATTCCTCCAACAACATATAGATCAGCAACATCATGAAAATCCACATTAGTTACAACATCTATATCCTTCAGCATCTCAGCAGCAACATATAATTTCATATCCATATCAGCAACAACAGCATCATGTAAATCCAAATCCATATCAGCAACAACAATATCATGTAAATCTACATCAATGACATCTCTAAAACCCTCAACCATGTTACCAGAAAGTAAATCTATCTTCTTACCACAAGAAACATCCAGATCAACAACATCTATAACAAAATAATCTAAACTATGAATTCAAGTTACAATACATGGTGTAGAACCTACGGTATTGTGACTAAAATTGAAGACAGTTAAAATGCAACAGTAGAAGTTCTGCAAGCCAAAAAGTGATCCATTTATTTAAAAAATAGAGTTTATACAAGTTTCATGGATCCCAAGGGTCACCATTATCCCTTGGAAATGAAAATGAAAACTCCACAAACTAATTGATTACAAAATAAACTCTAACAACTATACAAACTATTAAAAATTATATCAAAATTTGTCTACTTGTAGAAGTCATAACTTTCTACTCGTAGCTCGAAATCATGAACTGTCAAAATTTTTGGAAAGTTATTCTAGAGAACTAAATTTATTGTTTGAATTTTTAAGCATATTTTTTTGACTTCTTGGCCCTATTGAAGCTCAAAAATGCCCTAGAGACCTTCGAAAATGAAAATTACTAAAACATAGAAAATACAAAAAAAATGGATTTTGATATTTTCCCACTTTTGCTTGTGCTAACATCCTCTACATCTTCTTGGAGTGTGTTTTGATCACTCCTTCCTCCTTGAATGGCAATGAGACCCATTTCATCCACACTTTGCATCAGATGTGGAAAATGAAGTTGGATTTGTTCACGTGTAACCCATTTTCCCTGTTGAACAAATTGTCTTGCTTTTACCACACGGTACAAATAGATTTTATGGTTCCTAAAATTCTTCATGAAAACTTCCACAATTTGATCAATTTGAACTGGATTGAAAGCTTTTGCATTCAGCTCTATATGACTAATTTCTTTAGCAACATCTACAATATCTAGTAAAGGAGGAAAATATGGCTTCAACAGTTCTACATTGAAGACTGGGTGAATACCCAAAAATGGAGGCAAGTTGATTTCAAATGCATTTTCACCAACTTTCTTTATAATCTTGTAAGGACCATAGCAAAGAGGAAAAAGCTTCCTATGAGGTCCTTGCAGGCATTCCTTCTGGAAATGCAACTATACCTTATCCCTAACCTAAAAATTATGAGGAGTTTGATGCTCATCATGTCTTTGTTTATACTTCTTAATGGTCTACTCCAAAATTTCATGAACATGTTGTTGATAATGATGAATTCTATCAATGAACTTCATTGCTTTGTCCTTCTCCTTATCAAAGCATGGTACCAAGTTAGGTTGAATAACAAGAATATAAACATTTATTAGTGTTAAAGGCTGATATCCAAGACAAACTTCAAATGGGCTATGGCCAATTGAACTATGAATTGCCCTGGTGTAGCTGTGTTGTATGTAGGGAAGGCTCTCATCCCATGTATGAGGATGTTTGGAATTATACATACACAAGATTTGAATAAGCATTCAATTAACCACCTCTACTTGACCATCTGTTTGGGGGTGGAAAGCAGTAGACTTTGCTAGTTTTGTGTCCATCATTACCCATAATGAAGCCCAAAATTTATTGAGAAAGTGACTATCCCTATCTAAAATAATGCTTTTTGGCAGCCCAAAGTGAACCCAAACATGCTCAAAAAAGAGTTTTGTAGTTTCTTCAGCAGAGATTACCTTTCTACAAGCCACCAAGATTGCCATTTTTGGAAAGTCTATCAACTACAACATATACACAATCATGCCCATGTTTTTTGGTAGGAAAATTAGACATAAAGTCCATTGAAATTGAATGCCAAGTTTCATCTAGAATAGGAAGTGGTAAATATAAACGCATTATAATTTACAAGCTTTGCAATGGCACATGTTGTACATGCTTGAATGTATTTCATCACATCATTTTTCATTTTTGGCCAGTAAATATGTCTTTGTAGTATAGCAGTAGTCTTGCCTATTCCAAAATGGCCAGCAACCTTTCTGTAGTGAGCTTTCCATATTAACTTCTTACATTCTTCCTCAAGAACACATATTTGGCCAAAGTGATAGAGCATTCCATCTTGCAAGTAAAAATCATTCACATGCTTACCTTCCACTAGCTGAGTATAAACATTAGAAAACTCATTATCATGTCCATACAAGTGGGCCCAATTTTTTGTTTGGTGACCACATGATTCTAATACCATACTTATTCCTGCAATTGGAGGCCTACTTAGACAATTTGCTACCTTATTGGTGCTTCCTATCTTATGAAAAATGTCGAGATAAAATTGTTGAAGATAAGTTGACCATCTTCAATGCCTATCATTATATAATTTACCTTGTGTTTGTAAAAATTGAAGGGTTTATGATCTATGTGGATGATAGTCTCCTTTCCCAATATATAATGTTTCCATTGCTTGCAAGCTTGAACAATGGCATATAGTTCTTTGTCATTGGTGGGATATCTATGCACTATATTAGAAAAAGTCTCACTACAGTAGGCAACTGGATGTCCATGTTGCATGAGGACTACTCCCAATGCATATTCTAATGCATTGGTTTGTATTTCAAAAGATTGCTGTAAATTAGGAAGAGATAAAACTGGTGCAAAACATAACCTTTGTTTTAACTCCTCAAATTCTTGTTGTTGAGCACCTATCCACTTGAATTTCACTTTCATACCTAGTGTAGAACCTGCAGTATTGTGACTAAAATTGAAGACAGTTGAAATGCAATAGTAGAAGTTCTACAAGCCAAAAAGTGATCCATTCATTTCGAAAAATAGAGTTTATACAAGTTTCATGGGTCCCAAGGGTCACCATTATCCCTTGGAAATGAAAATGAAAACTCCAAAAACTAATTGATGACAAAATAAACTCTAACAACTATAAGAACTATTAAAAACTATATCAAAATTTATGTCTACTTGTAGAAGTCATTACTTTCTACTCGTAGCTCGAAATCACGAACCTTTTGAATTTTTGGAAAGATATTCTAGAGAAATACATTTTTTGTCCAAAGTCTTAAGTGTAGTATTTTGACTTCCCTTGTTGAAGCCTAGAAATGCCACGGAGACCTTTGAAAATGCAAATTACTACAATGTAGAAAATACAAAAAAAATGGATTTTGATATTTTCCCATTTGTGCTTGTGCAAACATCCTCTACATCTTCCTGGAGTGTATTGTGATCATTCCTTCCTCCTTGAGAGGAAATGGGCCCCATTTCATCCACATTTTACATCACATGTGGAAAATGAAGCTAGTTTTGTTCACATGTAAGCCATTTTCCCTATTGAACAAATTGTCCTTCTTTTACCACACAGTACAAATAGATTTTTTGGTTCCTTAAATTCTTCATAACAACTTCCACAATTTGATCACTTTGAAGTGGATTGACAGCTTCTAGATTTAGCTCTGTATGACTGATTTCTTCAACAACATCTGCAATATCTAGTAAAGGAGGAAAATATGGCTTCAATAGTTCTACATTTAAGACTAGGTGAATACCCAAAAAAGGAGGCAAGTTGAGTTCAAATGCATTTTCACCTACTTTCTTTATAATCTTATAAGGACCATAGCAAAGAGGAAGAAGCTTCCTATGAGGGTTTTATAGGTGTTCTTTCTAGAAATGCAACCACACCTTACCCCCAACCTAAAAATTATGAGGAGTTTGATGCTCATCATATCTCTGTTTATACTTCTTACTAGTCTGCTCCAAAATTTCATGAACTTGCTACTGCAAATGATGAATTCCATCAATGAACTTCATTGCTTTTTCCTTCTCCTTATCTAAGCATCGTACCAAGTCAAGTTGCATAATAGGAATATAAACATTCATTGGTGTTAAAGGTTGATATCCAAGACAAACTTCAAATGGGCTATGGCCAGTTGAACTATGAATTGCCCTGTTGTAGCTATGTTGTACATAGGGAAGGCTCTCATCCCATGTACAAGGATGTTTGGAGTGATACATATGCAAGATTTGAATAATCATTCAATTAACCACCTTTGTTTGACCATCTATTTGAGGGTGGAAAGCAGTAGACTTTGCTAGTTTTGTGTCCATCATTGCCCATAATGAAGACCAAAATTTACTGAGAAAGCGACTATCCCTATCTGAAATAAAGCTTTTTGGTAGACCAAAGTGAACCCAAACATGCCCAAAAAAAGATTTTTGTAGTTACTTTAGCAGAGATTACCTTTCTATAAGCAACCAAGATTGCCATTTTTGGAAAGTTTGTCAACTACAACATATACATAATCGTGCCCATATTTTTTGGTAGGAAAACTAGACATAAAGTCCATTGAAATTGAATGCCAAGGTTTATCTAGAATTGGAAGTGGTAAAATGAACCCAACTTACAATTTATAGGCTTTGCAATGGCACATGTTGTACATGCTTGAATGTATTTCATCACATCATTTTTCATTTTTGGCTAGTAAAAATGTCTTTGTAGTATAGCAGTAGTCTTACCTATTCCAAAATGGCTAGCAACCTTATTATAGTGAGCTTCCCATATTAACTTCTTACATTCTTCCTCAAGAACACATATTTGGCCAAAATGACAGAGCATTCCATCTTGCAAGTAAAAATCATTCACATACTTACCTTCCACTAGCTGAGCATAAACATTAGAAAGCTCATTATCATGTCCATACAAGTGGGCCCAATTTTTTATTTGGTGACCACATGATTCTAATACCATACTTATTCCTACAATTGGAGGCCTACTCAGAAAATTTGCTACCTTATTGGTGCTTCCTTTCTTATGATGAATGTTGAGATGAAATTATTGAAGATAAGCTAACCATCTTCGATGACTATCATTCTATAATTTACCTTGTGTTTGTAAAAATTGAAGGGGTTTATGATCTGTGTGGATGATAATCTCCTTTCCCAATATATAATGTTTCTATTGCTTGCAAGCTTGAACAATAGCATAGAGTTATTTGTCATTAGTGGGATATCTATGCACTGTATTAGAAAAAGTCTCACTATAGTAGGCAATTGGATGTCCATGTTGCATGAGGACTGCTCCCAATGCATATTTTAATGCATCGATTTGTATTTCAAAAGACTGTTGTAAATCAGGAAGAGATAAAACTGGTGCAAAACATAACCTTTGTTTTAACTCCTCAAATTCTTGTTGTTGAGCACCTGACCATCGTGAAGAGGACAAAGCTTCCTATTAGGGCCTTATAGGCGTTCCTTCTAGAAATGAAACCACACCTTATCCCCAACCTAAAAATTATGAGGAGTTTGATGCTCATCATGTCTCTATTTATACTTCTTAGTGGTTTGCTCCAAAATTTCATGAACTTGCTACTCCAAATGATGAATTCTATCAATGAACTTCATTGCTTTTTCCTTCTCCTTATCCAAGCATGGTACTAACTCAAGTTGCATAATAGGAATATAAACATTCATTGGTGTTAAAGGTTGATATCCAAGACAAACTTCAAATGGGCTATGGCCAATTGAACTATGAAGTGCCCTGTTGTAGCTATGTTGTATATAGGGAAGGCTCTCATCCCATGTACAAGGATGTTTGGAGTGATACATGTGTAGGATTTGAATCTGTTTGACCATCTATTTGAGGGTGGAAAGCAGTAGACTTTATTAGTTTTGTGTCCATCATTGCCCATAATGAAGACCAAAATTTACTGACAAAGCAACTATCCCTATCTAAAATAATACTTTTTGGTAGTCCAAAGTGAACCCAAACATGCTCAAAAAAGAGTTTTGCAGTTTCTTTAGCAGAGATTACCTTTCCACAAGCCACCAAGATTGTCATTTTTGAAAATTTGTCAACTAAAACATATACACAATCATGCCCATGTTTTGTGGTAGGAAAATCAGGCATAATATCCATTGAAATTGAATGCCAAGGTTTATCTAGAATAGGAAGTGGTAAATATAAACCTAGCTTATGATTTATAGGCTTTGCAATGGCACATGTTGTACATGCTTGTTTGTGTTTCATCACATCATTTTTCATTTTTGGCTAGTAAAAATGTCTTTTTAGTCTATCAGTAGTCTTACCTATTCCAAAATGGCTAGCAACCTTATTGTAGTGAGCTTCCCATATTAAATTCTTACATTCTTCCTCTGGAAAACATATTTGGCCAAAGTGATAGAGCATTCCATCTTGCAAGTAAAAATCATTCACATGCTTACCTTCCACTAACTGAGTATAAACATCAAAAAAATCATTATCATGTCCATACAAGTGGGCCCAATTTTTTGTTTGGTGACCACATGATTCTAATACCATACTTATTCTTGTAGTTGGAGGCCTACTTAGAAAATCTGCTATCTTATTGGTGCTTCCTTTCTTATGATGAATGTTGAGATGAAATTGTTGAAGATAAGCTAACCATCTTTGATGCCCATCATTATATAATTTACCTTGTGTTTGTAAAAATTGAAGGGGTTTGTGATTTGTGTGGATGATAGTCTCCTTTCTGAATATATAATGTTTCCATTGCTTGCAAGCTTGAACAATAGCATATAGTTCTTTGTCATAGGTGGGATATCTACACACTATATCAAAAAAAGTCTCACTATGCTAGGCAACTGGATGTCCATGTTGCATGATGATTGCTCCCAATACATATTTTGATGCATTGATTTGTATTTCAAAAGACCGTTGTAAATCATGAAGAGATAAAATTGGTGTAGAACATAACCTTTGTTTTATCTCCTCAAATTCTTGGTGTTAGGCACCTATCCACTTGAATTTCTCTTTCATACTTGGTGTAGAGCCTGTGGTATTGAGACTAAAATTGAAGACAGTTAAAATGCAATAGTAGAAGTTTTGCAAGCCAAAAAGTGATCCATTCATTTCAAAAAATAGAGTTCATACAAGCTTCATGGATCCCAAGGGTCACCATTATCCCTTGGAAATGAAAATGAAAAGTCCACAAACTAATTGATTACAAAATAAACTCTAACTACTATAAAAACTATATCAAAATTTATGTCTATTTGTAGAAGTCATAACTTTCTACTCGCAGCTCAAAATCACAAACTGTCAGAATTTCTAGAAAGATATTCTAGAGAACTACATTTATTGTTTGAAGTCTTGAGCATAGCACTATGAATTCTCTGATTGAAGCCCAGAAATGTTCTAGAGACCTTCGAAAGTGCAAATTACTGAAACATAGAAAATATAGAAAAAATGGATTTTGATATTTTCCCACTTTTTCTTGTGCTAACATCCTTTGCATCTTCTTGGAGTGTATCTTGATCACTCCTTCCTCCTTGAGAGGAAATGCACCCCATTCCATCCACACTTTGCATCAGATGTGGAAAATGAAGCTTGATTTGTTTACATGTAAGTCATTTTCCCTGTTGAACAAATTGTCCTACTTTTACCACATAGTACAAATAGATTTTCTAGTTCCTCAAATTCTTCATGACAACTTCCACGATTTGATCACTTTGAAGTGGATTGACAGCTTCTAGATTTAGCTCTGTATGACTGATTTCTTTAGCAACATCTATAATATCTAGTAAAGGAGGAAAATATGGCTTCAACAGTTCTACACTGAATATTGGGTGAATACCCAAAAATGGAGGCAAGTTGAGTTCAAATGCATTTTCACCAACTTTCTTTATAATCTTATAAAGACCATAGAAAAGAGGATGAAGCTTCCTATGAGGGCCTTGTAGGCATTCCTTTTGGAAATACAACCATACCTTATCCCCAACCTAAAAATTATGAGGAGTTCAATGCTCATCATGTCTCTATTTATACTTCTTAGTGGTCTGCTCCAAAATTTCATGAACTTTCTACTACAAATGATGAATTCTATCAGTGAACTTCATTGCTTTGTCCTTCTCCTTATCCAATCATGGTACCAAGTTAGGTTGCATAACAGGAATAGAAACATTTATTATTGTTAAAGGTTGATATCCAAGACAACTTCAAATTGGCTATTTCCATTTAAACTATGAATTGCCCTATTCTAGTTATGTTGTACATAGAAAAGGCTCTCATCCCATGTACAAGGATGTTTGGAGTGATACATATGTAGGGTTTGAATAATCATTCAATTAACCACCTCTGTTTGACCATCTATTTGAGGGTGGAAAGCAGTAGACTTTGCTAGTTTTGTGTCCATCAATGCCCATAATGAAGATAAAAAATTACTGAGAAAGTGACTATCCCTATCTGAAATAATGCTTTTTGGTAGCCCAAAGTGAATGCAAACATTCTCAAAAAAGAGTTTTGCAGTTTCTTCAGCAAGGATTGCCTTTCTACAAGCCACGAAGATTGCCATTTTTGAAAATTTGTCAACAACAATATATACATTCATGCCCATGTTTTGTGGTAGGAAAACTAGACACAAAATCCATTGAAATTGAATGCCAAGGTTTATCTTGAATAGGAAGTGGTAAATATAAATCTAGCTTACAATTTACGGGCTTTTTAATGGCACATGGTGTACATGCTTGAATGTATTTCATCACATCATTTTTCATTTTTGGCTAGTAAAAATGTCTTTGTAGTATAGTAGTAGTCTTACCTATTCCAAAATGGCCAGCAACCTTACTGTAGTGAGCTTCCCATATTAACTTCTTACGTTCTTCCTTAGGAACACATTTTTGGGCAAAGTGATAGAGCATTCCATCTTGCAAGTTAAAATCATTCACATGCTTACCTTCCACTAGATGAGTATAAACATTAGAAAATTCATTATTATGTCCATACAAGTGGGCCCAGTTTTTTATTTGGTGACCTTATGATTCTAATACCATACTTATTCCTACAATTGGAGGCCTACTCAGACAGTCTGCTACCTTACTGGTGCTTCTTTTCTTATGATGAATGTCAAGATGAAATTGTTGAAGATAAGTTAACCATCTTTGATTCCCATCATTCTATAACTTACCTTGTGTTTATAAAAATTGAAGGGGTTTGTGATTTGTGTGGATGATAGTCTCCTTTCTGAATATATAATGTTTCCATTGCTTGCAAGCTTGAACAATAGCATATAGTTCTTTGTCATAGGTGGGATATCTACACATTGTATTAGAAAAATTTTCACTATGGTAGGCAACTGGATGTCCATTTTGCATGAGGATTGCTCCCAATGCATATTCTGATGCATCAATTTGTATTTCAAAAGACTATTGTAAATCTAGAAGAGATAAAACTAGTGCAGAACATAACCTTTGTTTTAACTCCTCAAATTCTTGTTGTTGAGCACCTATCCACTTGAATTTCACTTTCATACCTGGTGTAGAACCTGTGGTATTGTGACTAAAATTGAAGATAGTTAAAATGCAACAGTAGAAGTTCTCCAAGCCAAAAAGTGATCCATTCATTTCGAAAAATAGAGTTTATACAAGTTTCATGGATCCCAAGGGTCACCATTATCCCTTGGAAATGAAAATGAAAAGTCCACAAACTAATTGATTACAAAATAAACCCTAACAACTATAAAAACTATTAAAAACTATATCAAAATTTATGTCTACTTGTAGAAGTCATAACTTTCTACTCATAGCTTGAAATCACGAACTATTAGAATTTTTGGGAAGATATTCTAAAGAACTACATTTGTTGTCTGAAGTCTTATGTATAGTGTTATGCTTGTTGAAGCCCAAAAATGCCCTAGAGACCTCTGAAAATGCTAATTACTAAAACATAGAAAATACTAAAAAAATGGATTTTGATATTTTCCCATTTTTTTTCTTCTACTAACATCCTCTACATCTTTCTGGAGTGTGTTTTGATCACAGAATGAACATATAACTCTGGATCAGCAACAATAGTAATAGATAAGTCCTCAATCATATTCATTTCAACATTAACATCATCCTAAATAACAACTACCAAATCCTTACCAACATACGTGACATACTCCTCTTAAGAAATCTCATTAGATAGAGAAGATGCTCTACAATTTCCATGTCAAATCTATCCATCTACTCATGGAAACCAAAAGATACTTCCCCCATTTCAACAAAATCATCATGCACTTCCACGATTTGTCTTCTTCTCTTCATAATCTCTTTAACTGGTCAAACAACCTTCTTTCTAATCCTCAAATGCCAACTCAAATCAGGCTTTTCCAGATCATCAGTCCTTTCATGTAAATCATCCCAAAAAGAATCATATTCATTGCTCTCAACATCATCAAGATGTCTTCCACAATCTTGCACTAACTCAATAGCTTCTACTCCAGCTGCAAGTTTCCTCAACATGTCAAATAATTCTAGATCAACATCTCTCCTTCCATGAACCATCTTTACATAGACAATAATCAAATGATGAGTCCTTTGTAAGTGCATGCCAAATCTACAGATCTGCCACCCTACACCAAATCACCAACAAGTTAGGACTTTCAAAATCAAAATTGTTCTCTCATAAAGTTTTCCCAACCAAGGTCATGGTACCAATTGACTCACACTTTGGTAATCTTCTTGCACACTTAGGAACAATTGAGTGCTAATACTGAATGATGCAGCGCTAATCTAGATGTACCCCAAAATGAGGTGATCTAGAAATTAGAAAACAAACATACAACAAAAAATGAATAAGAGGAATGAGATTTAGATCTAGAGATACAATATTTCATATATTTGAATCAAGAAGTTTACATCGAACATGCCTAGTTATATGGCCTTCTAGGTTATGACCATTACAAAGAAGAATACATCTTTCAAAGAAGAAAAAATCTCCAGACTCAAATGTGAACTTCTATCTCCAAGCTACTCCATGCTAAGACTCCTCAACCAAAAATTATGATTAAAACTCTACCCAAAATCCCCTTAAATACTTGCATGGCCACAAGTCATCCTATTATAAATTACCAACTAAATAAATCCTTACATTAAATGTATAACAAAGCCATAAGTAGGCTCTTAACAAATATTAAATACCCATAATGAAATTAAATACGTGCCAGGTTGGTCCAAACTAAAATAGACACAGAAAACTAATACTTGCACTTAGCACATATAGGATCACTTGGTACATGAAGGAACACTTGGCACATGGAGGAACACTCGGCACATACTGGATAACTCGACACACATTGAAGAACTCGACACACACTAAAGAACTTGGCACACACTACAAAACTTAGCACACACTATGGAGTGAAATGGGATAACATACTAACCTAAGGATTAACATGATGTCACAAAACTTCAACTCAGCAATGACTAAAAATTTACTAGCACTCAGTATTTTTGTAATTCGGTAGCAACCAACAGAATCAGTGAGATAATACGACACCGAGGATGCTTCTACATCAGACTACCAGGGTAAATTGAAAAGACCTTAGATGCTCTTGCATCATGTTTACTATCAAAGAATACAATGACAAAAGATACAAAGAACATGATTACCATGAAGGCAATAGTGATAGTGACAATGAGAAACCAAAGGAGGTTTTTTATTAGGGTTTCAAGATTATGAACTTCATACATTCAAGAGAGGAAGAACTCTCGTGGTAGCAATAGAATAACATGCATTTTTAAGATGAAGCTTGAAGTTTCCCAATATGGGACAAGTAGAGGGATGCAACATTGTTGTGGTAGAGCATAGGGGTAATGACATTCAAGCCAAGCGATGTCATGAGAGATGTAATACATTTTAGGTGATGAGCCTAAGATACATAGATCTGTGAAGATGAATAAACAATTATGATGACTAAGAGAATATAGTAAGAGAGAGAATTATGCTCTAAGATGCAAGAAATAGTTTGATCTACTAAATTCTTCCCTGATTTTGCAGTGATGGTGGGAACCTGAGATGCCTGGAGGATGTATGTCTGCCCCTAGTTAGTTCTTGTTTTAACTCCCAGACCCTCAAATCTTTTATTACAGTAAACCGATTTTTTCCTTCTTCCAAGTTTGATCTAATGAGCCCTTTTAGATTTCTAATGCTAATGAAGATGTCATGTTTTTCAATGCCAATTATGGCCCTTGGGTGGTCTTTCACACCTACAAGTTTGTTGTCTCCTGAAAATTTTTGTAAATCTGAAACTTCATGCTCAGAGCTTCAGCTCCAATTTTCTATGTTAAAACTAGTTTCTTTATGCATTTCTACTAGTTTTATATGCTTGGACTCACCACTTCTTCAATTAACATATCTCTACTATTTTGGTATGCTCAAACCTACCACTTCTCCAAATAACATAGAGTAAGTGAACAGATACAAAAGAGTTCATTGTAAAAAACATGGCATAACTGTAAAACCAAAAGCCTACTATGTATTATGATCAATACACTATTTTTTTCTCTACTTTCTATGATCACGATGAAAACATTTCATGAAGGAATTTACCAAATTTACAACAACAACAACAACAAAATATCAAAATAATAGCACTTTGGTGTACCCATTGCACCCTACAGTGCAATTGCTAGTTTAAAATATGTTGACTCTATATCTTTATTTACTTTAGTTGTCTGTGATGTTTCACCTCCTATTGCTTCTAGTGAATGATGTCTCAAATTTTTGGCAGTATAGTGTAGTTGAGTTGCTATTTCTAGCATGCTTTTGTTTATAATCTACATACATGAGATACAGTGGAGTTGAGTTAGGTGTTGGTTGCTTACAGTGCAGCCTCAACAAGTAGCTACTCATCACATGAACATTGAAAGGGTGACCATTGGAGGAGGAAGTAGGAATGTAATAAAGTGGTAAGTGGTCAGATTGAACATAATACAATTTCAATAGTAAAAATAACTAAATAGTACAAAATCATTAAAATCTTACATACATGTTTTCCAGTTAATATATAGAAGACTAGTAATAATGAAAACT
Organism: Cupressus sempervirens; assembly: GCA_028749045.1. Taxonomy (NCBI): domain Eukaryota; kingdom Viridiplantae; phylum Streptophyta; class Pinopsida; order Cupressales; family Cupressaceae; genus Cupressus; species Cupressus sempervirens. The sequence continues at coordinate 709,603,137 of CM053784.1, forward strand.
CTTTCTATAAAACATTCTAATTATAGTATAATCATATTAAAAAAATATCCCCATGCAAGTAGTAATTTATGTTTAAAATATATATATATTAAAAAAATAAATCTATAATATAATATATTTAATATATATTTAGTTTTGATAATAGTTATAATTTAATATTATTAATAAACTCTTTCTAATTGATGGTAATGGCTAATGTAAATTGATTATGGTGATTAAGAAACAAAAATAATGAATATTAATTAATATTATAATATTTTAAATTAAATTATAATATATTAACCATAATTTGACAAAATTGCATTTAAAAATTAATAATAATAACAATTGTCTATTTTAACAAAATGTATTTTTGAAAACTTTATATATTTATATATTCAACTTAGTAATATTATAGAATTTTCCAAAATTATTGTACAATCATAAAATGTAAAAATTACATTTATTAATGATAATTATAGTATTTATGTATGTTATATTTCATTTATTTATTTACTAATCTAATGTGGTAAAAAAATGAAGCTTAAAAATAATCGGCACATCAATATGGTATGCGTACAATTGAACATGCAAATGGTCCTACTAAATAACTCAACATAAACCTAAAGGTTATGTAAAAGAGTGTACATAATATTGGCACTTAAAGTTGTTCTAAACTTCCTTGCCAAATTCCACACTCTTATTACACCCTTCCCTTGGAAATATGCTAAAATTCCTAGTTCTTGTTGTATAAATTAACTTAAAGTCTAGTGAGAATTGGTGTATTTTTTTTGTTTAATTATTGTAATGGTTAGTTAGTATGTCCATTTTGGCTTTCTCAAATTATTCCAAGGAGGCTTGAGGCTCCCTCCTAGTCGCCAAGACATCATTCTAACTTTTCAGTATTGCACTTAGTCTACATGAAAATTCACATGCAACATTTTTATTGTGAGATGATCATAGATGTGTGTATACTATTTTTTTAAAAAAAATTATCCTCCTACATGAATAGAATTTTGATCTTCATTACAAGTAGAGTTTCTTGTAAGTTTTTCTTTAGAAAACAATTTAGAATTCTTTCCTTGGAATGCGTTGATTAGCACTATGAATCGTACTTTCTCTGAGGATTTATTTGTTTGTTATGCAACAAAGAATTTAGAAGGTTCTAGATGTGAGATTTTGACCTCATGGATTGTCTCAACTTGTATGTGACTCCAATGAGGTTGTATTATATTTTTTTTTATGGTTTCAACTTAAATGAGTCATAATGCAAGCTATATTACAAATATATCTTTTGGAGCTAATTTGATCATGTTTTTTTTCTCATTTATTTGCATGTGTGTACAATTTAGAAACTTTCTAAGGCTTATAATGTATTGTCATAAAGGAGTTTTCTTGTAAATTTTAAGGAAGACAAATATAATAGGTATCATCTCTTTGTGTACACAAGCTAATGCCTTCTTGTTGGGAAGACAAATTTGTCAATTTTGTGCATTATTCTTTAAAGAGTAATAACTCAATGGAAGAGTGCCTGCTTTATAAGTAGGAGGATGGTGGTTCAATTCCATCGTGCCCTAATATGACTAAATTAATGATTAAATAAACTACCAAATATATTACCAAATATACTACCATATATACTACCATATGTACTACCAAATGTAATACCAAATATACTACCAAATCAACTACCAAATATACTACCGTATATACTACCCAAAAAACTACAAAATATACTACCACATAAACTACCAAATAAACTACCAAAATTACCAAATAAACTACCATATAAACTACCAAGTAACAACAATAAATGACTAAATCAATGATTAAAATAGTTTAGTCATAAATTTGGTTGGGAGATAAATGTCTGCCAATAAAATACCATTGGTCACGTGATCAAAATTAGTCACATATCTACAAGTTTTAGTAGTTTATTTAGTAATATATTGTTATTTTTGTACTAGTAAATCAGGAGACTATTGTAAATCAAGAAGATTGTTTGTGCTTCAAAAGACTATTGTAAATCAGGAAGAGATCAAACTAGTATAGAGCATAACCTCTATTTTAACTCCTCGAATGATTTTTGATGAGCACTTGTCCATCTAAATTTTTCTCGCAATCCTCCTCACAGTGACTGATTTTGAGGCCAAGACAAATGCGAAAACCTAAGCACAAATCTACGATAAAAGTTAGCCAACCCCAAGAATCTTTGCAACTCAATGAGATTCCTTGGAGAAGGCCAATCTTTAATTACTTTTATCTTTTTAGGATCAATATGAATACCCTTATTGTCAATAACATAGCCCAAATATTTAAAACTTTGCATACCAAAGAGCACTTTTATTTGTTAGCATAGGATCTATAGTCTTGCAAGGTAGAAAATACTTGTTCCACATGTTGCAGATGTTCTTCCTAGGTTTTGCTAAATATAAGAATGTCATCTAGATACACCACTACCAAAGAACTAGTGAATGGCTCGAGCACATCATTCATCATCCTCATAAATGTGGCTAGAGAATTTTGTGAGGCCAACATTCATTACCAAGCATTCAAACAATCCCTCCTTATTTTTAAAAGTAGTCTTCCATACATCTATCAGATCAATTAGCACTTGATGATACTTTGATTTTAAATCAATTTTGGTGAAGAATTTTTCCCAAGATGGTTCAATAGATCATATGTCCAAGGAATTGGATATCAATTGTTTATAGTGATCTTAATCAATGCTCTATAATCAATACAAAGTCTCCATGTGACATCCTTTTTATTTGCAAGTACAATTAGGCTACTACAAGGATATGTACCTTGGAAATATGTTTAATTAGTTCTATGTATCTGCCTATTGATCTCATCATTTTATAGCATAGATCTCATATATACTAGTTCATTAGGCTATGGTGTCCCTAGAATCAAATCGATAGAATGTCTAACTTGGCATTGTGAGGGTACTCCTAGTAACTCAAACACATTTTGATATTTTTAAAAAATTTGTTCCATTAACCTTTGATTTTTTGTTGGTACGAAAGAACCTAGGCTAACTTTTAGACCCAGTTCCTCATTTTGGGTTTTTGGCATGTATTGACCTTAGCCAAGTTATTTCGGTGCATTTGGACCTTAGAATGTCATGTGAGTTTGCTCCTAGATGGATTTGACAAGGTTCAATCCCTTCTAGATGTTTTTGATTCCCTTGCATTTAGGTTTTTAGGAAGCAAGATTAGGGTTATGGGTCTCACACCCTAGAATTCTGGGGAAAGGTTGGATTTGAGTTTATTTTTTCTTCTATGGTGTGTTTACATATTTTTGCATAGGTTGGAGGTCATATATTGTCATTTGATGCAAAATTGGGAAAGATGTCAAAAAGATGTAAATTGTTACAAAAGTTTTCAATTCAACAAAATTGCTCCAAATCATGTGAGTTGATGCTCTAAAGGATAAATTATTCTTAGACATCATAAAGAGACCATAGTAGGTCTATTTGGAAGTTTACAATGGCTACATGTCAAAATTGGTAGGGGAAGCAAAAAGTTGCATGACAAGATTTGACAAGAAAGTTGCATATCACAAGGATGGAGTTGATAGTTATGGTAACTATCTAAAATATTTGTGAAAACATATAAAACCACTAAAGAGACCCATTCCAAGGGTTTGAAGTTGTAATAATTGGATTTTGAAAAGCTAAAGCCATGAATTGTTGTTCAGAATTGACAGTTTTCATGTTTTTGATTTCTTGAGCACTGTAATGGATGGAAAGACTTATGTTTGTGTTGGATCCTTGTTTTTTATGTTATCATAGTGAATTTTTGTTTATATTGATAACTTTTAGGAGTTCATTTGTTTACAATTCAAAAATCATTTGTAAATAGATAGTTTGTTGTTCTCGTTTTGACAATTTTGTGAAAAATGGCTCTCCCATGAATCCTCACCATGGAATCATCATGGCCTTGAGGAATATGGAAGTGGAGAATTTTTACAGTGTATATAGCAAAGGATTAGTCTAGATAAGCCAATTTTCTATTTTTCAAGTGATGCCTTAGGCAAGCTTTCAATGTATGGCAAGGCGATCACATTGCTTACAAGTTGGTTTTGATAGATTGAATATGATAGAAAGTTGAATATAAGAGTTGGAGAAGGAGGAGGGATGTATGAGGAAGTTATGTGTGGAAGGAGAAGTTTCCAAGATAAGATTTGCTAAGGATTTCATTAGACTCTAGTAGATTTTGATATGAAACCCTTAAATGTAGGCATAAATATACATTGTGGTGTATGAACAAGTTGAGAATTAAAGATTTCTGAAATATTGAAGTAGTTTGGAGGCCAAATTCAACTAGGCCTAATTAGGATAGTTTTGCCAAATTTGAAGAAATCAATAGTGAAACCTATGGATTTTGAGACTAAGAGAGTAAGGGAAGTCTAAAATCTCTCAATTTGAATCCCTCGCTCCTATTTGGAGGTAGAATTTCCATTCTTGGTGAAATTGTAAGTTTTGAAAACAAATTGGAATGTCTCCATAATGGATGCAAGTTGTAAACACATTGATGTAACTAGATAGGGAAGTCTGGAGGATAAGATAGCTATCCTCTTGAGATTAGGATGAGAAAGGGGAACCCCAATAAGCTAGAAGAGAAGCCTAGGTGAGTTCTTAGTGAAGGAAAGAGCTTGAAGAATCCAATTACATTAGATTGGTATCAGAGCCACCAAAGATTTGGGGCTAGTGGCATGTCTTTGTATACTAAAGAGTTAGTAGGGAAGATTGACATGGTGACCAAGGCATAACTTTCCAAGGAGATGAAGGAGAAAAAGGAAAGGAATAAGCTCCTAGAGGAAGCACTACAGGAGATGAAAACAAATTGGACGAAGTTGTTGAGGAAGTTACAAAGAAAGATCAAGATGGAAAAACTAGTGACAAAGGTAAAGGAAAGGTTGATTAGGAAGACATCATTCTTGAACTAGACCCTCCATTGATTGAGGAACCATTCCTAAAATCTCATCAAGGCATTGTGTGGGAAAGCCTTAGAAGGAATCCCTTTGTTTACTGGAAAGATGGACCATAAAATTGTCATGGAATGGATAAAGGGATGCAAAACCACTTCAAGTGTGAAGGTGTTACTGAAGCACAAAAGGTAGCTAAATCTAGGCTAAGAGGATCAGCATTAACATGGTGGAAATACCTCCAAGAAGAGAGGGAGAATATGGGAAAGAAACCCATTGTAAATTGGAAAGCCATGGTGGCTACTTGGTAAGGGAAAAATACCTACTTGAGGATTATGAAATTCAATTGCACAAGAGAATGAAAAGCTTCAAACAAAAAAACATGGATGTGGCAACTTATACTAAAGAATTTTAGAAGTTATCTTTGAGATCAGGGATCCGAGAAGAAGATCCTCTTAAGATTTCTAGGTATTTAGGTGGGTTGAAATGGAACATACAAGAAGAGATTAGTCTATGGACACCTACAATAGTCCGTAAGTATTTCCAATTAGCACTAAATGTTGAAGAGAGGAATAGAAAGAAATTAGACCCCAACTTCAAAGGTAGAGGTAGAGGCAGAGATGGTAGGAATCAAAGTGGTTATGATGGTAGATGTTCAAATTCAAGGTCCCAAGGGGAAACCAAGATGATTGAAAAATAATAAGGGAACTCAAATAGAGGGAGTTTTAGTAAGGGAAGAAGCTCTAATAGTGGTGGAAGAGGAAGAAGCAACAGTCAAGGTAGAGGATCCTACTTTGCAACTATGAGATGCTATCATTGCAACTAGATGGGTCACTCTACATATAGGTTCCCTAAGAAAGGTTTTACTTCACAAAGGCATGTAAAAAGGGTCAATTATGTACAAGAAGAATCTAGCAACAACAAAAAACAAACTAAATTTCCTTTAGAATTAGAGCAAGGGGAAAAATCAATGATAAGGGGCACATTGTGTTAGATTGTGGTGACTGATCAGGAAAGTACTATACATACTTCATAAATAGTGGGGTTCGGGCAGTAGCCAACATGGTAGCTGACATATGGCTAACATGTTATAACCCTAAAGTGGTTTAATACTTGTATAAAAGGTCTTAGGGTTGGGTATTTTTCATAATGTTGTGATACGAAATTGGTTCTTGCGGCGGTATTGAGTTGTAAGGGATTACGAATTGTAATCAGGTTGTAATCACTGGATTGTAATAAGATCGGACTTGTTGTTTGCAGGACGTAGCCCAAGGATTGGGTGAACCACGTTAAATCTTGGTGCCTTGTGTTCATTTCTGTGTGTTCTATTATTTTTTGTTATTGGTTATATTTGCATGTAGTTTTTATTTCTGTCCATGGTTTATCGTAACAAGTGGTATCAGAGCAAGGTTGTCTTTCAGTTATCCTCTGCAAGAAAGTCTCACGGTTAAGTGGGAGTCTCACAGTTGAGTGAGAGCGATGGAAAATGAGGGTAAGTTGAGGGTTGACAGGTTTAATGGGCAGAACTTCCAGTTATGGAAGATGCAAATGGAAGACTATTTATATCAGAAGGATTTATGGAAGCCGTTGGAAGGAAAAGCCAAGAATCAGGGAACTATGTCAGAGGCTAAATGGGATCTTTTGGACAGAAAGGCACTCGGAAGCATTCGGTTATGCTTGGCACCATCAGTGGCATTTAATATTACAAAAGCAAAGACGATAGAAGATTTAATGAAAACCCTAGCGACACTGTATGAAAAGCCCTCCACTTCAAATAAGGTATTTTTCATGAAGCGTTTATTTAATATGAAAATGGCAGAAGGTGGATCTGTTGCAGATCATTTAAATGAGTTTAATACTATTACTAGTCAATTATCTTCTGTGGGTATCAATTTTGATGAAGAAATTAGGGCTCTCTTGATTTTGTGTTCTTTGCCTGAAAGCTAGAATGGCTTGGTAATGGCGGTGAGTAATTATGTTCCTGGATCTAGTACCCTAAAATATGATGATGTGATCAGTGTTATTTTAAGTGAGGAAACTCGTAGAAAATCCTCAGGTGGATCTACATCAGGAAGTGCTTTAAATGCACAAAGTAGGGGTAGAACGACTGAAAGAGGAAGTAACTTTGGAAATCGTGGGAAATCAAGAGGAAAGTCAAAGGGGAGGAGGTCTCAATCGAGAGGACCAAATGATTGCTGGTACTGTGGGAAACCAGGGCACAAAAAGAAAGATTGCTGGAATCGAAAGAAAAATGAAGTAGATAAATCAGATGGAGACAAGGAGGCAAATGTGGTAAGTAACAAATCCGAAGAGGATGCTTTGCTTCTGTCTTTAGAGAGTGTTGATGATTCATGGGTTTTAGATTCTGGTGCTTCATTTCATGCTACACCTCATAGAGGTTATTTCATTGATTATGTCCAAGGGGATTTTGGGCTTGTTTATTTGGGGAATAATGAACCTTGTCAGATTGTTGGAAAGGGAAAAATTAAGATTAAGTTGCAGAATGGGAATCATTGGCTACTACATGAGGTAAGACATGTTCCAAAACTAAGTAGAAATTTAATTTCAGTAGGGCAACTCGATGATGAGGGTTGTGTAGTTACTTTTAATGATAAAAATTGGAAGGTTTCAAAAGCTTCCCTTGTAGTAGCAAAAGGTGTGAAAGTAGGCACCTTATATCTTTGTGCAGGTCATATTGTTCCTTCTACTTTGATTGTTTCAGAGAAAAATGAATATTCAGGAACAATTACTGCAATTGAGTAGGGAGAACAAATAGCTGCTGTAGATTCTGATACAGCGTTGTGGCACAATAGACTTGGGCACATGAGTGAGAAAGGTATGAAAGTACTTCATTCAAGGAAAGTTTTACCAGGTCTAAAATGTGTGAATATGGATTTCTGTGAAAGTTGTGTGTATGGAAAACAAAATAGAGTGAGTTTTCTAAAGATAGCGAAGGAAAACAAAAAGGAGAAATTAGAGCTTGTGCATACAGATGTATGGGGACCAGCCCAGGTATCTTCCCTTGGTGGCTCTCATTATTATGTTACATTTATTGATGATGCAACTAGAAAAGTATGGGTTTATTTCCTTAGACAAAAATTTGATGTATTTCAAACTTTTAAGAAATGGAAATGCTTGGTTGAAAATGAGACTGGTAAGAAATTAAAATGTCTCAGATCTGATAATGGTGGTGAGTATTGAAGTCATGAATTTGAAGATTATTGCTCCACTAATGGTATTTGTAGACAAAAAACTGTTCCAAGGACTCCACAGGAGAATGGAGTGGCTGAACGCATGAACAAGACTATAATGGAGCGCGCAAGGAGCATGAGGTTGCATGCTGGGTTGCCCTTACACATGTGGGCGGAGGCTATCAATACTACAGTATATTTGATTAATAGAGGTCCCTCTACTCCTTTGGGTTGTGGTATTCCAGAGGAAGCATGGACTGGTAAGAAGGTGAGTTATTCTTTTCTCAAGACCTTCGGTTGTGAAGCTTTTGCTCATATAGACTCTGAAAATAGAACCAAGCTAGAAGCTAAATCAAAGAAATGTGTCTTTGTTGGATATGGCATTAATGAATTTGGTTATAGGCTTTGGGATTTTGAAAATCTTAAAATTATTAGAAGTCGGGATGTCATATTCAATGAGAAAGTGTTGTACAAAGATCTGTTGCAGCAACATGAGAAGAAAGAAGATGATTATGTAGTACTGGATGATACTCCAAAAGCTGATGTTTCGGCCATTCCTCATGATGTGCAATAACTGCAAAAACAAATACCACACACACCAATGAATGTTAGACGGTCAACAAGGCAAATTAGACCTCCACAAAGGTTTTCTCCCTCATTGTATTCTATTTTAGTTACTGATGCTGGTGAACCTGAAAGTTATGATGAAGCTGTGCAGGTGGATACTAAGATTCAGTGGGAGTCTACAATGAAAGATGAAATGGACTCTTTGCTAAAAAATAAGACATGGGATTTGTGCAAGTTGCCTGCAGGTAAAAAGGCTTTACAGAATAAATGGGTTTATAGGTTGAAAGAAGAGGAAGGAGGTAAGAAAAGATTTAAGGCCAGGTTAGTTGTAAAAGGATTTGCACAGAAAAAGAGAATTGATTTTGATGAGATATTTTCTCCTGTTGTTAAAATGACTTCTATTCGTACTGTTTTAAGTCTTGTGGCTACTGAAGATTTGCATTTAGAGTAGATGGATGTTAAAACAGCCTTTCTTCATGGTGATTTGGATGAAGAAATATATATGGCTCAGCCACAGGGTTTTGAGGTCAAAGGTAAGGAGAACTTAGTGTGCAAATTGAAGAAAAGTTTATATGGCTTGAAGCAAGCACCTCGATAATGGTATCTGAAATTTGACAGTTTTATGCATGAGCATGGATATAATAGGTGTCATTCAGATTATTGTGTTTATTTTAAGAGGTTGGATGATGATCGCTACATTATTTTATGTTTATATGTTGATGATATGCTTGCAGCTGGGTCTAACATGGATCATATTAAGGGGCTAAAATGCCAATTAGCACATGCATTTGCTATGAAGGATTTGGGGGCAGCAAAACAAATCCTTGGTATGAAGATTTGCAGAGATAGGAAGAACAGAACATTGATGCTATCTCAAGCTGATTATGTTGAGAAGGTGTTGCAACGTTTCTCTATGGAGAATGCTAAAGCTGTCAGCACACCTTTACCTGGTCATTTGAAATTGACTAAGGAGATGTGTCCCAAGACACAGGAAGAGGAGGATAAGATTTCCAAGGTACCCTATGCTTCAGTTATAGGAAGTTTGATGTATGCTATGGTATGCACTAGGCCAGATATTGCACATGCAGTGGGAGTCGTTAGCAGGTATATGAGTCATCCAGGATTTGAGCATTGGAATGCTATCAAGTGGATTCTCAGATATTTGAGAGGAACATCCAATAAGTGTTTACACTTTGGGGGCTCTACTACTGATTTACAGGGCTATGTTGACTCAGATTTGGCTAGGGATATTGATACCAGGCAAAGTACTACAGGTTATGTCTTTACTATTGGTGGGGCAGCCGTGAGCTGGGTTTCTAGGTTATAGAAGATTAATGCTCTCTCCACTACAGAGGCAGAGTATGTTGCTACTATAGAGGCAGCCAAAGAGATGATATGGCTTTAGTTCTTCTTGGAAGAATTGGGACATCCTCAGAAGGATAATTATTTGTTCACAGATAGCCAGAGTGCCATTCATCTTACTAAGAATTCAGCTCTGCATTCTAAGACCAAACACATACAGTTGTGGTACCATTTCATTCGGTCAGTTTTGGAGGATGGACAGTTAAAGCTGGAGAAGATACATACCAATGACAATCCAGCAGATATGTTGACAAAGGTTGTAGCAAGGGATAAGCTGAACTCCTCTTTAGCTTTGGTTGGTCTTTTAGACTAAACATGAATAAAAGAACAGTAGAGTCCAGGATTGTTTGATCTAGTGGGAGCCCCATGTGGTAGTGGTATTGCTACAGGACCAGTCTCCAAGTGGGAGATTGTTGTTTAGTGTGGAGCCTGATCAGTCCCCAAGTGGGAGATTGTTAGATTGTGGTGACTGATCAGGAAAGTACTGTACATACTTCATAAATAGTGGGGTTCGGGCAGTAGCCGACATGGTAGCCGACATATTATGGCCGACATGTTATAACCCTAAAGCGGTTTAATACTTGTATAAAAGGGCTTAGGGTTGGGTATTTTTCATAATGTTGTGATACGAAATTAGTTCTTGCGGCGTTATTGAGCTGTAAGGGATTACGGATTGTAATCAGTTTGTAATCACTAGATTGTAATAAGATCAGACTTGTTGTTTAGTGGATGTAGCCCAAGGATTGGGTGAACCACGTTAAATCTTGGTGCCTTGTGTTCATTTCTATGTGTTCTATTATTTTCTGTTATTGGTTATATTTGCATGTAGTTTTTATTTCTGTCTGTGGTTTATCCTAACACATTGTTTAAAGAACCCATAAAAGAAGAACCAAGTCAAAGGAGAGCACTATTCAGAGTGAAGTGCAAGATGATGGGAAAAGTAGGTAAGGTTCCATAGATAATATTGTATTAGAAGAGGCAGTTAGCAAACTGACTATAAAAAGAATTCCAAATAATTGTCCCTATAAAGTTACATGGCTAAACAAGGCACAACATGTTCTTGTAAGTGAACAAGAATGGGTGGAATTCTCTGTAGGAAAGTATAAGGACAAGGTGTTATGTGAAATTATACCTATGGATGCATGCCATCTTCTTCTAGGAAGGCCATGGCAATTCGATAGACAAGCAATGCATGATGGAACCAAAAATACATACTCCTTCAAGAAAGATGGTGTGACATTCAAGATTCAATCCTTAATAGAAGAGGGAGAAGTGAAATCCTCAACTCCTAATGTCTTTATGGTGGGTGAAAAGGATTTCTTAAAGACCTTGGAGGAAGGATAAGGAGTAGGTTTTTCCTTAGTATTGAAACCAAGGCAAGAAGTTGCTGACAATGCAGGAAAAAAGACAGAGCTACCTAAAGAAGTGCAAGAAATACTTTATGAGTACAAGGACATTGTTAGTGATGTACAACCTGCTACGCTACCTCCCAAGAGACTTATTAGCCATCAAATTGACTTTATTCTAGGAGCCACCCTTCCCAACAAAGCTACCCATAAAATGAGGAAATTGCCAAGCAAATCCAAGAACTCTCAAGACCATGGCCTAATTAGGAAAAGTATAAGCCCTTGCATTGTACCCACTATTTTAGCACCTAAAAAGGGGGGAAATTAGAGATTTTGTACTGATTCAAGAGCCATTAATAGGATAACCATTAGGTATAGGTTCCCAATACCTAGGATTCAAGATCTAATGGACTGTTTAGGGGAACCAAGGTACTTTACCAAGATAGATCTCAAAAGTGGAGATCTCAAAAGTGGCTATCACCAAATCAGGATAAGGGAAGGGGATGAGTGGAAAACAATATTCAAGACCATAAAAGGTTTGTATAAATGGCTTGTAATGCCATTTGGCTTGTCAAATGCTCCCTCAACTTTCATGAGACTTATGAACGAGATATTAAAGGACTAAATTGGTAAGTTTTTTGTTGTCTATTTAGATGACATATTGATTTCTAGTCAAACTAGGGAGGAGCATATTAAATATTTGAAAAAAAAATTCAACAAATTACATGAAGAAAAGATAATGATAAACTTGGAGAAGTGTGACTTCATGAAGCAGGAGCTAGTGTACCTTGCGTTTGTTTTGTCTCAAGGGAACCTCAAAATGGATCAAAGTAAAGTGGATGTCATCCTCAATTGACCTACTCCCAAAGTTGCAATAGAGGTGAGAATTCTTCATGGCTTGGACCAATATTATAGGAAATTTATCAAACATTTTAGTGCTATTTGTTCTCTTATGTGAGACATTGTCAAGGGTGGAGTGAAGACAAAGTTTCATTAGACTCCTCAAGAAAATGAAGGATTTGAAACACTCAAGAAGAGGATAGCTACTCAGCCCATTATTGTTCTGCCTAGTTTTGACAAACTTTTGATAGTGGAGTGTGATGCTAGCAATGTGGCTATTGGGGTATTCCTAAGCCAAGAAGGAAGGCCAATGGTTTTTCATAGTGAGAAGCTCAATGATGAAAAGAGGAAGTACTCTTCCTATCACATAGAATTATATACTCTAGTCCAAGCACTGAGAAAGTGGAGGCATTATTTTCTTCCAAAGGAGTTTGTGGTATATTTAGATAATCAAGCCCCCAATTTCCTTAACTCCCAAGACAAGCTCAGTAGCAAACATATGAAGTGGGTGGAATACCTACAAGCTTGCACCTTTAACATCAAGCATAGGAAAGGAGTTCAAAACAAGGTAGCCGATGCATTGAGCATGAGACTCCTCATAGTACAAGAGGTTCAGTTGCAGAGCATTGGTATTGACAACTTCAAGGATCTATGTGTTGATGATGAAGACTTTGTAGACATTTATAAAGTATGTAAGGAGTACAACAACAATTTCCATGGTGAATTTTTTTATTACACTTTGCAAAATGACTTATTATTTAAGGTAAGTCAACTATGTGTTCCTAGGGGATCAATGAGGGAAATTTTGATTCAAGAAAAACATAATGGGGTACTTAGTAGTCATTTTGGGGTCAATAAGACTCAAGTGTTAGTTACTAGATTCTACTTTTGGCCTAAAATGAATAGGGATATTAGACAATATGTTGAATTTTGTGTGGTATATCAAAAAGAAAAAGGCACATCTACCAATGCAAGCCCTTATCAGCCCCTTCCAATTCCTAGTAGGCCATGGGAGTACTTAAGTATGGACTTTGTGGTAGGATTACCAATGACAAAGCAAGGGTTTGACAATATTTATGTTGTAGTAGACATATTTAGTAAAATGAGAAATTTTATCCCTTGCAAAATAGTCCAAGATACTTGTCGAATTATACATTTGTTCTTTAATGAGTTGGTAAGAATCCATGGCTTTTCTTTAAGTATTATTTCAGAGAGGGACACAAAGTTCATGAGCCATTTTTGGAAAACTTTGTGGCACAAGCTAGGCATAAATTTATCTTTTACATCTACCTATCATCCTCAAACAGATGGCCAAACTAAGGTGGTAAATAGAAGGTTTGGTGACTTGCTAAGGTGTCTTACAAAGGAATATGGATAAGTTTAGGATCAAATCATTGGGCAGGTTAAGTATGCATACAATGATATAGTCAAAAGGTCAATTGGTTAAAGCCCTTTTGAAATTGTTTATGGGTTGTGTCCTAGAGGAGTGTTTGAATTAAGGAAGTTGAAATATAGTGCAAAAGATAAAGGTTATGTTGTGGACTTTTCCCACAAAGAAGTCCATGAAATAGTGAGGAAGACCCTAGCTGAAAATGCTATGAAACTCAAGCATAAGGTAGATGATAGAAAATGAGATGTGCAATTCAAAGTTGGAGATCTTGTGATGGTCCATCTCCAAAAATCACAATTTCAAAAAGGAGTCCCTCATAAGATTTAGATGAGAAGGTTGAGACCTTGCACAATACTAGCCAAGTATGGTAACAATGCATACAAGGTGGAGCTTCCTGAAGGGATAGAGTTATCACCCATCTTTAATGTTGCAGATCTGGTTAAATACAAAGGACCCCCTCCATATGTTGATTATATACTTAAGGAATTCATTCAAGATGTAGAAAAAATAAACTTATCTCCTCCACCACCTAAGACAACTGAAAAGGTACTTGACTCTAGAGTTCACAAGCAAACTAGGACAAAGACTTACTGGGAACATATTGTGAAGTGGCATGGTAAAGATGATGAAGAGGCTACTTGGATCAAGGAATCAAACTTTAAGAAGCTAGGGATAGACTCCAGTTTTCTCAATCTAAGGATGGATTTAACTCTTTGTGTTTAGGGGAGTATGGTGCAGGAGCACCTAGGCTAACTCCTAGACCTAGTTCCTCATTTCTCATTTTTGGCTTGTAATGACCTTATCCAAGTCAGATGGGTGTGTTTGGACATTAGAAGGTCATGTTAGTTTTCTCCTAGATGGATTTGACTAGGTTCAATCCCTTCTAGATGTTTCTACTTACCTTGTGTTTAGGTTTTTAGGAAGCAAGATTAGGTTTATGGGTCTTATACCCTAGAAGTATAGGGAAAGGTTGGATTTGAGTTTACATAGGTTGGAGGTCATATATTGTCATTTGATGAAAAGTTGGGAAAGATGTCAAAAAGATATAAATTGTTGTAAAAGTTGTCAATTGGGAAAAATCAGTCCAAATCATATGAGTTAATTCTCTAAAGGTGAAATCATGCTTAAACATCATAAAGATACCATAGTAGGCCTATTTGGAAGTTTCCAAGGGTTACACATCATAATTGCTAGGAGATGCAAAAAGTTGTCAGCAACTTTGAAAAGTTGCATGACAAGATTTGACAAGAAAGTTGCATATCGCAAGGATGGAGTTGATAGTTATGGTAATTGTTTGAGACCTATTTGAAAACCTATAAAACCACAAAGGATGCCCATTCCAAGGATTGGAAGTTTTAATAATTGGATTTTGAAAAGTTAAAGCCACAAACTATTGTTCAAAATTGACAATTTCCATGTTTTGTATTGCTTTAACACTTTAATGGATTGAAAAACTTCTATTTGTGTTGGATCCTTGTATTTTAAGTTATTACAATACATTTTTTTTTAGATTGAAAGTTGGTAGGAGTTCATTTGTTTATAGTTTAAAAATCATTTGTAAATAGACAGTTTGTTGTTCTTGTTTTGTCAATTTTGTGAAAAATGGCTCCCCCATGAATCATCACCATGGAATCATCATGACCTTAAGGAATATGGAAGTGGAGTCTTTCTATAGTGTATATAGCAAAGGAGAAGTCTGGACAAGCCAATTTTCTATTTTTCAAGTGATGTCCTAGGCAAGCTTTCAATGCATGGCTAAGCAATCACATTGCTTGCAAGTTGGTTTTGATAGATTGAATATGCTAGAAAATTAAATCTAAGAGTTGGAGAAGGAGGAAGGATGTATGAGGAAGTTGTGTGTGGAAGGATAAGTTTCCAAGACAAGATTTGCTAAGGATATCATCAGACCCTAGTAGATGTTGATATTAAACCCTTGGAACCCTTAAATGTAGGCATAAATATAACATTATGGTGTACGAACAAGTTGAGAATCAGAGACTTCTAAAATATTGAAGTACTTCAAAAAGGGTATCCATTTTGGAGATTATTTTTATGCCCTGTTAAGAGAAATTTGGAGTTATAGTCCAAAAATCTAGTTTGGAGGTCTAATTCAACTAGGCCTAATTAGGACAATTTTACCAAATTTGAAGGAATCGATAGTGAAACCTATGGATTTTGAGACCAGGAGAATAATGGAAGTGTAAAATCCCTCAATTTGAGTCCCTCACTCCTATTTAAAGGTAGATGATCATTCTTGGTGAAATTATGAGTTTGCAAAACAAAATGGAATGTCTCCATGTTAGATGCAAGTTGTAAAAACATTTGTGTAGTTGGATAGGGAAGTGTGGAGGACAAGATAGCTATCCTCTTGAGGTTAGGGTGAGAAATGGGAACCCTAGTAGGCTAGAAGAGAATCCTAGGTGAGTCCTTGGTGAAGGAAAGGGCTTATAGCAATCTAGTTACAACATTTGTTGTGATGGACATGCTCGTATGAGAATTACATACCATTTTTTTTTCCTTAGGATGAATCATTAATAATAAAAATGTACTATTTTGGGAAATCAATCTTCTACATTAATTTGCACTAATCAAAGATGCAGAGTGAATAGAACTTACCTCTGGTATTTGATACTTTTGTTCACCTAATTTGATTATCATACTTTGTGGCCTAGATTCATACACCCTATCATATTGATACATGTATGTTTGTCCCAATAAAATATCATGCACATCAGGAGGAGCTACATTGCAAATCACCTCATCTTTTAATGGTTTTATGGAACATGAAATATGACATTACTTGTTTACTTGAATATCGCACCCTTGGCTTATCCATCCCATAGAATATGGTTGTGGGTGTGGTCTTCTCTTCATATTTAGTCTTTTTCACAGTTTCAACATATGTCAAATTCTTTTGGATACCACTATCAACAATAAAATTTAAAGAGTTTACTACTAACCACATTTGTGAATGAAATAATCTCTCTTCATCATCCTAAGTAAATACCTTTGTAGTATGTTTTCATAAATCTATCACCTCATGTTTAATAGTTTCTTCATGGGTTCCATCATTAAATCCTTTGTAGTTATGCAATTTTTAGTGTTATGAAAGGGACTTTTGTGGACTTCATACCACATACTTGATTCCTGGCCTATTTTCTTCACACATCATATCTTCTTTGCTAGTGAATTTGGAAGTGGCTCCTTGGCTAATTGTTTCCCTATAGGTTTATTACCTTCAAATTTCTATTTCTTTTTCATTGGATTTTCCATCCTCCCTTTTTGTTTGAACTTCTCCTCAATTTTTGATGCATATTTGAAAGCACTAGACTGTATCTCTATATTCAAGAAACTGTTTTAGTCTGGACGTATCTATAAAGACCACTCTTCTACTTCCAAACTCAATTTTTTTATATTCTTTGATACCAAGCTTCATAGAGGAGAATAAAATATGTTAGTGTACTCCTAAACTGATTGGTCCTTCTTATGTCAAAGTAATTGTCATTTCATATATTTTTATTCATAGGTATCTTTAGGGTAATATTCTTGTTTTATGTGCTCCTCAAAATCTTCTAATGTGGGTGTACTATCCAATAATACAAAATAATTGTGCTCATCTTGGGCTAATTGGGTTTCTTTAGTTTCTACATAAACTAGCCATGCCAACTTCACATGATTCTTAGGTTTGAGGAGGGCGAAGGTATTTTTATAATATCTAAGAAATTATTAACACAAAAGTACCTCTCCAATTTTGACAACCAATCATCAATAAATCTACATCAATTTTCCCTTGAAAAGTAAGAATATCAAAATTTACCTATACTTTGAATGGAGTTTGCTCGCCAAATGTTGAATTCCTTGGATTGGCCTGCAACTCTTATTTTCCCAACATTTATGAAAATTTCTTCATCATTTCTTCACGATGTTTATTCAATGCATCTTCCATTAGTTTTTTGAAGGATTCTTCCATATCATCAACTTATTGTTTTGCCATCTACGACCATGCACATCTCAAAGGAAATTATCTTAAGGATCTCTCGTAGCCAATCCCAACCTTTGGTAAGCTGACTATATATGATGGTACATCAATGAGAGAACAAGCATTGATACCATTGATCTAAATTATAATTCTAGATTACAACACCTAGTGTGATAGCTATGGTATTTTTAATTCTAATTTGAATAGAACAATTTCTAGACAACGGATTATGCAAGCCAAAAAGTCATTCATTTCATTCAGAATTCAAGTTTATACAAAGTATGATGAATCTGAAGGTCCACCAACATCCTTTCAAAATGAAATGAACAATCCACATAATATTTATTACAAAATAAAATATCAAAACTATGAAAACTATTAAAAAATTATGTTAAATTTTATGTCTACTTGTAGAAGTCATACATTTCAGCACATAGCTCGAAAATGTACGTCACTTACCCCATTGAAAAGATAATCAAAGTATCTATCTCTAATTTTTAGAAACTAATCTATTTGGCCTTTTGGAAGCTTTAATGGACTAGAAATTCCCTCAAGACCTCCAAAACTACCAATTACTGAAAATTAGAAAATACTAAAAATTTAGATTTCAATATTTTCCCATTTTTGCTTCTGCTAGCCTCCTTTGGATCATCATGGACCATCTTCTGATCACTATATGTGAAACCAAAGATTTCTCTTCCTTAATTGGACTTTCAACTTTAATAGCAACAAATCCTATTTCATATTTATTAGTGTTGTCTATAAAGTTAATATCCTTAATATCAAGTTCATCATCACTATTTTACTAACATTCCTTCGGATATTTTGACTTGTAAGGCTTAGGCTTGACGTTATATTCTCTAGTAGTAAATTTAGAAGAAAAATGACCAACCTTCTTACATGATAACACATTATTGGTAACTTACCTTGAAATTTCCCCTTACTTTTCTCTCTTCACAATCAAAGCATCAAGATCATCCAACCTTCTTCCTTCTTCCTTAATTTTTGTCCAATACTTAGCATAATCTCCAAGGTTTACACTACTAGTGCTCACACCCTTTGTTGACATTATTTTATCTTTTTGAATAATATATTTGAGTGTATATTCAACCTTAATTAAGTCATCTTTTAATTTGGAAGTTTCAAAGGTTTGTATCTTACCAATCAATGTCCCCATTGAATTCCTTGATGAGAGGTATTACTTCCTAAATAGAATTTACTTTGTTCTGATAGGATGGTGACAAGGATATGAATTTTTTTTGTACAATTCCATTTTTATTCATAGTTCCTCTTAAGTATTCCTTGTCCCTATGACAATCTCTAGCTAATTCTATTTTTAATAAAGCACTAGTGATAACATACCTTGATTTCTCATTCTACTCATAAGTTATGATTTCATCTTGGGTGTTGAGTCCATTCTGAGGAAACACATACTTTGTCTCTACATACTTCTAAGTAATTGATTCATCTTCCTAAATTCTTGCATTCTCCAGCTTTTCTTTCTAGTTCTGCAACTTCTCTTGCTTGGTGTATTCATCTCCTTCATATATATTTTCCATTTTTTCCCAAATCTCATGTGCTCAATCTAATTCCTTCATCTTTATAATTTTTTTTTCTAATATTGCACTGATCAAAGTTTCTCTTATAGTCATGTTACACTAAAATTCCTTATTGTCATCATTTACGCATGAAGATAGCTCGATCTCATATTTTATGTCAATTTGATTCTTTGTAATCAAACAAAAACCAAATCCCATATAGACCAAGTGAGTTCTCATCTTATTCATCCAAATATCATAGCTATCTCCGTAAAACTTAGGAATTTCCTTCTTGTATTTCATCTCAGATCCCCTCAAGATGCTAAGCTTTCTTTTCAAAGAGGACTTGATGCTTTGATGCCAATTGTTAAGAAGTAAAGTCCACACATCACAACTTGGGGGGGGGGGGCGCATGTTGCTAAATTAGTTGTGTGTAAATGCAATTAATTTCAAACTTATAAAACTCATTGCCAACATACAAAATAACAATGCAAAATAACAAGAAACCATACATCATAACACAATTTTTTTTTTCTTGAGGAAAACCCTTAATCAGAGGGGGAAACCCCAATGGAGATGATATCCTCTATATATTGTACTAATATATAAGTTCCACATAAAAGGATGTGAACCTATTAGGAGTGAAATACAATGTATTTACTATAATTATGCCTATTAAAGGACATATCCCTCCTAGGAGACCTCCAATCCTTGTTAGAAGGTTCCAACCCTATTAGGAGTTGATGAGAATAAAAAGGCTTCACTACCTTAGCACACTTCTCAAAGAATGAAAGATAAATATTTATAGATAAAAAATCCAATAAGCATGAACTGACCTATCTGTAACTTACTATTAGAAATAGGGAATACTGAGAGGGGGTGGGATCAACATTCCAACAGTTTTTGCCCAAATATGGATATCTGAAATTAATCTTAAACAAGCATAAATAATCAAATTAAATTCTAACAATAAGCATCCCACAAAGAAACTCATAACATCATATTTTGTTAACTAGGGAAACTCTAGCCAAGGGAAAACCCCAGTGAGGATGGCACCCACAAAATGATCGATTAAACAAGAGTACCTTGTAAAAGGTTTTGAATTAATTAGGAGTATATTATATAAATATAGTGTAAATGTCCTTTTCAGAGGACTAGACCTTGTTAGAGGCCTTAACCCTATTAGAAGTTGTATTACAAAATGGGTGAGCTCACTACTCTTACAACAATATACAAATTGACAAGTAGTATAAAATATTACCAAAAATGTAATTATGCTGATATCCCAAATATCTAATTAATACATTTTTTTATCCCTTGCATCCTTTCATACATATTGCCCTATGATCTTCTCTCATCATCAAAATTACTTCTAACCAACATAAATAGAGCTCGTACATATCAATCATATCACATAAGCATTGGCAACTTCACTCATCCAAAAGATTTACCTTTATATTGTTTTCATTAAGTTTCTTATCCATTTGACCTTGCATCTTATCAACATGTTATCAAAATTTAATATCAACATCTTCTAGGTGAGGGTTAATATTTAGTAATTCATCCCTACATTCCTAAGTCTGATTTGATAAATCAAATCAATTCCTTAGCCAAAATGATCATGTTTTTTAGTGTGCTCTATCTTTGTGATATTAAATAGTTCACTATTTTTCCTTTTATAACTTATGCTAATTGTAGAACTATCATGAATTGTCTTAGATGCATAATGTAGACTCTTCATACTATCATATTCCATAATATCAGCTCTATATCTGCCTTTAGTGAAATTTGCTGATCCAAAAAAATCTGATTGTACAAAGTTTTCCCGATTCTATACTTAAAGAATTTTCTCATAGGATTAACCCTATTAGAAGTTGTATTACAAAATGAGTGAGCTCACTTCTCTTATAACAATATACAAATTTACAAGTAGTGTAAGATATTACAAAAACTGTAACTATGTTGATATCCCAAATATCTAATTAATATTTTTGTAGCCCTTGCATATTCCCATACACATCAACCTATGTTCTTCTCTTATCATCAAAATTTCTTCTAACCAACATAAATGGAGCTCATACATATCGATCATATCATAGCATAAGCATTGGCAACTTCACTCATCCAAAAGATTTACCTTTATATTGTTTTAATTAAGTTTCCTATCCAATCAACCTTGCATCTTATCAACATGTTATCAAAATTTAATATCAACATCTTCTAGGTGAGGGCTAATATTTAGGATTTCATCCCTACATTCCTAAGTCCTTGATTTGAAAAGTCAAATCAATTCCTTAGCCAAAATGATCATGTTTTTCAATGTGCTCTATCTTTGTGATATTAAATAGTCAACTACTTTTCCTTTTATAACTTACGATAATTGTAGAACTATCACAAGTGGTCTTAGATGCATAATGTAGACTCTTCATACTATCATATTCCATAATTTCAACTTTGTATCTACCTTTAGTGAAGTTCACCGATCCAAAAAAATATGATTGTACAAAGTTTTCCTGAGTCTACACTTAAACAAATTTCTCATAGGATCTTACCTAAATCATATATTTATCATACGCAGTCTCAGCCTTATATAATGTTTTCATTAATTAAAAAACTCATGCTATTTCCTTATCCAAATTTCCAACAATCTCCCCCATTTGGCATTGATCGCATCATGTGAAAAAATGGCTAAGTATTGAAGTGTTCTTCAAAATTCCAAAACTTTAAAAAATTTGGCTATGCAAAATGTGTAGATCATCTTTACATATAATACTTGTATACTTCTACATTCTATACTCTCCCTTTATGCATATATGCTATCACTTTATTTACCTCATCCTAATATATTTTTCACTATCATCACTCCTCCATTGACATCAATGACAAATGAGAGTAAAATATTATGTACGAAATAAAAATATAAGGATCAATGAGTCTCATAGGGTTTGAAAAATTATTCTTAGAGTTGCATATTCGACATCCCATAACTTCTTCACTAGCTCAACTACATGTACAACATGCAAATGGCATATGCAACTATCTCTGCTCCATGTAAATCCATAGGTATGAACTGCTTCTATGATCTCTTAGCTTCAAGTAGGATGTCCAATTCCTTCTGATTAATATCTATATTTGGAGTTAACAAGCTTCTTAGTAAGTTGTATCTATTAAGTTGTTCAAACGTTTGAATGAAAATGTAACTTTTATTTACTCTTTTTTCCACATCAATTATGCTCAAGCCCTGCTACTTAAGTTCAATAGCCATTTGTTCTAACTTTTCTTCATCCTCTTTTATATATTTTTTCATATCTTCTACAAAATGGTGTGATCTAGTACTACAACCAATATATAGTTGCTTACCTTGAGAAATACAATTTATGATATCTTTAATGCATTCATCAATCACATGTGAATCATTTGTGATATTATCACATATCTTCTGAAATTGTGTTGCCTCAAAGTCTTTTCATACTCTTAACTTCACTACCTTAGTCAGTGTAGTGAAGTGATCATCAAATTTGTTAATTACTTGTTGTAAGTTATTTTCCATGTTTGCTCCTTGCAACTGCAATGGTGAGGATAAGGCTCTTTGTAGCCTATCTAATGCCTTTCCAAGTACTATTTTATTCTTATCCAACTTCTTATCTAATTTCTCTTTAGCCTTAGGGTGGGGGCCCTAGCTCGGTTGGCTAAATCTTCCCTGTTGCAAGGGGTTGGTCACGGGTTCTAGTCTCCCTCGTCCTCGTGGTACCAGTGGGCGTGTCGCGCCAGCGCTACCGGTCATGTTAAAAAGTTTACCAGGCGCACTACAGTTTATAGGGGGGCCGTGTTGCACCGATTCCTGCAGTCTTAAAAAAAAAAAAAAAAAAAAAAATCTCTTTAGCCTTGACATAATCTATTCATGATATGTGCATAAATTTGTCCTCATCCATATCTTCTTTGATTAACTTGGTGATATCTCTTTCCATATTAGAACTTGCCAAAAATGTGTGCAAAGATGTAAAGGGTGTACTATTTATATCAATATCTTGTCCATTCTCCATTGATCTCTACTCAACTGTAGGATTATAATTATTTTCTTGTGTTTCTCCTTCTTTCCTTTGATATGCTACAATGTTTATATCAAATCTCCTATTAGAGTCATCTTCTATGGGAAATGCAAACCCCTCTTTATTTTCCATAGATCACAATGCATTTTGATTTGTATCCATGTCTCAAGTGCCTTAATTTTTGATGTCCTACTCATTTTCCTTTCCTTCATCTTGTTTATCATCTTTCTTATGCTCATCCTTATCATTGTTGTTGATATCCTTTGTCATTTGTACTTCTTTTGACATAATGTTTCTGTTAGAAGTAGTAATCTTTCCTTGGTTGTATTTATTTATTAAATGGGATAAACCAAGGTATCCCTTATGTATTTTATCCTTTAGTACACATGTGAAAGACATGTTATTTTCTTGTCCTCTAGTCCACATGTGAGGATAACTCTTTTTTTGTAATTCCTTTATTAAGGAAAGTAGTTTATTCCTCCTTAAGAGGATATCGACACTTTGCATACACTTATTATGAATGGTGGCATTCATAGAAATGGGAATTACACATGCAACTCCTTTCTCATCTCTATAAAAGAGATGCCTCTCTCATTCTACAACAGCTTCTTCTTTACATCTTCTTGATGTTATTGTAATGAGCTAATTTGCTCCACAATCCTTCTTCCTCCTCTCTCCTTTCTTGGGCTTCTTTGCCACATTCTTAGTATTACACAAGGGGTTTTATTTGCTTTCCCCTTTCAAAATCTCGTCTCCATTCTTGTTGATCCATTGGGAAACTCATTTGGTTTATGGTAATATTTTTCACAGTAAGCTCTCTTGGATTGTTCTATTGGTTTTCATTTTGCTCGATTTCTTACATGGTATCAGAGCTTTCTAATCTTTTTTTGAGCTTGTGTGAAGGTTACCATTTGGAGATCTTTGTTGAGAGAGAAGACATAAGTTTCATTTTATATATATATATATTTACTAATCTTTTATTGTAGGTTTCTTTATATTATTATTTTTTGTACAAATTTCCTTTGGAAGGCTTGCCACTAGAGGATTTTTATTTACTTATTGTGTAATGCCCCGCCCGGAGATCCTTGGAAACAAGGATTCAAATCAAGCCAAGATACTTTTTTTTACAAGTATGAATGCACATGACAACATCATACAAGGATCACAACGATCGCAACGGAAGACTTCACCACCATCTTAGCAACTAACAAATCTCCAAACGCCACTACCAAACTGACACACACAACCAAAGCCAACAACGACAATGCACATGATGAGGGCACAAGAAAAAACCACTCATCAACAAAACACCAAGCTGGGGTAAAATGCAGAATCCCAAAATTTGGCTAAGCCTGAAATCTCGAAGCCTTGAAAATTGGCTAAGTCTGGATTTCTGAAGCCCAAAAATTTCCTAGAATCCATAACTTATCTCTGAGAGATCTAAAACCTATCTCAAACAATTTGTCGCATTTATTAAAATATATCTTAAGTATAAGAAATTAAATATACGTCAACTTATACTTAAATGATATATTTTAAACCCCTAGAAAATCTATTTTGAACCAAGAAGGTGTAAAAACCAAAAGGGTGTCCAAAACCAACTTTCGAACTTTCATCCGACAAGCCTAGATAGCCCCTATTTCTCACATGAGAAAGAAAATTGGTCTCGAGTTTCGCGCGAGATCTTTCACCGCTTCGCGCAAGAAAGTGCGCACTTCGCACGAGGACTACTGAGCTTCGCGCAAGGATTCCCTACGCGTCGCGCAAAGATTTGCATCCTTGCGCGGGAAGTGTATTCTTTCGCACGAGGAAGAAACAATCTCGCGTGAGGAAAATGCAATCTCGCGCGAGGAAACAAATCAGCACGACACAAAACACAAACAAAAAGCTAAACAAACAAGGAAACCTCCACGCCAGGGAGTACCGGATCCACGAAAATTGAGGAAGGAACACTCGAGAGCACTAACAGCAAGGAAAGCAGAACATCTATCCATCTAAACCATAATAGCAAAGCACATACTGAAATAAACATCACAATGAACAAAATAAATTTCAGAACTAAACAACCAAATAAGTGTGTGGTTCCTCCCAACCATCAATAGCATCATAAGACCATCGTGGGTCCTAGCCATCCCCCACGTGTAATATCCCAAGCCACCGACCAGATCGTCAGTACTGTCGTAATAAGGACGTCACTACTAAAACATGCATAATAACAGCATAAGAAAATCTAACATGCTAGTGATAATGCATAAGATAATCCTACAGTAGATAACATCACCTATCACATGCTAAACAACAGTAAGCAACAGATATACTACTAAAGCAAATCACATCATCTAATCATATGCTAAACATCATAATAAGAGAATGTGGCAAATAAAATAACATCATCTAAACATGATATACAAGCATCCCAATGAAAGCATAAATCACAAGAAAGCATACTCCGGAACCCGAAGTACCAAGTGAAGACATCCAACAACGGTCGCACTAGGACAAAAGATTGTCTCTGTACACTGATCCCTAGTAGTGGTGAAGGTAGCTACGCCTCCCAACCACGTGGCACCCATAGGTCCACACCCGCCGTGTTGATGGAGATAATGATCCAACCACAAACACACATAAAGCACAACATCCAAGGCTAACACTCACGCCAGACAGTATGATGGTTGCAACCAAGAACCTAAGACAATGCAAGGAGTACAGGTCCTGGTCAGACACTCAATAGGCTACTAAGTAGGGGCTAACATCATGGAGAGTCACTTGGCATCCAAAAGCCCAAGCTAGTATAGGCAGCTACTCTTCTCGACAGAAGGTGCACAACCTAGGGTAGCAACTCTTCATGACAGAAGGTGCACAACCTAGGGCAGCTACTCTTCTCGATAGAAGGCGCACAATCCACACATTTTATTATCACTTATATAAAACTTCTTCTGCCAACCGGGGAATAGTCACCAGGTTGCAAGATAGAAGCCCCTCCATATGCTACCCTACCCTACCCATGCTCATCCTATGACAAGTGCCCGTGGGCATGCATACTCCCATCCCAACCCCAATGATCATAACTTTTGGCAAATCCACAGAAGATCGAGCCTCGCAAGTCACCCAACAAATGTACGCGCACGTACTCGTGTGTGGCGCACCACCATCACAAAGATCATAACACAAGGACAGGAATGAGAACACAATGCAAAGAAAACACCCAACTGAAAGCAACACGGGAAAGACAGATTCTACATGAATCCCAAAGCCAATAAAACCATACATCATTAAATCACTCAATCAGCCTCAATCCGAGAGTATGGATTCTACACGAATCCCAATGATGCAACAAGACCAAACATCATGAACTCACTCAACCGGCCTCAATCCGAGAGTATGGATTCTACACGAATCCTAGCGTTCATGAAACAAAAGCAAAGGTCCAACAAAAACCATAACAAGTATAAAATCAATCAACCGAACACAACATCGGGAGTATGGATGCAACACGCATCCCAATGCAACATAAAAGTGCAAAAGTGGTTTGATTGATATCCAAACAGATCATCAAGGTCCACGACCCACATTGTGCCAAGAAAACCCAAGAAAACAGGGTGGCACACAAAACGAGGTAAAAACTCCAAAAATTTGGAAAACTTCAAAATTAAAACCCATTTGGCCTTTGGGTTCAAAAACCCCAAAAATCCAAAAATAAATGAAATCGGACACCGTATGCAAAAACGGCCAGCATAACGGTGCAAAACTCCAAACCCTCATCTCGAAAAATAGGGAAATGTTCATACCTGCCCAACCGGGTAGAACTAACATACAGAAACGGAGGGGAACACTAGTTCTTAGCCTCCAAACAAACGACTACCAAAAACAGAAGCAGAAACGGAGCAGAAACAATAAAACAGGAAAGCCCTACCTCACAGCCAAAAGGGCAAAACGAGAATCCGAACCATAAAATAAATATCCCGCAGAAGTAGCTGAAAGTCGCGGCAATCCAAGGTTTCCCCGAGTTGGATCCAATGAGCCCAACCTCACGACGATCCCATGCCTGTAGCTCCCACAACGAACAAAACAGTAAATCCTCATGAAGAGGATTTTGGGTTTTACTCTCCAACTTTCCAATTTGAAAGTGAGAAGTGAGGAATGAAATTCCTCTTTGGATACTTATTCACTTTTTGGGTGAATAATCGATTAGGGCATTTAACCAGCCAATCTAGTTAAACCCTGAATCGACCCAACCGAAAACAGGCTATTCCTATAAATAGGAATTCATCTATGGCAAAGCTACTAGAAATTAAAATAAATCAATTAAAAAGCCCAAAAACCCAAAAACACATAAATCTCCTTAAACAACTTTCGCGACAAAGCGAACCTCTAAATGCACAAACACGCTTACTGGTCTAATCACATAATGCAATGAGTTCGGATTTAATAATCACCAAAAAGTTTAAATTAAATATTTAATTAAGGACATGTCGACCATACAAGGACAACATTGGTAAAATATGAACAGCTGAATCACTAACTCCAAGTGCCACTGCCAAGGATATAAATCCTGCACACTAAACAACACGATCAAGTGCAATTGCATATAATAAGATAGCCGAAGCAATAAATGTATTAAATCACCTAATTTAACCATTTATTTAATTATATTAAAATAATCTATTTACATCACTCACGTTCGCAAAAGGCATAGCAACGCGAGAATGAAGTAAATAACCATAGCATTAAATCCATCACATAACAAAATCAGAGGTATGTCCAAATACCAGATAACTAGGTAACATCATAAAACACACTGTCATCTCAAAATGACATCATCATGCAATATGATTAACTAAACAACATAGCAGTCTAAAATCCATGATAATAGAATCAAAGTGTAGCATCTAACCCTCGGGTCCTCTCAAATGTAAACATAACATGAGTAACAAATATCTCTCTAATCAGAAATATAACAAGGTAAATGTCCGCAACACATAACCAAAGAATCCAACAAGAATAATCCATTTCTAATCATTAATGCATTTAATAAGGCACTTAAAACACATAAGCGAACATAGTCATAAACATGACTAACCACTGCTACAGGAACCTAGTCCAGTGTAGCATGGTAATAGTACACAGTGCAATCTTTGCACACATCTCAGGGTAATCATAGAACAACCTCATGATACCACATCGATCCTGATAACCACTGGCACAAACCTCAGTGAACCAAAAATCACATCATAATCTCATAGATCAATCAAAAGCATAAACAAAGCAACTGATACAAAAATATAAATCCAAACACCTCGATGGTGTAGACCACTCAGGGTCACAATCATGATCCATCACAACAAAAGATCAACAAGGTTGCATCCATCAGGATGACTTACAGAAGTCAAATGGGAGAGGCACTACATATTGTATTTTCTCTCTTTAATTTGGAAGGTTATTTAACTCTATTTGTGTTGCAGATTAATTAATCTAACTTTTTAAAAAATCTCATTATATTCTTTATCATTAATTTGGATTCATATCATCTATTTTTTTTTTGCTAACTGTTCCTGTAGAAAATTCTATTTAGTTTTTGTCTAAGATTCTTCTTTATAGGGTTTATTTTACTCATTCTAATCTATTATTGTCGATCTTTATATGTAAATCTTTTACATCCAAAATCTCTTCAGCATCCTCATATCGTTGCTCACTTAGCAGAATAGTTTTATGTTTTTCACCAACCTCATGAGGAATATCAATCTCTTTCAACTATTCTAATAATGCATCAATCTGTTCAACATTTGTAGTACCAACTAGTATAGGACGATCAGTTTTATACATCCGTGAAGTTTCTACAAGAACAGCTTGCCATTTTCTTGTGGCTATCCTGAATACAACATCAGCTTCATCCTTTTGTATCATTTGCTTATTGGTAGGAACCACTGTCACCCTTAGCTTGTATATACTCTCAAACTTGGTACTTTCAATTACTATTGTACCAGTCATCCCATAGAGCTTGAGAAACTGAAGGAAAAAAAAATATGATAACTTGTTGAAGCCAGTGTCACAGTCTCATTTTGAATTGGTAGACCTTCCTTTGCTTCAACTACTTGATGCAGTCCATCGCTCCAACGTCTGCCCTGCATGACACAGCTTGTAAACGCATCCACAATTAGAACCTCTTTGTGTCTTCCTTAATATGTAACATCTCTAACATCTTATTCCTTTCATTATTTTCATTCCTTGTATGGCTCTATTTAGTCTAACTCAATAATTACAGGACTATAATTGCAGGTTAATTATATTCTTAACTATTTTTCAGTTTATATTATTGCCTTTGAAATTTAATTGAATTGAGGTTTGCACATCTGTTTACATCATTAAAATATTTAATAATTTCAGCATTCACATTCAAGACTGTACTTTATTCATCCTTATATTTCAATACCTTTTTGTAAAACTTATATTCGGCTAAAACAATTTGTATACTTATAATAGTTTTTTTTGGGAGCTCTACTTTGTCAAAGTTTAATAAATATAGGTATTAAAAAGTTAGTACATTTTAGTGAAAGGGAATGGCAATATAAATTTTAATAACTAGTTTTACTTCAATCTAGGATAAGCGAGTCTTATTTTTCCTCTTCTGTCAAAAAGAAGCTTCAAACTTTAAAACCAAAAAAATCTGCATTAAAACATTTATACTTTATTTACATTTTTTCACTTTTTCCTATTACATAGTTTTTAATAATTCAC
The DNA here is from genome assembly GCA_028749045.1 of Cupressus sempervirens. Lineage (NCBI taxonomy): Eukaryota > Viridiplantae > Streptophyta > Pinopsida > Cupressales > Cupressaceae > Cupressus > Cupressus sempervirens. Next base: position 709,633,045 of record CM053784.1, read on the forward strand.
TCCAATTCAGATTTTTATTTACCTTTACTCATAAAGACTTTTATTAAAGTCTTAAATTCAAACTTAAATTTTTCTTGGAAAGAAAGTAAGGCACACAAATTTTTAGGAAAGGAGTTTTTTGTTTTAAACAATAAACTTTAAAAATATTTCATTTTTTTTAGAAAATAAAAAGTTAGAATTTTTTACCTTAGTTTTCTTTAAACATAAAAATCATTTTCTATATTGAGTCCTTTTAATATATTTATCCAAGAGGAAAGTTTTTTTAAGTCTCCTTTTTTTTTAATTTAATATTATTGAAAGAATTTTTTGGCATTCCTTTTACTGTCGTAATTTTTTTTACTTTCATAGAATTTTTATAAAACCTTTTGAATAAAGCTTTTAAAATACTTTTATTATATAATTTTTTTGAAATATTATTAATGCTTTTAAAATATTTTAAACATTATAAGTAGTTTTAATTTTCTATTTTTTTTAAATCTTAAATTTGAAATCAACTTCTTTATCAAAATATCAAAGATTGGATAAATTAAAGGAGTTTCTATATATTTTTTTAGTTCTCTTTTAAATATTAATTATATCTCACTATTGTCGAATATATATATAGACGTTGTCTCTTTCCTTTTTGTTTTCATCATGTCTACTTTGATTCCAGAAATTAAGTTAAATAATTCAAACTATCATGCTTGGAAAACACATCTCTCTTTTATTTTTTGATTTAAGCATATTTTAGATGTTGCTACTGACCCTTCTGTAGTTCCTGGTACCTTGGCTACATAAGATGAAAAAGATGCATGAAAAACTAAAAATGAGGAAGCCCTTGGCCTCATTGGTATATCTCTTAACCCGGATTTATATGTTCTAATTGCTCATTGCACTGCCACCCACGAAGCTTGGGATATTTTGAAGCAAACATATGACAAACCATCTGAATCATGCAAGATTCAATTGCAAGACAATTTGGAAGACTTGAGGTATATTGATTTCAAATCTATGGATGAATTTTTACTTAAATTTGATTATATAAAAGTCAACTAATTAGATTAGGCATTACTCTCACTGATATTAGATTAATTACCATTATTTTAAAGAAATGTCTTCTTAGACAATTTCAACAATTTATCACTAATGTTCATTCTCAACTTGCTATTCCTACTTTGTCTACTCAATTAACTTATAGTATTTTTCAAAATTTGTTACATCAAGAGGAAGCTAAGTTGTTACAATTTGGTACTCTTAGATCTAATAAACATGCCTTTGTGTCTAAAAGTCAAAATCAGAATTTCAAATCTTCTAATAATGAGTCTCCCAATACTCATAATAATAATAATCACAATAATCATAATTTTAATAATAATAATCCAAACACACATCATAATAATACTCATCCTAATCAATCTAATAAAAAACCCCACTGTACTTATTGTGGGAAAGATGGTCATGTAACTAATAATTGTTTTAAAAAATAAAAAGATAAGCAACCTATCTATAACAATAATCAAAAGTTTCATCCATCTCGTCATGCGTTTACTGTTAGTTACAATGTTCCTAAAAATTTAGAATGGATTATTGATACTGGTGTGTCTCAACATGTTACTTTTCATAAAGAAGTGTTTGATAATTTAAAACTTGATCCTTCTAATATTCCAATTCAATTAGCTAATAATCATAGTTGCAAAGTTGAAGGATTTGGTAATGTTAGTATTCCAAATGGAAAATTACATGATGTCTTTTATGTTCCTGAGTTGAAATACAATCTTCTTTCTGTTGTAAAATTATGTCAAAATTACAAAGTTGAGTTTCATAGGGACATGTGCTCTGTTATTGATCCTAACACTAATGAAGTTGTTGCTAATGCTAAGTTAGGCCATGATAACTTATTTAAATTTTTTGGGTTCACCTCTTCCAGACACTCTTTGCACAAAGATATTGCTTTTAATATGGAGCATGAAAGACTTCCTCATTTGAAAAATGAGCATATCTCATCTAATACAATTGAAAATTTACCTCCTATTGCTTCATCTAAGATTGCATGTACTAGGTGCATGAGTGAAAAATAAAAAATACCAAAGGTTATCAAGCTTACAATCCTATTACTAACAAAGTGCACATAACACGAAATGTTTGTCTTGTAGGAAATGGTGTGCATGATTCTTCTAATGCTCAAAATAAATAATTTAGTGGAAGCAAAATTGTGTTAGTGGAGGACCAACCTTCTTCTCTAAACCCTACTCCTCATATATCTACCTTTATTCCTCTTATTCTCTCTTACAGTGGTAATGATAATGATGCATTTATAGATCATGGTAATAATGCTAATATTGATAATGGTAATAATGCTAATGTTGATACAAATGGTACATTCATACATCATGACTCTTCCTCTAGTGATAAATCTGTTAAGAAAAAACTAAATGGTTTAAGAAATTACTTAGTAAAAGAGATCAATTTCTAGAATGGGTGGACTTCAACCTAGGAGGATTAATTACTGAAAATACAGTTTGATATTAATGATCCTCATTAATCATATTTGGCATTTCTCTTTAATATGTTGCCTAGAAATTATGTTCTATTAACTACTGAGTTTATGATCTTAATTCCATTTGCATGATTTCATACCATGATATTTTAGGTATATTTATTCATGTGTATATATGGGGGCCCACATATATATCCTAATAAATATACAAATTATTGTGTCTCTTGTGACTTATCAAATATGAGTGCATTCTTTTCACATAAGTAAATTATTTTTCGCTTTTTCTTATTCCTTGGGATTATGAGTTATTATACACTATTGCCTTCAACATTTATTTTGTTCTATTGAGTGGCACATAAGTGCAGTTTATGCTTTTCTAGCATCATTCTATTGCCATATTGGCACTTTATGGTTTATACCATCTTGGAGTTTCCCTCCAATTTCAGTTAATCTGACCCATCTTGAAGGCATTTTACTCTTACTTGAAGGCAATATATTGTTAATACTCATACTTATTCCCTTTGACATCTTTGAAAATATGTCATATAATGTTATGTATACTTCATTGCTTAAATCGTGAGTCATGCAGGCTATGGATTGATTACCCATTAACCTGTTGCAAAATGATGTATTAGTGGATTATCTATATCCATGTGATTGATGCATTGTTGATTTTGGTTTCATTATTTGGCCTTGTCTATGGTCATTTGTGCCTTGTATATTCCTTTCTTGAGGTTTTGGATAACATATTTGTTCTTTGTAGAATATGATTTATCTTGATTTCTTTGTGGTATCAAGTTACACTTATATTTATCACTCTATTTCAAAAGTTTCTAACTTAAATATAAGATGAAATTATCCTTGTGGATAGTTGCCTTGTTTCTTGTTTCAATGTTTCAGGTAATCCATCAAGACACATACAAGACATCATTATTTTTGTACAGATCCTATGCCACATGAATCCACTTGAAGATGTATCACACTTGAAGGACTATCTACTTCTCTTGGCTCACCAATGATGTACCCACGCTAATAGAAGACCTCTTGCATGATTGAAGATGTTTAAAAAAAAACCAAGTTGTACTATTGTAAATCGGGTTTAACTCCCTTTGGTGTAAGCTTCCCAAGTAAAGATTAAAGGGGGGTGTTAGAAGTAGTAATTTTTCCTTGGTTGTATTTATTTATTAAATGGGATAAACCAAGGTATCCCTTATGTATTTTATCCTTTAGTACACATGTGAAGGACATGTTATTTTCTTGTCCTCTAGTCCACATGTGAGGATAACTCTTTTTTTGTAATTCCTTTATTAAGGAAAGTAGTTTATTCCTCCTTAAGAGGATATTGACACTTTGCACACACTTATTATGAATGGTGGCATTCATAGAAATGGGAATTACACATACAACTCCTTTCTCATCTCTATAAAAGAGATGCCTCTCTCATTCTACAACAACTTCTTCTTTACATATTCTTGATGTTATTGTAATGAGCTAATTTGCTCCACAATCCTTCTTCCTCCTCTCTCCTTTCTTAGGCTTCTTTGCCATGTTCTTAATATTACACAAGGGGTTTTCTTTGCTTTCCCCTTTCAAAATCTCTTGTCTCCATTCTTGTTGATCCATTGGGAAACTCATTTGGTTTATGGTAATATTTTTCATAGTAAGCTCTCTTGGATTGTTCTATTGGTTTTCATTTTGCTCGATTTCTTACAGTTTCCAATTTCTCCTAAGTCTCCAATGTTGTCCACATTATCTTTTTCCTTGTTTGTGCTTCTTGTCTTCATTTTGTATTAAGTGTGATTGGTACACTAGTGATATAAAATTATGGTTGTTTTACTATACTTATATACTATTTTGTTTCCTTTTCATTGCCTTCGAGAATTTTAGACTCATTAATAGATATCCCAATTGACTTTTTCTTGGTTTTAGATTCCATTGAGTTTGGATCTTTCAATATTTCAAGAAGTGCCTTTTCTATTTCTACTTGTACATCATCATAAAGGCTTGTAACAAGTTTTACCAACCTCATAGATGTCCTAAGCATAGGCTTGACATTCTCAAGGACATTATTCATAGCATCATAACTTATTTAAGTACATAATTCTCCCACTGCATCTTCTCTCATTTTCTTTTTCCCTTCAATTGCTCTAAGCCTTTTCTCTTCCAAAATATTAAATAGTTGTTCTAGTATATTACCTTCTAATTCTACAACATTTCTCTTGATTTTTAATAAATATTTAATAATAAAGCTTTCAGTTTTACCTTGATCTTCCTCATAGTAGCTCCAACAATATTTCTTGATTTGACCAAGATTGCCATCATGTTCAATCCTTTGTTTAATCCTATTAATGTCTAGTTTCCACTTTTCCTTCTTTATTTCCAAGTTTGATTTAGATACCTTGGGTTGTGTTGCAATCTTAGGTTCAATTCCTAGTTCCTTATATTTCTTTACTTTTGTTTTCTTAGTGCTCTTCTACTTTCTTATAGTAAGCTTTCATTTCTTGTAACTAGGTCCATGTGTTATTTCTTTCTATCTATAGGTCTTCTTAGGTTCAACTTTTGTAGCTTCCTAAGTCTTTACTATGTGGGTGTACCTTGTAGTTCTCTTAGGTTAACTTTTATATTTCTCTCCTAACTTTATCGTAGAAGAAGATCTTGTAAATCTTCTAGTAGTACTGTGAATTTTAGGTACTACCTGAACACTTGTGATCTATATCTCATTATTATTTTTGATGTTATTTGTTGTTGTTTGAGTGACATTTCTTCTACAATAGGTTCGTTTTCTTGTGAATACTTGTTCCTTCAAGTTTAGCTTTAGCATGAAGCTCGTTGGCCATTTTCTTCACTTCCTTCCACTCATCCTTGCTAATACCACCTTCCTTAGCTATATTCTCAACCAATTTCTCTACCTTCCTCTTTCTTGTTCCACTATATAATTATTCTCTTATTGCATTGAATTTTTCTTCATTATAAGTACCACATCTCTCACATGAGGTATCTTTAGGTGATTCAAGCATAATCTTAGCATAACCATCTAGCATCTATTTTGTAACTTCATATCCCATAGGAGGTATAAATATGTGTATAGGTTTTATTACCTCCATGCAAGTATAATCTATTTCTACCATGAAACATATAGTCTCTACATATTTCTCAACAATTCCTCTAGGTATCCTTATCCTCTTTTTCATCTCAATTTGAAATCCTTTTAACATACCATAGATATATGTATTGATGCTAGTCCTCATTTGCATGTTGTAGTAATCAATGATGAGTTCTATTGTGCACTTATTTGTTATCCATGTTGAATGTGGCATATGAGAAAATTTGTGCAAGATGTGGAAAAATAGATACATAACTAGTGATCCAAATATGAATGCTCGGTGTTTATGAAGCTTAATTCTCCTAATATTTTAAAATAATTACTACCTCAGAATCTCACATACATCAAATTATTCTTTATCAATAATATTCTTGTATGTGATATTGATTACACCTATTGACACTGAATTGTTCCTTTTACTATAGTGCATTTTGTAGCCAATTATCTTTGTGATTAATCTGACATCTGTTTGCCTAATGTCTGACATAGTCTTTTCTCTTATGTCCCACCTAGTCCCAACGTTAATTTCTACTTCTTTCTTGACAAATTTAGTTGCAATAGGTATTGTACCAGTATTACTCAACCCAATCACCTTGTGAATCAATTATTTGATTACCATCACTCGTTTATTTCCCACCCAAAACATGTCATCATGGATGCTACTCAAGATTATTATGATCCATTGTGCCTCATCAAAATCCTCATAGCTCATGCATTGTAAAATGTTTAAGTTCCCTAAATGCTCAAACCTTGGTATAATAGACTTATCATCATAATATATGTTATCTCGCTCTGAATAAATATCTATATTAACATTTGTCTCCAACTTACAGTAAATGTAAGCCCTTATATCCTCAATGTGTAACACTCCCTCAAGGGTTTGTGAAAACACACCCATAGGGTCATCTCCCATAGAAATAAAAGGGTTTTTCTTAAATTGGTGACAAGGTATATCCTTAATATTGCAAAATGGTGGAGTAGCCATTCTATCTAATTCTACAAACAACTACAAATTAAGACTTAAAAGTTTATTCGTAATTTAATAAATACCTAAATTCATTTCCACTTTAGGGCATCAACCAAACTCATTGTCGAACACTTCAGATCTCCTCCAAATTGCTTCTTGTGCACTCTTCTCAATCTCTCAACTTGTATGGTGAGGAATGCACCAAAATTTCCCTTAAATTCTTTCTAGAATACCTTTGCATTAATTATGTTTGATGAAAGAACCAAAAATTTGTTAAAACTTATAGAGTCCTAAAATTATTAGCAATCTTTCATATCTTCAAATTAGAATGTGCGATTTGGGGTTTAGAGTCCTTAATGTATGAAAAAGATAAAGCCACCATCATATACCTTGATTTTATCATTTAGGGTGTTTGATGATTTCATGGTAAGAATTTCCCCTTTTATCCTTTTAGTTAAAAATGTTAGTTCATGATGAAGTAGAGGTTTCAATGTTGAACATTGCTTCCACCTTGTTTGATTTGTGTTGTCTTTCCTTCCATATCTTCATGTTTACCATAAATCATTCTCTTACAAATGTCTTATCATTGATCTCAATCTGTACTATATTTCTATTAACATTCCTTCTTCCTGCAAAGTTATTTCTTCTTACATTAAAGGGGTTCTCATATTTTTATTGAATCCATTGAATCTATTAAACCTTGTTGTATGTCCCAAATTATTGCAAATATGACATGAAATAACTCTATTTCCATACCTTGGTCCAAATTGATTAATTTGCAATCTCTAGCAATATGTCTAAAGTTGTTGCATTTGCAACACATAACTCTATTATTGATAATGTTATTCATTCTCAAAAGTATGCTTGATGTCATGTTAGTCCTTTCATTCATCATCATACTTGACTCTAATTAGGCTTCTTGCATTCATGTGATTTGTGTCCATAAAGAAATAAATTGTAGTAATATCCAGTAAAGGGTTTAATATTCATGTTACCTCTACAATCCTTCTTCATATGTCCATACTTGTTGTGTGTAAAGAATCTACATTTGAATGGTATCCTTTGATCTCTAGGTTGCTCAATCTAATTTTTAGTCTAGTCAATCTAATTTGATGGTTGATTAAGTCCTTTCTCAAGTTCATGTTCAATTATGGTCTCCGATCTCTTAGATGATTCTTCTTCTTCTTTTTGCTAATCTAATATTATACCAAGCTTTAATGATGTATATAAAGTTCACGCTTTAGTATTTCTCTTTCTTTGTCATGATAAATAATTCTAAGCTCTTGACTTGTTCAATTAATCCATTGCTCTTGGATCTTGAATTATCAATCTATTTTTTCAACTTTTGAGAAATCATGTGCATTTTTGAGTTTGATCTTTAGACTTTCTCTTTCTTCATTAGCTTGATATAATTCTTCAAGAGCTTCTTCAATGTTCTTTTTCAAATGTTTTTTATCCATAGTGATCTCCCTCAAGTTGTTAGACACTTCTTCTGAGTAACAAAGCTCTCATACCAATTTTTAGAAATAGGAAATATTGAGGGGGGGGGATTAGTATTCCAACAATTTTTCCCCCAAATGTTTTGTATCCATAGTGATCTCCCTCAAGTTTGTTAGACTTCTTCTGAGTAACAGAGCTCTCATACCAATTTTTAGAAATAGGGAATATTAGGGGGGGGGGGGATCAGTATTCCAACATTTTTTTCCCCAAATATGGATATCATAAATTAACCTTAAACAAACATAAATAATCAAACTAAATAGTAATAATAAGAATCCACAAAGAAACTCATAACACCATATTTTGTTAACCAGGGAAATGCTAGCCAAGAGAAAACCTCAATGGGGATTGTACCCACAAAATGATCCACTAAACAAAAGTACCTTGTGAAAGGTTTTAATTCTATTAGGAGTCTATTACATACATATAGTGTATATGCCCTTGTTAGAGGCCTCAACCCTGTTAGGAGTTGTATTACGAAATGGGTGAGCTCATTGCTCTTATAACAATATACAACTTTACAACTAGTATAAGATATTACCAAAACAATAACTATGTTGATATCCCAAATATCTAATTAGTCCTTCGTTGTCCCTTGCATTTTCTCATAAATATCAACCTACTCTTCTCTACTTTAATGATCAAATAACTTCTAACCAACATAAATAGAGTTCGCACATATCAATCATATCATAACATAATCATTGGCAACTTCGCTCATCCAAAAGATTTACCTTTATACTATTTTTATCAATTTTCTTATCTAGTCAGCCTTGCATCTTATCAACACATTATCAAAACTTAATATTAGCATCTTCTAGGTGAGGACTAACATTTAGGATGCCATCCCTATATAACTATGTCCTTGATTTGACAATTCAAATCAATTCCTTAGCCAAAATGACCATGTTGTTCTATGTGAAATGTCTTTGCAATATTAAATAGTCAATTGGTTTTCCTTTTATGACTTGTACCAATTGTAGAACTATCATGAGTAGTTTTAGATATATAATGTAGACTCTATTCTATCATATTTCACAATTTCAACTATATATCTACTTCCAATGAAGTTCACTGATCAAAACAATATGACTGCACATCAATTTTCCTAAGTATATACTAGGACAATTTTCTCATAGTATCTTAACAAAACAATATATTTATCATAAGTAGTCTTACCCTTATATAATGTTGCCATTAATGACAACATCCATGCTATTGCTTCAACCAACTTGTCAACACTTACTTTCCAATACAATTCCTTTGAAGTTCACTAGGAATGATAGATTCCACTCATACCTTTTCTCAAAGCATCTAACAATATCTCAACTCTGCTATGATAATCCAACATCAAGACTCACATCAACATTGCAATTCCATACCTTACAATTGAGAAAAATAACTTTCCTTTATACCAATTGCAAATAATTAATTAGGTCATCTTGTTAAGGCTTCCCCAATGCACACTTAAACACATAGGTCCATGTTAAGGCATATACTCCTCCTTAAGAAATTATACAATAATTACATAAAGTGATCCACACATTATAATACATAATTAACACTTTTTATTAATAAATAACACACTACAATGGTCCAGTTGGCTGCCAGTGAAATATATCGCATGTTACACATCAACAATCATTCGAGAAATAATCAAATGATCCACAAATCCAAACATGCACACACTAATGAGTCCTCTATCATCCTCTATGCTAGCCAACATTAAATCTTTCTCGCCATCAAGTTATAGCCAAAATACTACAACTACCTCTGGCATATTTTCTTTCTTAATGGTACACTACCAATCTTCACTAAATCACCTGTAACTCAACCAAAATATCACATATAGTACTGCGACCATAGACATATTGTATACACTCATTTTGCGACACAAAAGTATGCTTGCATATATCCAAAGTTGTCAATCACTCTCCACATTGAACTGGTTAGTGACCCTTAACATACATAATAATTTGAGTCTATGTGTAACCTCAGAACATATGTTGACATTAATGACAAAACTTGTCATCATTACAACATGCATGTTCTTGAACCATCTCCCCAAGTGCCAATGATATCTCTTAATGTCAACAATTTCTCCTCCCCATATCCAACAAAGAGGCAAGAAAATGAGAGGAGATGTCCATGTTGACTCTATGCATGTTTACACAGGTCAAAATCTCCTTGATTTAAAGCATCTTAATGGTATCCATCATTAGAATAGTAGGGAAATTTCTTATTGTTGTAATCTCTAGTTGAAAATGTATCACATGAAGACATTTATCGTGTACTATTTTTTAGCCAAATGGGTGTGTCCATGCTTTCCACATTCTTGTGAATAATGATTAGTAAAGGTGATACTTCTAGAAAGTTCATAGCTTGGTAGCTGGATCCAACTTACATGGAAAAAAAAAAATTAATAATACTTATTTTCAGTACATATGACTACTTATTCTTAATCTTGTATCAATTTGATAATGTTCATATGCTTTATCTCATGTTTGATCATTGAGTAGTCTTTAATTGTCCTTACACCAACACTTTCTATGCCAATTCCATTCCCAAATATCATGATAATGATGTCACATTCCTTCATATCAACCATAGATGATGATATCCAGGTGGTTAGCATATTTAATAGACTGATTGTCATAGTTTGTGAATTTGTTACCAGATTTGTGTAAGATTTTGCATCATTAATATATCAAGTGGCCATCTCCCAAATAGAAGGAGGTGTCATTGTCATTATTGTTTCCAAAATTTTGTACCAATCAAACCATATTTTGTCCCATCAATGCCACATTCCATCGACATCCATGTTTGCCTCTCTATACCCATGATTGATGGTCAGTTTGTAAAAGAGATTGAAGATTTCCATAATCCTATCTACCAACACTCCAAGCTTCTTGTTAGAAGTCAGACCCTTCCTTATTGCGTTCACCTCTAATCTTGAGCCACCTTCAATTTCCACTACAAATATTTTGAGATCTATATAATACATAAGTCCATATGTGAGAACCATTAATTATGTTATGTTATTAGTGTCTTTTTCTAATAGGTTTACCATTCAACCACAACATTAACATCTCGTAGTCTTGATAATGCAACTAACACTAAATAAGACATTTTAAAAATTGTTTAAAATAGAAAACAACATTAATTATAAATTAATAATTATTTTAAAAATTTTATATAATAAGAAATCAAATTGAAGAAATGCATTATAAAAATTAGCATAAAATGGAAAGATAGATCCCTTGAAATATTTTAAAAATTGTGATTGCATAGAACCAATGATAAACTTCTTTAAGAATATATATAAATATTAAAACTTATTAAAAAATCCTAAATTTTCTTAGGCACCCATGGATTTTTTATATGAAGAGTTCTGGTCCTCGAAACCACAGCCTCAAAAGACCAAAATCCTCATCCCCACCAAATCCAAAACTTTCATTTACGTCATATTAGATTAACTATCTTCAATTGTTGGAAGAATCTTAAAGAAATCTTGCTTGGCATCCTCACTGTGCAAGGAACACGCTTATAATGTTCAATGAAAGGGCGGAGGTGAAGCAGTGACATTGGCTTCATTTATTTATTTGGTTGATTCAGTGGGCAGTGGAGGCGATGGAAACATGGGCCACAGGACCGTACAAAATGAGCTTGGTTTGTACAGTCTCCAGCAGACCACCTGGAAGAGGAGGATCAATCGCGGCGGAGTTCTTTTGGTTTAAAAGAGCCGGCAAAACTGACAGGTTTGCCACCCTGAATTTTTGTTTATGTACACAAAATGCAGTTCTAATAAAGCGAAAAAAACCCGACATACACACAATTGCTGAAAGAACAAGTATCATTCCAGTAGTTAGGCATGAGAAATGGCTAAATGCCCACCGTGTGATTCAAACGCTGAAGTCTTTTACTGATTCAAACGAAGCAGTGGATTTTTTTCAATGGGCTGCCAAGCAGCCGGGTTTTCAGCATACCACGGAGTCTTATAATTGTATCTTAGAAATCCTGGGAGCAGCCCAGATGTTGAAAGAGATGGCAAATATGTTCAGCTTGATGGTAACACAACGATGTTTATTTAATTCTCAAACTTATATAATAATACTCCGCGGCCTTGGAATAGAAGGAGGTATTGAACAGGTTCCAGGGGCCTTGGAAAAAATGAGAAAGTTTGGGTTTGCCCTCAGTGGTTTTGCGTACAATGGTCTCGTAGGTTTACTTCTAAAATCTGGATTCAGGGATGGAGCTATTAAAGTGTATTTGCAGATGTTGTTTGAAGGAATTGTGCCCAATATGCATAGTTTTTCTGCCCTAATGCGTGCCTTTGGTAAAACGCGAGATGCATGGGCGGTGCTGGGACTTCTGGCGCATATGCAAAAGCTTGGCTTGACACCCAATGTTCACACCTTTACAATCTGCATGAATATCCTCGGGAGAGCTGGTAGGGTAGACGAGGCTTGTGCAATGTGGAGGTTGATGAAAAAAGAGGGTTCTGAACTCGATGTTGTAGCTTACACCACATTAATGAGTGTCCTTTGCAGAGCAGGTAGATTGAATAAGGCAAGGGAATTACTGAAAGAGATGAAAAACAGCCAATACAGGCCAGATTATGTCACATACAATACTCTGATTGATAAATATGGGGGTTCGGGCAATGTTGACGCTGCATGGGAGGTTTGGAAGGAGATGGAGGCAGACGGATGTGGGCCGAATGTGGTAACCTTTACTAGTTTTATCAATGCCCTTTGCTATGGTGGCAAGGTTGATGTGGCACTTGGATTGTTAGCAGTTATGATAAAAAGAGGTCACTCTCCCAACTCGTTCACTTATAATTCTTTAATTAGAGGTCTTCTCAAGAATAACAGACTGGATGAAGCACAAAAGCTTTTGCAGTTCTTGGAAGCTCATGGGTGGGATCAATCCATATCTTTCACCTACAATTTATTCATAGAATATCATGGAAAAAATGGTAAGTCTGATGAGGCCTATGGGATGTTCCTGCTGATGAAGCAGAAAGATATTTTTCGAAATGCCATTTCCTTCAATGTTTGTATAAATAGCCTTGGAAGAGCAGGTAGGATTGGTGAAGTAAACAAGCTTTTTGAAGAGATGAGAGAACTAGGGATTTCTCCTGATGTAATAACTTACAATACGATGATATATACCTATGCTAATGCAGGTAAAGTGGATGAAGCTATTAATATGCTCTCGCACATGATAGGAAATGGATGTGATCCAGATACTGTTACTATCAATACTCTGATTCATATTCTTTACAAGGCAGACAGAAGGGATGAGGCATGGAGAATGTTCAAGACAATGAAAGAGATGAATCTTACCCCTACAGTTGTGACCTACAATATTCTAGTTGATGGACTTGGTAAAGATGGAAGGATTACAAAAGCAATAGATTTGTTTCAGGAAATGAAGGAAAGAGGATACACACCAAATAATAACACATACAACTCAATCTTGAATGGTCTCTGTAGAAATAGTGAGATAGATATGGCATTCAAATTGACTGAGGAGATGGCGAAAAATGGACTTAGGCCTGATGATTTTACATACAATATTTTGCTTGATGGTCTCATCAACCTGGATAGAATGGATGATGCTTGTCAGCTCTTTAAAGACATGAAAAATAAGCTTTCTCCGACTCCTGTGACTTTGGGTACTATTCTGCGAGGGCTTGTAAAAGCTGGAGAGATGGACATTGCTTTGAATATTTTTAAAGAGTTGCACAATGAAATAGGATTACTGCCCGATGATGATGCTTGTGCATTCCTAATTGATGGGCTGGGCAAAAGAGACAGATTGGATGATGCAACCCTGATCTATAAGCAGATGTTAGCCAAAGCTGATCATCGTTATGTTTGTGCTCTTTCCTATCTCATTCAATCTCTATGTAAAGCAGGAAAGATCTTTGATGCTTATGAATTTTTTGAAGAATCAAAACTCCAAAATACTGTTCTTAGCGTTAAATCTTACAGTGCTCTCATAGATGGGCTATGTAAAGCTGATCGTATTCAAATGGCTTGGGATATTTTCAAACAGATGAAGAAATTAGGTTGTATTCCAAATGCTTTTACTTACAATTCTTTCTTTGATGCTCTTGGAAAGGCTGGCAAGATAGATGTCGCATTTGAGCTGCTTAATGAAATGCGATCAAGAGGGTGCATGATGAGCACTGTTAATTACAATACACTTATTTCAGGTCTTGTAAATGCTGGTAGAGTTGACGATGCCATAGATTTGTACTATCATATGATGAAGAGAGGATATGCACCCTCCTGCTCTACATATGGTCCCCTGATTGCAGGTCTTGGTAAGGCAGCTAGGATAAATGAAGCAAAGGATTTCTTTGAAGAAATGATTAAAAATGGGTGCGAGCCCGATTGTGCAGTCTACAATATTTTTATCAATGCCATTGGAAAGGGAGGCGATGTAAATGAAGCTTATCACTTGTTCAAGGGAATGATTGAAGAGGGCATAAAACCAAATTTGAAATCATACACTATTCTTATAGACAGCTTCTGTAAGATGAACAGGATAGATGAGGCTCTTCACTTTTTTATGGAATTGAATGCTAGTGGCCTGAAGCCTGACTCAATTGTGTATACACTCATGATTGATGGACTGGGGAAAGCCCAAAGGTTGGAGGAGGCATTAGTACTTTTGAAAGAAATGCAGAGTAGTAATTGTTTCCCAAACTTCATTGCTTACAACTCTCTTTTAAATCACCTTGGAAAGGTAGGCATGGTGGAGGAGGCATGCAAGTTATATGTAGAACTCCTATCTAATGGGTATCAACCAACTGTTGCCACCTACAATGCACTAATTCGTGGGTTTAGCACTGCTGGCAGAGTGGAACTTGCTTATGCAGTCTTTGAAAAGATGATGGCTAGTGGCTGCAAGCCAAATCTGCTCACATACTCTAATTTACCAAGTAAGTCATGAATAATCCTTTCATGATGATTTTCTCTACTTACCTTTTATATTCAAACCAATGGAAAATCATGGCTATTTCATTTTGACATCATTAATCAACAAAACGAACTCATCAAAACAACATACTAAGATACAAATTTTCCCTACATATCTTATTTTACATTAACCAATTGATTTTGGTTAAGCCAATCAAGAAATCTTTGAATCATTCTGAGAATTGCCTGATGAGTTCATAAGTTTCAAGGCTTATAAGTCTTACCTTGAGAACCTGTGTGTAACAACTGACTAGAACCACAGTAAGCAAGCGTTTTACATAGCATGCTGGGCCTGCTCTCTAATGCTTGGCCATGTATTTGATGACACCTCTTCTGAAGGTCATGGTAGATTCTCATCTGTACCGGTGAGCAAATAGATTTTGTTAGTTCATTTAGGGTTCTATTATTATTATTATTTTTATACAATTACAGCATCTTATATCTTCTGATTTATAATAGTTTGAAGCAGGTAAAGAATTGCTGAAGTTAATGGTCTGTCTTTGCTTGACTTATTTGACTATTTGCAGATAATTACTCATTGCATTAGGAGGTCAGGATTCAAGGGTACTTTCTATCATGGGGGCATTCACGGAAAACATTTGGGAAGTGATGTCACTGGTTAAAAGTTAGGGGTATGCTATCAATATCACAGGTGAGAAAACAATCTACTCCTTCCAGATTGATTCTTTTTCATTTAGCATAGAATCCAAAACATGTTCTTTTTTTTGGGTTAAATTATATGCCATTTTCTTTCTCTTAAGCAGTCTTTGCCGACATGTAATCACTCTGGGACTTGTAAAGATGCAAGATCAAGGGAACATATAGTCCTATGCAATGTAAATATATTCTGAACCAATATTTTGCATCTTTTGTAAGTGGATTTAAAAAAGGAGGAGGACAAAATCTTATCAGCCAGAGACATCTTGTGGATAAGCCTTTGAGACATTTTGTTTTGCAATTCTCTGTGAGATGCAGGGTATTTCATCTTGTAATAAACGTACCCAATATGATAGTGCTTCTCGATTCAATTGTATTTTACATTTTTCGTCAACATTTTAGATCACACTCCATGATCCATCATTAGGCTGCAAATGAGTGCCAGAAGCTGATGAAAAACCTAAAGGCTAAAACACAATTGAATCTACAAGCATCATCATATTGAAATCATGGATTGTGGAAATTATATATCATTAATATACACCATGTTTTCTTAAAGATAGAACTCTGTACAGAGTTTGCAATCAGAAAATTTGCGAACATTAAACAGTTGGAAAGCTTTCTCTTGAGATTTCAAGTGCTGGGTAGCACAAAGCAAGTGTTTAGGTTAAGGTGAAAAATTTCACCTTGAAAGTAGATTAAATTTTCTTGACTCCCTTTCACCTTGAAAGTAGATTAATTTTTCATGTTCTCCTTGACTCTCTCGCATCTTGATGATGGATCATGTAGTGTGATCTGAAACATTGATGATTAAAAAACTTACACAATCGTTCCCCTCCCAAAAAAAAAGAAGATAGAGTTTTTTACATGGATTGTGGAAATCTGATAGCTTAGATTCAATTTTCTTCAAACAAAATCACGGGAGTGTTAAAGGCAAAACATGTATAGATGTAAAGAATGAAATTTGAAATTGGAGCAGCATCTTATATGGAACGTAAACCACTTCAGTGCCCGTGATCTTCTATCCTTTATATTTAGGGATTGTTTTGAAATACCAAAAAACAAGTATTTTAAAAGTAGAGTGTTTATTTTTTGTAAATCAAGTTCCTATGTGTTTGAAATGGCAAATTTTTCTTAACAGTAACAGCAAAACTCTCTAGGCAAACTGCACTTATACTTTTTGTCTGGGTTAGAAATGTAGCAATTGAAGCTGTAGTTTTTGATGTTTTTCATATGGAGTGAGTTGCAAGTTACTTTCAACAAATTGACATAGTATTATGCATTACTGAATGTGGCAAGGAATAAGTCCAAATTGTTGAAGTTTGACACAGACAGACAATAATGTTTCTTTGTATTTGAATATGTCTTATGGCAGTTCTTGTCATGAGTCCATTGATGCAAGAATAAAATAAATTATATTAAGTCTTTCCCAACGATCATCAAGAAGTAAACCCAGCAGTCAAGTGAAGGGCAGTGTCTCACTTAATGGATAGTTAATATTAATTGAAGCTTATTGACAGCAATCCTTATGCAGTGAATAATTTGATGCTGCATTAATGGGGGCTATTAATTCATTGTCAGGTGCGATAACTACAACAGATTAATTAGTTAAAAGGCAAATGAATTTGTACACAGAGTCACCAACTTTTCAAGGATGATGATTTGGGAGAGATTGCTTGTGAAGAGAAGTGAGCCTAATGAAGAAGACCTGGATACAATCAAAATGTCTTGTATTACGACTCATTAATTCATTCTCCAAATGAAATTTTATCATCTTTGTTGATGTTTGGTAGCTTCAGTTAGATAAACCTATATATAACTATATATGAGATCTAATTTATATATGTATTCATTAGATAGTTTAAAAAACCTGCCTGTAATTGCATTTTTTGCAATATATCGTGCATCCACAAACATGCTGATTTAAATGCTCAAATATTCGGAGCCGAAATTCACCAAAAACTCGCTGCAATATTTGCTGGAAAAACCATGAAAAATGCGATTCTAAGTTTACCTATTTCTTCATTAGATGGCTGGTGGCAGAGAGAAAGACCCATTATGGAAATATGGGATCTCAGGAGAAATCAAAGGACATGTTGAATGTGTCTTTTTCCATAAGCATGATTTCAGGCATAAGCCGACTGAAATACCATCTTGCAAAGATTCCATGCAAGTGCATGATATTACACCATGTGACACATGTCCGGAAGAGGATAGAAGAGAGGCTTTGACAAACCTTCAAAAATATGCACAAAATAAGG
Source organism: Cupressus sempervirens (assembly GCA_028749045.1). Lineage (NCBI taxonomy): Eukaryota > Viridiplantae > Streptophyta > Pinopsida > Cupressales > Cupressaceae > Cupressus > Cupressus sempervirens. The sequence goes on from CM053784.1 coordinate 709,651,001, forward strand.
CAGCAATAAAGAGGTTTGAGGCCATGGCATCCCCAATGGGGACTTTTAGTTCTACAGGGTTACAAATAGGTGGAGAGGCTTCTTCTTCTATTGGGCCTCAAATACGAGGATCAAGAAGTATGATTGGGTCTTTATTAGACTTTTGGGTTCCACATAACACTCCTGGTGCTCAACCCGGTTTGCTAGGCATTGCATGGAACAAAGAGATGCATGAGAAGACAAAGGTGGCAATTACAAGATTTTGGGTCCGCATTGATATTCCCTTCAATGCTTTATGTAGTCCGTATTGGGATGAAGTGGTAACTTTGATTTCTTTGTTTGTAAGGTGTTCAAGCTCCTAACTCCTTATGAGGTGGGTGGTTTGTTGTTAGTGTAGACACCTAAAAACCTTTGGAAAATAAAGTATTTTTATTTTCTGAAAAATTCCTGATGACATCATCATTTATTAATTAATTAATTTATTTTTATGCCATTAAATCCTTTTATCTTAATTACAAATATTTAATTAAGGAATCCCTCCCAAAAATGTTTAAATCTTATTTAAACATTATTTCTTTATTTATTAATTATTTAATTAATAAATTGACCAAAAAATCCAAAATAAATAAAAAATTTATTTTTTGCCCAAAACTTGGCCAATTTTCTTAAGACCACTAACCTCTTCCAAAATCTTCTAATCCTGTTTTTAATTTTGATTAAAGGCTAATCCCATCATTTCCTACCCCTAATCCCAACTCAAAATATTTAATTAAGATTAAATATTAATCCTCATGTTTATTAAAAAAGTTTTAATAAATATCTCCTCAACCCAAACCTTTGAAATAAATAAAACTTTATTTATTTCCTAAAAATCTAATTTATCCTCATCCTAAGAAGTTCTAGACTCTTCTAGAAAGTCTTCATCCTCATCCTAGGAAATTCTAGACTATTCTAGAAAGTCTTTATCCTCATCCAAAGTCTAGACTCTTCTAGAAGATGTCTTTAAACCTAATCTTAATCCCCTCCTAACCTTGTCACATTCTCTAAACATGGGTTAAGACTTACTAACCCAAGCCAAAGTTAACAAATATCTCCTCCTTCACCCACCCTCGTTAAATGCCATCCACTTGCCTATCCCTAAGCTAATCCTAAACCATCCTAATCCATCCTCTAATCATTTGCACAAGCCTAAACAAGCTTAAAACCTTCCTAATCAAGCCCAAGTCGAAATTCCTCTCATCCCCCTCAAAATATCCCAACCATAAAACTTTATGAAGCCCACTAGGCCATAAATGACTCTTCCAAAGCCCTTTTATTGCTCTTACAAGCCATTATGAGGGTCTTTATGAAGATTTTATCCCATGAGCCTCCTTTGTTGACTCATCCTTCCCCTTTCCTCCATCCTCTCACCCTGTGACATGTGTCACTCCCTGATTGGCTGTAAGGAAGCACAATCCATGTGCTCTCCTCTCATGCAATCTGAGCCCTCCATGAGCTTTTTCCCATCCTTGCATCTTAGCCCTCAATCCCTCAAGCCTCTTGCCTATAAATTGGATCCTTCCTCTTTGCAAAATAACACAATCCATGAAGTAAAGTCATAATGCCATTTTACATCAAAACCATACACACACCCAAATTCCAACTCCATTTGAAGCCCTTTTTGAAGCATAAGCTTGAGCATACATCCTATCTATTTAGACAAAGCCACTCAACAAGAGAGCTTCTCATTGAGAGAGTCCATTAATGGCTCATATTCTCAATTGAGAGTTCATCTTAGTCTATCTTGAAGTTTATGAATTTTGTTTAGTTTGTAGAAGCTTTATTTAAATTTGGTTTCTATTAGCATACTAACATTTCTCATATACAGTTAGATGGTGTGATAAGAAACATTCATCAGCTTGTGGAAAATCAAAGAAAAGTTTGGGAACAGAAAGTTTGACCTATTATATCCGACGGGATGACAGATGATAGTAGGACGCTCATCAACTTTATAGTTGTTTTAGGGGGATGGTATTTCTAAAATTGGTTCATGCTTCTGATCAAGTAAAAAGTGCAGAAAAATTGTGCAACATGTTGGATGAGGTGAGTGGCTAATGTCATTCAGATTGTGACTGATAATGCAGTTGCGTATGTGGCAGCCGATAGACTTTTGATAGAGAGACATCCCACAATATTTTGGAGCCCTTGTGCTACCCATTGTCTTGACTTGCTTCTTGAGGATCTAGGGAAACTGAGCTGGGTGGAGAAGGTGGTTGAAGATGGAAGGACTATTGCAAAGCACATCTACAATCATACATGGGTCTTGAGTCTTATGAGAGAGCACACTAGTGGTAAGGATCTTGTACGAGTAGGGGTCACATGCTTTGCTACTAATTTTCTAAACTTGCAAAGCATATTTAAGACATTGTTGGACCTAAGGCACATGTTTCTTTATAAGAAATGGTTAGAGAGTCCTTATGCTAGGAAGCCTGAAGCAGAGAAGATTGTGAGGATTGTGTTTGATGCTAGCTTTGAAAAGCTAATGGGGGAGATCCTCAAAGTAAGTCATCAAGTCTTCAATGATAATTTAGTATTTAATTTTGAAATATTTTCATTAGCTATTTTTGTATTTTTTTATGTCTAGGTGTCAAAACCATCGTTGAAAGTTCTACGAATTGTGGATGGGGATAAAAGCCCCATGGGATTTCTATATGAGGCCATGGATAGGGCCAAAGAGGTCATTTGACACTTGTATAGGTCAAATGAGACCAAATATAGATCCATATGGAACATCATTATTTGTAGGTGGAACCGACAACTCTACTAACATATTCATGCAGCTGCCTACTACTTGAACCCCGAGTTCTATTTCTCCAACACTTTTAGAGCAGATGCAGAGGTTCAAATTGGCTTGGACACATGTATTTGAAGATTGGTTGCCAATTGGGACTTCCGAGACCTTATATTTTGATGAGTTGCAGAACTACAAGAGGGAAGAGGGGTCATTGTTTTCTTCTCCTGATTGCAAATGTAGGAGATATACCTTGTAGCCAGGTAAAAAAGAACATGTGTTTAGTTTTATCATACCATTTATTTCGCTCATAAGGTTTATTGGAAGTTTTACCACATCATAAATTATTTTCTTAAATCCTTATAGATCTGTGGTGGGAAGATTATGGTGCTAGAACACCTAATCTTCAACAGCTTGCAATACAAATTTTATCGCAGCCTTGTAGTGCTTCTGGCTGCGAGAGGAATTGGAGTACTTTTCAGATATACATACAAAGAACCGTAATAGGTTGACTCATATGCGCTTAAATGACTTGATTTATGTGAAGTACAACTTTCTCTTGTACGAAAAGGTGACAAGGCAAGCTTCTTATGAAGCTCTTGACTTGGATGACATTGATCCACATTCAGCAGATTGGATTGCTCCTCCTGATGGTGAGGATGCGGATGCGGATGTGGGTGATCCTTTATTGTCAGATGAGTAGCTAACCGAGTTTGAGAAAGAGGCAAATGATAGGGATGCGGATGTGGCAACATGTGAGGAGCAACATGAGCTTGGTCATCCATCAAAGGCTTCTGTCAAGTGTGAGGCACCTATTACGACACCTGTTAAGGATGTTGCCACAACAACTACTTCAACATCACCCATCCAACAACAACGATCTCTTTTGAGTTTTACTCATATACACAATTTATGATTGCTACTTTTAGTTTTCATTGATACTGAAACTTGAACTTCATATGTGTTCAGAAGTTGTAGTTTCATGGAAGTTGACTTCTATATGTATTGAACTTATTTATTTTTAGATGTTGTACTTGTTTTGTGGTATATGATTCTAGCACTATGTTAATATACTAAATTTTAGTTTCTATGAACTATTTAACTCAAAACTTTGATTAATATTTGGTGGATATCTCAAATCATTATATGTTCTACAAATTTGGTGTGTATGTTTTCTTTTTAAAAAATGGTTCTAAGAAATTATATATTTTTAAATGTTTGATAAAAGTACCGATTTATTGCCGAATGTGCAGAATTTTTGCCGATTTCAAGATTTTCAAGATTTTTGGGTTGGCCAAGATATTGCCGATACCAAATTTTTAAACTGTGGGTCTTATATGTGAGATATAAGTTTATTATTATATGAGAGAAATTATTATAATAATGACGTACATACATACATACATACATATATAAAACCAAAAAGGCAGTGCTATTACATTTGCGACGATCCTGGGAAAACTAACATGGTACCAGAGTAGGCTGAAAATATTGGACCCATATCAAATAGTGAGCAAGCATCCTTAGCAGGACAAATCAGACGAGATGCTAGACAAGTAAAATTCGCATACCGAATTGAAAATTCATTGCATTATTAGTTTGCTAAGCATTTGGTAGGAGGAATGTGAACTCAAGAAATGCAAATGAAGGAGGAGAATCAAATCATGGATTGCATGGAGAAGGAACTTGCAGAGAGGTGCGAAAGCCTTGAATACCGCATGGAAGATCTACGTATCGAAGCTACCGAGCTTATTATGCAAGCTAATTGCCTTACGAATAGTGAAGATTGTCCTCATCCTCTGCAACAACTTGACAATCGTCATGATTCATTACATTTTGAATTTCTCCTCATTAAAGTTGAGCATCGACTCCCTATTGATATTGAGTGGCTGAGCAAGGCAGTATTCAATACATCCGATTATCTTCGGAATAAGATTGTGAAGATAATGAAAGGGATGAAATTGTTTTTGGAGAAGAGGTTTGAGAAATTCCTTGTAGGATCAGACACATTTCATTCACATTGTATTTGGCCATGGCTTGAGGATCACAATACTTGCCCTATTTGCACGACACCCTTGTTTGTGCAGAATGAGTGTACATTACTATTGGAGGATTGAGAAAAATTACATTAATATGTTTTGATCATTGAAGGAAGCATGTATAATAGTGACTATGAAGAATATCCAGCGCAATATTCTTCATAAGGATCATGTGTAGTAACGATATAGAAGCCGCAACTGTGAAATGAACTTAAGTTTTGAAACATTGAATGTCAACTGCAGCGACTATGTTTGACAAAGCATTTTTGACAACATTTAAACATATTACGGATAAGCAATTAAAGAACAATGAAGTCAGAAATGACACATATAAGAGTGAAACTTACGTCAAGGAAAATACACATCATCCCTTGGTGACGAGACGTGAAGAGGGAAGGACAAACATCACTTGGATTTAGTAAGAAAATGCCAAACCACTATTACAAACATCCATTAGTTGACATCCAACATTAGTCGAATCCACAATTCCCTTTGGACATGGAATGAGGCGTAACATCAGAGAAATAAGGGAAGAAATAAAGTTTCATGCTTAGAAACTTCTCCTCGGCATGTTTGTCTGCCACGAGGGAAAGAAAAGAATTTAAAGCTGCACATTTGTTTATTCACAATACTATAAAATAGGTTTAAATGGAAATATGACAATCTAAGAATAATTCTTTTCTAGCAAAAAGTCAAAATCATGTAGCTTGATTGATAGAGGTGAAGATGAGACAAGCATTGAACATTGAAGGTGGAAGGTCATTGTACCTTAAGATATTTTATAATGAGATCAACATAACATGTCGAGAGAGAGAGAGAGAGAGAGAGAGAGAGAGAGAGAGAGAGAGAGAGAATTGATATTAACATCAAGAGGATAAATCAAGAACTACAAAAGATTGCATCGAAGATGTCGATGTGTAGATAAGAATTTCTTTGAGTATTACATTTATCTATTCATTGCAATGTCTCTTATTTTTATTTCAATATGTACTATAAGAGTTATTCGCCTTGATTTTTTTCCTCCGAGCATGCTTTTGTAGGAAGAGGGAGATTGAGATTTAGAGGGAGCCCGACATTTCATTAGAGGCAACCTTGAAAGAGGGGGAGTAGATAGAGGAGATGGTTCAATCAACCTTTGGTGATCTCGGTTGTATTGATTCAGAGGGAGTAGACCATGTTGAGATGGATTCTCTAGTGATCAATGAATTGAAGTAGTGAAGAGGACCATGATTCATGGATATACTTCATGACTATTGTGAAATGATTATATGCATTATTAGATAATTTATATATTCTTAATAACATATTGTTATTATTATAATTATATATATCATCAAACTAAGGATAGTCTGCATCTTATAGTTATTATTTATTATTTTACCATTATTAGGCTCATGACAAGTACACCCTTCCTCAAATTGCTTTCCCTCAAGCAATTTCTTGCATGACATCTTATAACTTAAATATTATCTTACATTAATCTAATATATTTGATTATTTTAACATTATAATGGTCATACTCATCAGAATTATGAAGTGTGATGATGCTTCTAACTCGGAGGTTGTCAACAATCATAAAATGTTCATCCAGTACAATAAAAAAACTTAATTAATTTTAAGAAATGATAAATTATAATGCCTCCAGTGATTAGTATGTGTTTTAACCTCGATTCCTTACTTCCCTCCTACACTCATCCTAAGGAGAGCATGGATTTACTTATTGTAGGGCACTTGACACTAGTATATTCTTTGGTTTTACCCCACCCTACATAACAACATCTATCAACTCCTAGGCTCATATAATGATTGAAGTAAGAGAATGGGCTAAAACATTCTAATCCCCTTTGTATTTATAGTTATATTTACATAAACTTCATAAACACGAATCTCCTTGTATAGTAATTTAGACTTGATACACCAACATTTATTTAAGTATACTTCTATATCATTTTGGGATGTCCATGACAATCATATGCATGAATATGTGAAGGTGTGAAGTACACCAATTGTGATGATCCCTACAAAAATACATGTTCCACTATGAGTCAGGAAGTAGGAAAACATGAATTAACAAAATGCCAACCATTTTTTCCATTTCCATAATGAATGGTAGAATTACTGTGCTCAGGTAGAAGCAGTGTCCAAGAGGCTCCCTCATGAACAAAGCTCGTTTTGGAATCTACTCCTCATTGTGCCCAAATTATTCTACCTTTCACAAACTCCCTCTTCATTAGAAATATGTAAAACTTAAGTTGAATCTGGAAGAATTCATTGAGATATGTGAGGACACAAAGTAGACTCGTTGATGCATGAAGACACAAAGCAGGCACGATACATATTACTAGATTCCTTATTTAATCTCTTACCCTATAGGATGTCAAGATCACGCTTTGATACAACTTGTGATGATCCCTAACTCGTAGGCTATCAAAAATCAAAGTTGACATTCATTACTAAGCAAATATTTTAATTAATTACAGGTAATGCCAAATATATCTCGTATTGTTTCTAGTAATTAACATGGTTTAACCTCGCTTCCTTATTTCCACTTCTATACCTATCCTAAGGAGAGTGTGAATTTACTTGTCATAGGGCACTTGACACCAGTATATTCTATGATTTTACTCTGCCTCTCTCTAAACAACACCATCTATCAACTCTTGGGACTATAGGGAGGATATAAGGAAATGCACTGTGAACATTCTAATGTCTATTATATTCCAATATATATATTCTTATATAATTCTAATTATTATTATATAAATATTTCTTGTATTTAATAAATTAGATTTTATATATGCACATGGTATGTATTTCTTATATGTTTATAATAGCATCATAGAAAATATATTCCTTAATACTTCTATACCAATTTTCTATTCATTTATATAAAAATTACTAAATCACTGAAGTATTCCACATGTATTAAATTTAATATAAAAATATAGCAAGACTTACTTCCATCTTACAAGGACATGCATTTATTTATTTAACCCATTTCTTTTGGTGTTTGGTTAAGTATGTCCCTTTTATTCCCTTCTTGAAAATTTATTATTATTTTTAATTTGGTTTTTATCCTTTCCAAAGTTCATTAGCATGAAGTATATTGGTTGGGCTACTTGTCTTTGGTTGTTTTTTGACTTTTGTCAATTCACTTATTAAATAATATGACTTGCCTCACATTATTCTTTCTTATTGGGGAGCATTTCTTCTAATATGACCAAACTTATAATATTTTTATTTAATATTATTCCCTTCCTATTTGGTGTTATGGCTCCTAATGTGGATGCCAAAATTATTATCTTCAAATAAATTTATAATTATCTTCCTCTATCCACGTTGAAGTCCATATATTAAATGTTCCTTTTCTCCCATCCAATGGGAGGTACCTTTCGAAATGACCAATACCAATGCAAATGTTGCAATTCTTATTTATGATTTTCTTTTTTGTTCCTTTCCTTCTATCTTCAATCCATGCCTTTTGATCTGACCTTTTTAGTGGAATATATATTGTACCAATGCAATGGATGTGCCCTTTCTTGGCAGTGGTTGATGCTTAGTTGAGTTAGTGTTTTATTTGATAAATTCGATGGTTTATTATTATTTGATTTTCTTATCTTATTAGTTTATATTTGTCATTGTATAATCATGATTCTTAGTTTTATACATTATTTAATATTCTTGATAATTTGTATGACTAGTAATTATTAAATAATAATTGTTATTAATTTAATAATAATTATTATATACAATTAAAGCAATAATACGGATTTATAGATTATAAGTAAATAAGAAGTAAATGATTATATGCATTATTAGATAATTTATATATTCTTAATAACACACACACACACACACACACACACACACACACACACATATATATATAATAGTCATTATTTATTATCTTACCATTAATAGGGCTTATGACAGCTATTTGGACCTAACCCTTGTGTACATCATGAGGAAGTGATGACTTCCAAATGATCATCACGTATATTTACTAGATTTATTGTAAGGTGATGCTCTTACAATAACTTAAGTCATGATATACATTTAATGTAAATGTTGAAAAAGATCACGATGAATTATATCTTGTAAATCAACATCTAAGTGTTAGATGCCATTCACTTGACGGTCTATGAGTTGTTTGTATAGATATATAATAGGTAGTTGGTGAATATCGTATGTTGATATTTTGCAGGCCATTACTTAGAGTATTTGAAGATATCGTGTGTTGATATTCGAGAGGCCAATACTCATGTGATATCAAAATGGGGAATATCATGTGTTGATATTTTGTAGACCATTACTCAGAGTACTTGGTGAGTATCATATGTTGATATTCTGGAGGCCAATACTCAGGAGTCAGGATATCAAAATGGTGGATATCTTTTGATTAAAGATATCCTTAAAATTTTCCAGTACTGATGTGTAATATGTCTTGTGTTTATCCTCCCAAGCTAAGAGGGAGTGTTGATGTTTGGTACTTTCAGTCAGATCAACCTTTATATAATTATATATGAGAATAATATATACATGTTCATTATATATGACATATAAGTTTATTATTAAATGAGAGAATATGATAATGATATGTGTGTGTGTGTGTGTGTGTGTGTGTGTGTGTGTGTGTGTGTGTATTAATATATTACTATGATTAAATTTGTTATTATATTAATTATCTAATTAATGAATAGATCCAAAAAGGCAGTGCTATTACATTTGCAGTGATCCCAAAAAAACAAACAGTCTTGTTTGTCTTGCCAAAGAGACTCACCAAGTTGGTAGTTCATAAAATGCACGACACATACAAAAATAATTAGGTTTAAGCTTAGAAAGAATAAATATAATTTCTCATCATCTTTTGTAACCCCACATTCAGGACATTGCTTATGAAGAGAAGTGAGCTTGGTGAAGAAGTCTTGGAATACAATCAAAATGTCTTGGATCAAGACTCATTAATTCATTCTCCAAATGAAATTTTATCATCTTATTTGTCTTGCCAAAGAGATTCTCTAATCTGCTTGTCTAAATCTCATTTGGATGTGTACAAGATGCAACATGATATCAAAGATCAAAAGAAATCGACAAAGTGTACCAAAGGCTTTGTCTTGTCTATCAAACCATAACCTTTTTTGTACAAAACACTTGTTGTGGGTTCAAGATCTCAGCCATATGTGATTTTATACAACTTCAATGTTGCAGCATTACATTAAAGATAAAAAGAAATGGACAAACAAAGTTTACCAAGGGCTTCATCTTACGTATCAAACCATTACCTATTTTCTACAACAGTGGGTTCAACATCTTAGACATATGTGATTCTATACAACTTCAATGTTAGCAACAATTACTCCATTTTTGAGTTCCACTCATGATAATTATATGGAGTTGGAAGTACAGCTCTTTAGACCAATCCATGATTAAACAAGAGAATGTAGCAAATATTCTTCAATATAGCCAATCAACTTCTTATGTGCACTAGAAATGAAGCAAAACTAATATGGAACTTCAATTGAGTAAAAGCATCATCAAACACCAAAATATGAGGAAAATACCTCAACCATTGTGTAGGTGACAAAAACACCTTTCTAGTGATACTTGATGTGCCAAAAATACACTTCGAATGCAAAAGTTGTGTTGGTTTGCAAAAAAAAAACCTATGAAAGAACTTTGGATCTAAGGCAGGGGTTAAATTGTAGCAGATGTGTAGTTATTGTGTGGCAAGTAAGTTTTCTGTTTTCCTCAAATGAGCACACAAGCTTCCACTTAGCAAGCTACTTAACAATGAGTCTTCATAACATAGTATATAAAGAACAAAAAACCTCATGTGAGATCAATCTTAATAGGCAAATGCTCAAAACCGATTTATGGTTCCACCTTGAAACTCTTCACATCAAAATAAATAACTTGATTGACAAATAAAAGGAATATTTTGCATAAGACTTTATATATTAAAAAGTCCTTTCCAATATTTTATCCCTATGTAACATGCTAAAAATTTGAAGTCTAATTAATTGATCAACTTAAAGGAAAAGGCCTCTATCTTAACCAAATGAAAAAGAGATACAGTTAAATCAGTTATTCTACTCTTTCACATGAAGGGAAAATACGAGATAACTGTAATTTGCATTTCCAAATAATTACAAACTAACAACCATTCAACTACTAGATTCACATGACATTCACTTAATAACTACCATTTCACTTGCATTTCCTAAACTAATTTCTTGACTTCAGGAAATATTCAAATACATGAAACCAACACATTTATCAAATGAAATACGAAATACATGAAAAAATGTTACTAGAGAATTAGCAATTTATGGCCCCGAGTTCTGCAAGTCTTGGCATCTAGGAGAGAGGAGAAGCATTTCCATAGGATTAACCTCTCAACCATAGACCGTTAGTATCCCCACACAATCTCCATTGAGAAAGGCCCTTCTTACCCTGGGAGTTGGCTTGGGACACTCTTATTCAACCATTGAGCATTCGGGTGTTAGAGTGTCGATTAGTCAGCTGACGAGGCTGTGAACACTTTCCAATCAGCCTATCTCACAAATGCCAACACTTTGACCTTTGGTGAGCATAGTGGCAAACATGCCATTAACTACCTTGGCCAAGGATTCCGGATGGGCAACTTAGATGCCCGATCACCCACCGCTTGACTTGACAACAAGAAATTATACAAGGTTTCCCATGAGCTATCATAGTTATTGATTTTGAATGTTATTACTGATTATATTTTCTTTTCATTGCAGGATTATTCTCACTCTGTCCCTCCATCACGACCTTGCTGGTCCTCGTGGATGATTACAAGGGAGGTTCATTCTATGATATCTTTTGAAAGAGTACTTATATATCTACCATCTTCATGCCAGTTTTGGGCTATGGTATCATAAGTGAGTTAAATCTTTATTCTGAAAGTAATTACATTTACATGTAGAGTAACATTCCCATCTCAGGAATATATATAGTTCATATTCCTCTATGGATCAATACTTGTGATGGTTAAAAAAAAAAAAATGTGTGCCTTCGTGCTTTAGTATTATCACTGGTATAGCCTTTCGGTGATCAAATGTTATGCTTTTGTATCAATGTCATGATGAAGAAGGAATATATTATAGTAACATAACTTGACTCTGGTTTTTCAATGAAAATCAAATAGGGTCTACACTAAAAGATAAGGCGGGTTGCACGATATAAAACATGACCACTACTAAAAGAGTGTAATTTTCATAACTTGATTATGTAGATACGATTTGAATAGCAAGGTTGGTATCTGTGTTAGAAAGATGCCACCCGCCTTAGCATTTAACTATCAAATTGATCAAAGCTTAATAAGCTGGAATTCCTTATAGACTCTGTGATATCATGCATTTGCAGTTATACACTACACCGTACTGAATATGAACAAGAAGGAATAAGACATGAAGAAGAAGAAATCTTTGTAGAAGCAAATTCAATTGCTAGAACCGCCCGGAAGGGAATGAGAACAATATAAATAAATTGCATCCATAAAGAGGCGTGCTGGGAAACTAAGGACACCACGTGCTTGCTTAGTTACACAAGAAATGGTTGAGGTGGCAAGAATGCTCGCATGGCCTTCAATTTCATATTTTGCATATAAGAACAACATAAGCCTGATGCCTTAGAATGAGACATGGAAAAAGGTGGCCGCTCCAACAATTAAATAAATAAATAACCATAGTCAAGGATCAGAAGTAAAAGAATAAGGGTGGCAACATCAACTACGGTCATGTCTTAGTATATAAATATCACTTCTTTATATTTATGCTTGTTGAGTAACCTTAATATGTAGGTATACACACACACACACACACACATATGTAGATGTTAAATTTGAGATTCACATACATACATGCATACATACATACATACATACATACATATACACATACACACACACGTGTATACATACGTACATTTTTTATACTCACTCAAGTATAAGTATAAACTCGATATTACTATGCTAAGACATGATAAAATTGCGAGGTACTGAAATCATCCATATAATGAAGGTAATATCTTCTTATTTGAGTTTTATAGTGTTTTGCTCATGGTCATCCCTGTACTTTCTTACTTGTCTAGTCATTTTGCCCTTGGTCCAGGTGGTTAGATTCATACCTGACGGTCTGATAGTGAATTTGGTGTCCCCTTCCTAACTCCCATTTTTGCAACACTTCCTCCCTTCATCGTGCTGCAAAAATGGATATGATTCCGGATAATAACATGTTTCCATAATTTGGAACAATAATAAAAGATCATATAATTATTTTCAATTTCTAAGATATTCATTTTTCAATTCCCATCATAACGGCTAATAACATGTCACATGAAGCAATAACTAATAACCAAATTTCCATTTCACAAGAATCAAAATATCTCAACAACCTTATCGATAGATCAATTTCACATGAACTATTATTTTTAACAAATTTACCTAACAACTAACTTCACATGAATTTCCCAATGGCTAGAGATTATTTTTAAATGTAGCAAAATTTTGGGATGTAATGCCCTAGGCCAATAGAGTGAGACCTCAATAGCGCTTATTAATGGAAATAACTCGCTGGTCAAAGCACCTAAATGATTGAAATTTTCCTATCTGGATGTATGAGCAACACATCACCTTAGCAAGCCAATATATGACTCTTTCAACTAGTCCTTGCAAAATGCTGACAACAAAAAGTAGAGGCCCGACTTCAAAATAAGAGCCCCAACCTAGGGTTGGCTAATAAATGTTAAGACCGCGGTCAAGCTTTGTGTAGAAGTTGACCGATACGGGCCACCAACAGAACCACATTTTGGATTAAAAACCAAACACAATATGAAAGTTGTCTAAATTAATAAAAATAAAGCCATAGGCATGCACAAATTGCGCGACTCAGGAACTTGATCAAGCCATGGTACAAGTGTGCAACAATCTCAAAAAAGTGTTAAAACTCCAATGACTCATGCCATCAATGAAAAAATTGGCACATTAAGACAAGACATGAAAATGTGGAATTCCAACAAACAAAGGATGTTAGTCCACACAAACCTTTAAGGGGCAAAAAGTTCGCTCACATCTAATAAGGAATAGATTTGGCTGTAACCACCAAAAAATAGTTACCAAAACACAAATGAATCAACTGAAAACCATTAGACCGAAAATTGGTTGAATCCCCCAAAATGATTTGTGTTACAAACACCACAAGTCAAATAGGAATGAGCCCCTAGTGGTCCAAGAAATGGGCCCGAGCATGGAGCTTTCTCATGAGTAACCATAGTTTAATATTCACCTGCATAAAAACCTCAAGGGATCTCAAGAACCCATTGGTGAAAATTATTTAACTTGGAAGGGAATGCTAGGTTGATTGCTTCGATACCATGTTGGAGTATCAACTCCATAGCTAGGACCACAACCTCAAAAAAATAATCATCTTGGAAAGACACGCATTTTCACTAGAAATGATGACGATCTTGAGATAATGAATTAATGTATGTCTACCTTCCTTATAAAGGCAAAGAGAAAGAAAACCCGTCAAAAATGCAAATAACTTACTAAAACTAGCAACAAAAATATAATAATCCCTAAGTTAAACTTAAGCTAGGTGTAAATATTAATTTACTTAATAAATTATCATAGTGAGTTCTTTAAAGCTTTCATCCAATTCACCATCCCATAATGGAGGGAAGAATATACATACAAGGGATGCCAGTAGCAAATGGTTTCATTCAAGTAGAGTAACCTTGAGTCTGGATAGGAGGCTGAATGACAAATGCCATTCCATGTTCCTGGGCTTGATGGATAGTCTCTAGGCATCTCTCTTGATCTTCTACGGTGCTCCATAATGTCAATGGTTTGTTGGGAAAAAGCCTAAGGGGATCCCACACGTACAGTATAATGATGATTAGAATTCTATTTATAACATGACTGACTTATATGTTTATTCATCTTTCATAATGATAACTAACCCAGTTGCAAACTCTAAATCAAGATATGAGGTTGACAATTTACATTTTAAAATACAATCTGCACCTTATTTGGGAATTCTTTGACCAATTAAAGCCCCAATAGGGGACATTATAATTGGCATTAGAGCATGCTTCCTACCATCCTTTAAGGGGTAGTTGATGCAATTTTGCTAAAAGACTCAAAGGGCTTTAGAAGGAGAAAGGACTAAAGTTGTCTGTCAATAATTCTGCACCAAACAACACAATGGGTGAATAAATGGGCAACAAATTGAAGACCTTGACGGAGCAAACCACTCAAGCGCTTATGGAACAAAATGAAAAAGCACTTCAAGTTCTCTTCCAAGTCATTCAAAATATGAGTAGCAATAATTCTCAACCCAACCAAACCAATGGGAGGGAAACCAACTCCAACCAACTCGAAAAGAACATCTCACCAAGAGTTTTAAACTCTAGGACAACAAGACTGCCTTTCCTACCTAGGGAAGAACACAAAAGAGGAAGAAGCAAATAATCCACCCATGGATAATATTGATGAAATGTTTGGAAGCTATAAGAGATTTGAGCATAGATTGAAGCTGCAAAAATATTAGACACAAAATGTATGTGCTTGCATTTTTCATTTAACACACATATTTATAAGATTTCTTAAATCCAATGTTTTAGGAAATAACATTCCTAAATAGACTGAGTTATTTTAACAATACAACATACAACCACTAACAAAATAACCTATTACGCAAATTATATGACTAATAATAAATTAAGTTGTTTAACAACTTAAAATTATTCTTGACACTTATTTATTGCTCATTTATATTAATAATGCGAACACTAATTGCCCACAACCCCCTTAGTGTGAACATGAGGAGATTTTAAATCACAGTACTTGATGACTATACACATTAGCTCATTAAAAGCTATAAGAGTAGGGACATACACATCTACTTATGTAACCATGAATAGGGACTAACACATCTATCCAAGGTCTTGCATAAAATTTGGATAGAATCAAACACATCTATTCGAAATCAGTCACGAACAAGGACACACATCTGCTCACAACAATTATGATTGGGTACAAACACATCCAATCATAATCACTCCTATGGTTGGGGACAAACACTTCCAATCACTTAAATCTTCCTGTGAATGGGGATAAATACAGCCACTCACAAACAACCATCAAATGTGACTGGGGACTCCAACCACAGTATAAAAGGTTTGAGAACCGAATCCTTCTTGTCGCGTATGTCACCACCATTGTAGACCTATGCCACTCTGATCACAAATTATATGAGACTATTGCTGCTGCCATCTAGACACAGATTTTGGCTTTAGTTTATTTGGCAAAAAATGGGAATGGAATATTGGTTATTATACCCCCCCTCCTCCCCATAATGGAAATTTCCAATTCATGCAACATTTTAAAAATAATACAAAATGAAATGCCACCAAAGTTGATAAGTGGCCTTGGCGTTGGTGACTGACGAGAGAACACTGTTTTTCCTTTCTTTGTTGCCTCCTGCTTCCTATAAGGTTGCTAGTTAATTAGCACAGTTGGCTTTGAAGTTCAATTTCAGAATGCCCCCTCCAGAAAAGAGGATGTCATGTAGAAGCGAGAGTGCATCCAATTACAAAATTGTTTTTGACATTTTTAAATTTTTACCGATGGCAGCCAGTAATGGAAAATGAAACCCTATTTAAAAATAATTTAACTTAGTTTGACTTGAAAAACCTACCCTATCCAAATTGACTTTACATATCTTATACAATATTTATTTGACTTTTATATGAGAAACAAAATATATCCATAAGACCTAATAACAATTTAACATCCAATCTCTAAACAAATAATTATTATAAAAACTTAATTAATAAAAATTAGGGATGAAAATGCTATAAGCCCCGGTCCTCATGAATATGATAAGGCTTGAGGTAAGCTGAAACATATCACAACACCTATCTAATCATTAACACCTTTGCTACAAAACTACTGTCTGTCAAACATGGGTCTACTAGTCAAAGTAACCGCACAAAGAGATGGTTATTGCCAAGAGAGTGAAGGCACTGTTCAATGAAATGAAAACGAATAGCAAGTCAGTCACCACAGTCCTGCTTGAGTTGATCCTGATGAAGCGTGAACTAGAGACCTCTTTTTCAACAGATGTACACACAAGCACACGGAGAGGAATGGAAATATCAAGCAGAGGCTTTACTGTTAGATTTGGGTCATCTCCTCTCTATTAAACACTCCTAATGCATCCGAATTAGAGGCCCAAGGATATCTAATGCCTTACAAATGTCACATCACCAATAACCTCTAATTAGGTCACCAAAGAGTGTGGTGACTGTGCAAGGAAAGCCATTGGTAAGCCTCACCTTTCAAACACAAGGAACCAACTATAAACACAAACCTAAGTGATTGCACGCCTCGGGAGAGAATCCACAAGAAAATCTACAATAGCAAAAAGCTTAGCTGCCTCTGCATAATAGAACACCAATAGCAAACTAAATAATACATCGAGCCTTAATGAAGAACAATTGAAACACCAAATTTTGAAATCATAGACCCTCCAAAACTGAGAATGCCATACCAAACTATGAAGGATCCCTTTGCCAAATTGTAGATTGAAATAAAAGGGCTCATTAGATCAATCGCGTGTTCATCACAAAACACATGCTGTGAGATTTGATGTACAAAACACAAGCCATAAGTTAAATGAGGAGATCTAGAAACAAAATCCTCAAACACCCCCAATCTTATGTTTGCAAATTGCAATCGATGAAACTTGAGATACTCAAGTCTGCTCATTGTTCAGTATTCACGAGCAATGTGTTAAAGTTCAGCCCATAAATGAATGATATTTAACAATAAAGAAAAGAAAACAGATACAACAAACATCAGAAGTTACCCTGGGAAAACCCTTCCACTTGAAGGGAAAAACCTAGCCACACATTAAAATATCACTGAATTGATCATAAAAATATTGAAATGTAGAATGCTTTTTACTTGATGCAATATATATAACAAATAGAGAGACGCTTTACATTAAAACTGAAGGTCCATTCAATTTCCCAAATCACGACTCTTTGTATTTTCATATGCATGCCTCAACGCATGTCATATGACACATATCTCTATATTTATTATTTAATATTGTCTCAATTATTATCACAAGTGTCCTCTTCAGCTGAAGGTGACCATAACAATTGTAACGACCAAATTTCTAAAAAATAGAGATAAAGATCTTTTTTGCAGCTATAATCATCAACACTCACTCTTAGAAAGAAAGATCTTTAGCATAGAAGTCACACATAGCTGCAACCAAAAATGTCAATGGTAATTCTATAGATTCTCAAAAGAACCATAATTCATGGAATCATTCAACATGAAATACTTGCAAGAATCACAACCAACTTTTATCACAAACTCTCTCAATGTGATGTTGTCATGGAATCTCTTAACATGTTAAGCCTGCAAGCTCTTACATCATGGACTCTCTCAACGTAATGCTACCAGGGAATCTCTCAACATGACAAGCCGGCAAGGCTCACAGCCAACTTACATCACAGACTCTCTCAAGGTGATGCTGTCACGGAATCTCTCAATATGACAATCAACTCCCATCACGGAATCTCTCAATGTGATGATGTCATGGACTCTCTCTACATGATGCTCACTATGATTTCCTTCATAAGTGAAAGAGTTTCAATAGTTGTCCTTACAACTTTATTAATTTCACATGAATAATAACTCATAATCAACAAGAAAATCACCAGAATAAGATAGTTGATGTAATTTCCCTCTGAGATTGAACATCTTCCTCTGAAACACAAGCTCCCTTTGATTCTGAATACATATATGCATAAACGACATCCTCATACAATCTGCATAATTTCTCATCGTCCCATTGTGTCCTACAATCAAGAGAGACATTAATAATTCATAAAATTATAATAGAGATCAATGCTCTACACTATTTCAGTAATAATGATTCAATATTTCGAGGATAAATACTAATCTCTAATACTCTTCAAAAAATAAACTGAACCAATAAAAAATCATGTCACCAGTTACTGGTTTGAGTTATTTGATTAGGAATTGCACTGCCTTCCTTCCTTTGTGGATGTCACAATTGTCAACACTTGATAGTCTCCTAAGCTGTCTTGAACAGAGCTCTCAACAGCAGCTAGATTTATCAATAACTACAGATGTTCTCTTCTCCCAACTTCATAGTAGATATTTCCAGACAATCATTTTGCTTTTAGTTTTTATCAATTCAATGCCGCAGAATATTTCAATAAAGAACAAAGAACTATAAATGTATAAATTGATGAAGTCACCACACAGAAGATACTTGAACCAGCCAATTAACACGCACCACAGAATAGCTCAAATTTCACCGAATATGATGAGAGAAAGGAAGAACAGCGGAACCAAACTATAACACTCACAAGAAGAACTCTTCACATTCCTTTGGAACAAGATTTAATAAATAGCTGGCTGTTGATATTGAATGAGCTGGCTGCCATGACATCACTTATGGGCAAGACAGATATGCAAGAGATGTGCGATTCAAAAATGATGAAAACTGATGAGAGTCAAAGACGGCATACTGTATGACGACAAGACTGTTGATTGTGGAAGACTTCCTCCCCTACAGTTCCAGAATTATACAGAAGCAACTCCAAAAGGTGTGCAGAGATCGCTAAAACTTGAAGATCAAACAACTTGTGATAAATGTGAAAGGCATATCAAGACGATACACGGACTTTTACTGTACATGCAACAACAAATTCTCCTCCTCCGTGTGTGTACACATTGAAATGTTTTAAATCCTTCTCTCTTCTGCGTCAAATGATCACAAATCAGAATCAATCCGTGGCAAGAAAAATAACTAGAACAACCAAAATAACCAGGGAAAAAATGAATAAACAAACAGTGATTACAGAATCTGCAGAAGCAAAAAGCCGAGAAAAAAGAAAACTGAAATCTGAGCTCCAACTACAAATTATTTCGAAATTCTTGTTACTTGCAGCAAATGCAGGCTTTGCAAATTTTCAAAATTCTGGTTAGATGACAACAATCCAACAACACAAATGCAGACTCCAGAAGGTTTCAAAAGAAGGTATGCGGAAATTCAAAATTTCTGTTCCAAGTGAGCCATATATTCAGATTTACATCTGTTACATGACGACAAACCTAAAGAAAGGAATATAAGACTGCTGAGACCTCAGAAGTCCAATAAAAGTTGGCAACTCATTACAAGAACCGCTGAACATGATGAAGGGGCCATTATGAGCATGAATATGATGCAAAGCCACACGAACATAAGAAGAAAAATTTGGACAAGAGATGGTCCACTAGAAATACAATTTTTTTAATGTCAAAACGCACGGATCTGCTTTAACAAAAGTGAAGTTAAAGAAAATCTGCACCATGCCGTAAAACAACCGACTTGAAAATAAAATATGCAAAGCCACACGAACAAAAGAAGAAAAATTTGGACAAGAGATGGTCCACTAGAAATACAATTTTTTTAATGTCAAAACGCACGGATCTGCTTTAACAAAAGTGAAGTTAAAGAAAATCTGCACCATGCCGTAAAACAACCGACTTGAAAATAAAATCAAGACAACAAAGGATGCACAACGTAGCACGAGACCTACCATTTCAAATAATTGCTGTCACAGTATCAGCTGACTTGCTGAAGGAGAACTGACGATATAATATGCAGACAATCAAATAAAATAAATAAACAGAGAACCAATGACAAAGACTTGCCACTTTAGCGACAGTTATAATAATTAAATAGACCTGACAGAAGAACATATCAGCACATGATATGGATGAAAGCACAGGTGAGGCTTCAGCACGTGATAACATGATGCCAAACATATGAGGAGAATAAAATCAGAGGCCTTAGACTCTGGAATAAGGAAGTAAAAAAGGATATCGGAATTGCAGAGAATCAAACACACAAAAGACATAATTCACTGCAATAGAACTTAACACTCAAAGATAGCCTGCAATCTGCAACAGATACACGAGCAAGAGAACAAAAGAAACTTACTTATTTGCTGTTATTTAGCCTGCCTCTGATACCATGTTAAAGTTCAACCCAGAAATGAATGATAGACAGTAATAAAAAAAACAAAACAGATACAACAAACACCAGAAGTTATCCTGGGAAAATGCCTGCACTTGAAGGGAAAAACCCAACCACACAACAAAATATCATTTTATTGATAATACAAATATTCAAGTGTACAATGCTTTTCGCTTGATGCGATATATTTAAAAAATATAGAGACTCTTCACATTACAACTGAAGGTCCCTTCAATTTCCCAAAACATGACTCTTTGTATTTTCATATGCAGGCCTCAATGCATGTCATAGGACACATGTCTCTATATTTAATATTGTTTCAATTCTGATCAGAAATGTACTCTTTGGCTGAAGGTGACCATAACGTTATAACAACCAAATTTCTAAAAAGTAGAAATAAAGATCTCTATCACAGCTACAATCTTCAACACAATGAAGTGCTCAATGGAAATGAAAAATGCACTAGAAAGGGCGAATCAATTACCTCCAAATTTACAAAAAACTAAATCAATGTTTAACAGACCATGGGCACCAAAAGAAGTTAAGATCTGGCCAAAGACAAGAGTCACCAATGCAAACATAGCGAATGCAAATGAAATGCGGGCCTCTGACTAGTACAAATCTCCTAGATCTTGCTTGCCAAAATAAGATAGTCATATACCATAAACCACCACACAATAAGCTTAATCTATGACAAGGGCGGGCAGATTCATGCAAAGATTCTTTATGTAAGTCTTCACCTTGAATTTTAAACTAGATTTGGAGGTCATATTGCCAATAATCTTTCACTATCACTGAAAAAACAGGCACAATTTTTTTTCTTTTCTCTGATACCATATAAGAAATATGAGTAGAGAAGGAAGTTGCAAAACCCTTAGATACAAAATATATTTGCCTCCATTTTTCATTCAATACACTTATGTGTTTATAGGATTCTTAAATAACATTATAGGAAACAACATTCCTAAATAGACTGAGTTGTTTTAACAACTCAACATGTGGCCACTAATAAAATAACCTTTTAAACAAACTACATGACTAATAATAATATAAGTGTAGTAACCCCAATTCCAGGTTATAGCTTAAACAAACATCAAATCCTTTCACAATTTAGTAATTTGACATTTCGTCAAACACTTGGCAAACATTCTTCAATACTAGCCAGCTCTACTAAATATTTGATTTAAATTGCTCTGGGCTGAACAAGTCCACAAACTACATATTCCCAAGTAGCGATCACTTTTAATTTAGTTCCAACTTATTTGCAAAAGATCTACTGCCTGAAGTATGATACTAATTTATTTAAACACAAACTGATTACCAGAACTAATTACATGAACCTTTGAAAATACAAATCTGCAAGAACTCGATTCTTGAATTGAAATATACAATTTGCCCTGACTTCCAGGCCCTAAATCAAGTGCTCAAACTGATTACATTAGTACTGATTGCAAATCACAGAGAAGTATTTTAATTACCTTTCTAAACCCATGATTATACCCAGGTCTGCAGCAACACTCTCCTGTAGGTAATTCGCAGGTATGAAATGATGAACACACTCTATGCTGATCGATTGCCCAGGAGCAGATTGCAGACCAAGAAAAACTGATTGCCGGCCTTGCCGAGACACCTGCGGTTGCAAACTGGTTCTCCATGTGAGCAAGAATAATTTGCAGGCCCTAAAACACTTGCTGTCCAACCTCTAGGAAGATCAATTTGGCTTAGGAAATGCCAAATAAGCCTTCCACTATCAAACACTGCTTTCCAGATGCAAATCGACAGCAAATCAATTGTTAAATTCAAAACCCTTCAATGCCACAACATATTGGTAATCTTCCACAATGCTTCTTTCACAAAATTCCACAGAAAACCTTCAACACAACCATCTCCTTAGGCACAGATTAGACAGTACGAGATGATTGGCAAATTGTTATACCACAGGAACAATTTGCAGCAAAAAATTCTCAGAATAATCATTCAGAACTCAATCTTTTAGCAAGACAATTACTTCCAGCCACGGGAAACATAGTTAGGGAGATATAATAAATATTCAGAATATCACTAATCACTATACCTCAGCAGTGAATTGCCTATTCAATTTCAGACCTTTATACCACAGCAAGGGCGAAGAAATCAAAACTCAAGAAAAAGCCACAAAGGCAACAAAAGGAAATTAAAATATCCAAGCATGCTTTTCTCAACAAATGGGCTTGTATTTATGATTTCCAAATTCTCTTTTGTTGCCAAAATGTAACTTTACTCAAGAAACTTCACAACACAACATTAATTAGAAGCTTCCTTTAGATTCTCTCACTTGGCTTAACTAATTAATAAATGATAGTTTCCAATGATAACTCAACTCTCAACTTAAGTGAAATTATAAAGTTAAATTATAACTTTATAATAAACCATTTAATAATTAATAATAACTTGGCCACTAAAAATATAATAACTCCCAAAATACTCATCATTTAAATATGTCGTCTAAAATAGGAGTTATACCTATTATTTCTCCATGTGATCAAATACACTTTCCAAAAATAGAAAGGGTCCATCTTGATCGGCACCAACTTACCACAAATAGTAAGTACACAAAACTAAGCCCAAATGAAGTCCGATCTGAGGCAAACGAAGACCAACTTGTAGCTTATTGAAATGTGGAGAAGATAAGACCCTTCCAAGTCAAGCCACTGCCACAAAAGATCCTCTATCCACAATAATTAGCCTATGAGGATCACAATAATAGGCTAATCTCTGAAACTTCAATGTTGGGAAAAATGGGGATATTATAGTCCTCCCTTCCTGAGATTGCTTGTCCTCAAGCAATCTGACAATACAGTAAACTCCAACCTCCACCTTTTTCCCAAATGAAGAAGTGCTTGACATCTCTGTAAACATTAAACCAATTGCTACCCAACATCATCAGGACCAACCACATGTCTTGCAGCCTCACATCCAAACTTGTACAAATGATGTAGAACTCAGAATGTCACCAGAAGGCAACTCCATAAAAGATCTATCCATCCTCTTCTTCCTTGTATCCACCCACATTATATATATTGGACGGGAATCCTGATCGTCACCAATAATCATTGAAAATGATGTAGCTATAGGCGAACCATATGCACTTATGCCAACTATATCAACAATAGGTATAGCCACTTCAAAATACACGGACACAGGAACAATACTAACTGCCGCAACAGAAAATTAAACCGAATCTATTGTTGATGAAAACTCATAATCATCAACATGTGCACCATCATCAGAACACACATCAACAATTGCATGCATATCACTAAATTCCTCCATAGATGGCTCAATCGACGCAGAAGTAGCCGCCAACACCGATATGACTGTATCATCACATGCTCTTACTCCCACTATCATCGCATCAACATCAAATGCATAATCCTGGGAACTCATGCCAACAACTGCATCATCCGACCGTTTTACAATACCTTGTATCTCAGATTCTCCATCCCTAGGTAGAGAAGTACGTGTTCTGTGAGTATAATATCTACCTGAAATGAATCTCCTGTCATCATCCATGTCACTATACTAATCACAAAATTAATCTGACAATCTCAGAAGTAAGTACCAACCAAAATAATAAAACTGACAAGAAACTGTCTCTGATACCACTTTAGTAACCCCAATTCTAGGTTAGAGCTTGAACAAACATCAAATACTTTCACAATTTAGTGATTTGACATTCTCCAATTTTAGCCAGTTCTACTAAATATTTAATTTAAATTGCTCTGGGCTGAACAAGTCCACAAACTACATATTCCCAACTAGCAATCACTTTTAATTTAGTTCCAACTTATTTGCAAAAGATCTACTGGCTGAAGTATGATAGTAATTTATTTAAACACAAACTATTTACCAAAACTAATTACATGAACTTCTAAAAATACAAATCTGCAATTAAGAACCTGATTCTTGAATTGAATATACAATTTGCCTTGACTTCCAGCCTCTAAATCAAGTACTCGAATTGATTACATTAGTGCTGATTGCAAATCACAGAGATGAATATTGATTACCTTTCTAAACCCATGATAATACCCAAGTCTGTAGCAACACTCTCCTGTAGGTAATTCACAGGTATGAAATGATGAACACACTCTATGCTGATTGATTGACCCAGGAGCAGATTGCAGACCAAGAAAAACTGATTGCCGGCCTTGTTGAGATACCTACGTTTGCAAACTGGTTCTCCACGTGGGCAAGAATAATTTGTAGGCCCTAAAACACTTGCCATCCAGCCTCTAGGAAGATCAATCTGGCTTAGGAAATGCCAAATAAGCTCTCCACCATCAAACGCTGCTTTCCAGATGCAAATCGGCTGCCAATCAATTGTTAAATTCGAAACCCTTCAATGCCACAGCAAATTGCTAATCTTCCACAATGCTTCTTTCACAAAAATCCACAGAAAACCTTCAACACAACTATCTCCTTAGGCACATATTAGACAGTAGGAGATGATTGGCAAATTTATACCACAACAACAATTTGCAACAATTAATTTTCAGAATAACCCTTAAGAACTCAATCTTTCAGCAAGACAATCACTCGTAGCCATAGGAAACACAGTTAGGGAAATATAAAAAAATTCAGAATATCACAAATCACTATACCTCAGTAGTGAATTGCCCACTCAACTTCAGACCCTTATATCACAGCAAGGGCTAAGAAATCAGAACTCAGGAAAAAACCACAAAGACAACAAAGCAAATTAAAATATCTAAGTATACTTTTCTCAACAGATGGGCTTATATTTATAACCTCCAAATTCCTTTTTGTTGCCAAAATGTAAGTTCACTCAAGAAGCTTCAGCACACAACATTAATTAGAAGCTTCCTTTAGATTCTCTCACTTGGCTTAACTAATTAATAAATGACACTTTCCAATGATAACTCAACTCTCAAGTGAAAGTATAAAGTTAAATTATAACTTTATAATAAGCCGTTTAATAATTAATAATAATTTGGCCACTACAAATATAATAACTCCCAAAATACTTATCATTTAAGTATGCCATTTGAAATAGGAGGCATACCTATTATTTCTCCATGTGACCAAATGCACTTTCAAAAAATAGAAAGGGTCCATCTCGATCAATATCAACTTACCACAAATAGTAAGTACACAAAACTAAGCCCAAACGAAGTATGATCTGAGCCAAATGAAGACTAACCTATAGCTTATTGAAATGTGGAGAAGATAAGACCCTTTGAAGCCAAGCCACTGCCACAGAAGACCCTCTATCCATAATAATTAGCTTATGAGGATCACAATAATAGGGTAATCGCTGAAACTCCAATGCTGGGAAAAATGGGGACATCACATAAAGTTGTTTAACAAATTAATATTATTATGATGTTTATTTATCACTCATTTATATTACCTATGTGAACACTAATTCTCAACATAAACAAACTCAAGATTTGATGTCGAATTTAGGAATAATGTCTCTATAAGGATTACTGTAATGCTAAAATGCATATGGTCTTTAGTAGGAAAAGAAAAGAACCCAACATGGATTTGAAATGAAGGGCAAGTATAATCTTTTCTAATTTATGGAGTTGGCTAATTAAATACACATTCATGGGTCGAAAAGATTGACACCTGCCTCTTACTTAGTCCCATGACGAAGGAAGATGCTGTAAAATTTGTTTTACTCCACTTGGAAGGAACAATGCTTGATTGGTTGGTGGCATTAGGGCCTTATTACCCAAGGCCACCAACATCTAAATCCTAAGTTACAAGTTTGAATCTAGATACAGGTTCGAGAACTCCATACATAGGATATGTGAATTTTTCTTGGGGGTTTTGGATGAGTTTGGGTATGTGTATGCATAAATATATATTATAAATTTATATATATGCAAAAAATTAAAGAAATATATTAATTGAATCATTTGATAGTATGATACTTCATTATTGATCAATGCCAAAGATAAATATTAAATCATAAATGCCAATTGATAGTTCACAAATATTCAAATAAACCATATCATATATATCTATGTTCACGATTTGAATGAAAATAAAAAAATCATTACAATTAAAAAATTTAGTTCATGATTCATTAAGCATCAAAAGGATTATAAAAATCTTCTATTGGATTTTCATCTTCAGCTGCTTGAAGTTTAGGATCATTTCAACCCAAAGCAGTTCCATGTGTAGGGATGTAATCATCATCATCATCATAGGTTGTGAATTTAGTAAGATCCTCAGTGGTTGCATCCAAGTTGGTACATTGAAGGGATACATCCCGAAGCTTTGCTGCCCAATTCTTGTAGTGTTCTGCCTTACGTGACCAAAGATGCAAGTTGGAATGACTATAAACCAAGTCTTCACCTCTTTTTGAACCCAATTGATTACACTTCATTGAGTGGATAAAGGAGTATGTACTCCAATTGTGCTCAACAACAGAAGAACTTGCAACCTCAATAGTCTTCACAATAAAAAAAATGCAAAGTAAATTAACGAATGTCAAGTACTAATTGAAGAATACAAGCAGTTAAAAAAACAAAAAAAAAACTTGTTTGTGACAGGATCTTGATTGCAAGAGGTTGGAGTTACCCATTTTTTTTACCATGGATGTACCACAATGTGATTGCTTCCATGGGGTATTGATCATTAACAACTATTGTAGTATGACTTTTTAGGCAAACATGTTAAATTCTTGCCTTACATCTTTTTCCACTCCATCTTGAAAAAGTTTACCAAATGTCTGTGTGTACCCATAAACAACTTCATCTCTATATGGTGCTAATCTCCCTAGCATAGAAAGTACTTTCTTGCTATAGTACTTGAGAGATAGGGCATATGAAAAAAGGTGCAATGGTGTAGTCATCTTTTTCCAACGACGATGAATGATTGATTCCATGTTATTGCATAAGGTTTCACATTTTATTTGGCTCATACTCATGTTTTTGCATTGCCAATTTTACTTTCTTTACCATTGTGTCCATGCCATTATAGACATCCCCTAAACAAGGTGCATTTGTATCAACAAATCGGAGCATAGTCATGATAGGCTTGGTGAATTCCAATACATTTTCCACCAGAGTCCAATTGCCGTCCAAGAATTTGACTTGACCTTTTGGGCTCTCTTTGAATGTGAAGCTTTCCATACACCCTATTGGTTGCAAATAACCTTTTGGACTCTCTTTGAATGTGAAGCTTTCCACACCCCATTGGTTGCAAATAACCATCTAACCCAATGTCTCTCTCACCTTGAAAAGTTGTCTCAAAACAATAGTATGAGATGCAAATCGGGTCTCAACAACCTAAGTTAATAACAATATCAATATGTAAATAACATATCAAAAAATAATATATATTAAGCAAATTTATAGATAAATTGATAAATGAACATGACATAAATAAATTAAAATTTAGTATTTATCTAACAACTCAATCTCGAGAAAGATCTGGATATTGATTGTGACATTTGATGGTTTGTTGTAAACATCTGGATCTCCTCACACTCTTCGTATATTTGTTTTGCTCACTCTTAAGTACCAATTTGTTGCATCACTAAGTTGAGGGAGTGTACGGTGAATGGTGTCCAAAAAATGTGCTTATATCCGCTTTTAACCAAAGCACTTGCAACCCTACAATTTTTTGCATTGTCCTTGATTACATAGACCACATTCTCACAACCCACCATTTCTATGGACTTAATGAGAATTCTGGAAATGAGCTGTGCATCTTTTACTTCCCCTTTGCAATCAATTGACCTAAAAAAAACATTGCCCCTTTGGGGGACATTGCAATAACATTAATTAGTGGATGGTTTCTGGTATCTTTCTGTCTATCGGGAACAATAGAAACAGCTGATTCAATCCAAGAATTTCTAATTGGTTGAAGGGAGGCCTTTATAGCATTCCTCTCTTTGAAATTAGCCAATGCAATATTGATTGCCAACACCATTTCTCGCCAATATGATGATCTCACCATGTTGAAAGGATGACCATTAACATAAAGGCAATGTGCAATTTTTTGCTCAGCAATGTCTCTTTCCTCCATTTCAGATGCCTTGTCCAATGGACCTCTTTTGCTGCTGGTAATTTGTACTCCATCTTCCACTTTAGGTATAGGCAAACAATGAATGTTTGGAGGCTGCAGTTGAATCAATGGATAAATGCATTTTTTTCCCAGTTGCATTAGTGTAAGTAGTTCTTTTTGATCGTAGAACTAATCTATCAATATCTTCTTGTTCTTTCACAAATTCTGCTATTTGTGCGGGAGACGACCCGTTCTTAATGGGCCTTGACACATTCCCATCCCTTTACCAACACTTTACCAGCAAGCACTATAAAGTGAAGTATTGGTAGAGTATGAACTATTTTTTTGGTTTAATATTATAATAATTACACTCCAAATGTATGCCCCACCTTTTGGAACCAGTGAAATTCTTGTTGTATGTCTCCATAAAGGAGATGCTATATCAATTTTGAATTTTTTTGGTTCCTTTGCTCACCCACTGAAGTTTTACTACCAACCATTCTTGCAATCTGACTTCTTGCTATTACTTATAATTAAATGAATTTAAATTAGAAACAAACTAAGAAATAAAAGCATAGAAGTGCAAAAAAAGGTACAAAAACATTAGAACAAAGAACTATACTTGTTTCTTTATTTCTTAGAAGAAATAGAATTTGGAAAAAACATGGAAAGTTTCATCAAAATCTAAAAACATTCATTAAAAAAGTCAATAATAGGGTCAAATGCATACCTTAAGCACTTTGATCTCCTTTGTGGAAGCTATTTGGCACTTCACGAATGATCCTCTTTGAAAATAGTTACCCCCTTCAAAATGCCAAAATGGAGATCAAATGAGAAGAGAGCAAAATTGAAAACAACTTGATTGCTTTTAACAATAAATGGCCTCATAAAGGGACATTTTAGGGTTTCATTGATTTTTTATTTTTAAAAACTCTATTTTTAAGCACATGCTATAAGTGAAATCTCACCTTTTAAAAGTTTTTTAGTGGAAATTGGGCAGTGTGCATTTAGATGCATTCAGATGCATCCAGGTGTATGTGGATGCTCGTAGCTAGTGCTTCCACTCCCTGTGAACAATACATCTAGATGAACCCACAAGGAGTGGATGTGCTCCCTATGAACATCCATGCACAACCCACCTCTGCATTTATGATAGGATGTACCCACATTCAAGGTAGGGGGTCGCAAATATAGTAATTTAGCATAAAAGCATATGATGAACTCACTCAATTTTCTTTTCAAAGTTTGGATAAAAACCATCTTGAGTAGTACTTCAAGGAGCTAACTTGAATAAGGTAACTTGGAACTATAAAAGATTATGCCACTATATTCCAAGAACTTTTAGTTATGGTACACTAAGTATCTTGAAATAGACTTACCTAGTTATTTGTTGATGGATTAAAAGAAATTATGTATGGCTTAGTAAGTGCCTTGGATCCTACATCTCTTGAGGATGCAATCCATAAGGCACTAAAGCTAGACATCACAGCTACAAAGGACAAATACCATACAAAAAATCAACCTCCTAACATTCATACCAAACATTTTCATAACATTCATACTAAACATTTTCATAAAGATAGGGCAAAAACTTTTTCTACCATACAAAGAAAAGGAGGAATGCATGAAAAGGAGATTATGTTTCAAGTGCAAGGAAAAAGGGGAAGCAAGACATGTTTGTTAAAATGACAAGAAGACATAAATTTGTGTTTTAGATGCAAGAAAGAATGGAGACAAGGACACATGTGTGGAAAGGAAAGTCAAACACGCCATATGGAGGCATTATTTGATGTAGTATGGAAAGGGGAGCAAGACAATCATATTTAAATTAGAATAAATGAAGAAGAGGAAGAGCATGGAACCATAGCTACTATTTCACATGCCTTGAAACATTGACCGATCTAAATCAAAAGTATTCTAAGGGGGCAAAAGGTAATCATTATTGTGGATGGTGAGACCTCCTACAACTTTATTGGCAAGAATATAGTGATAAAAAATGAAATTAATTTTATGGTAAATCAATGTTGTCGTAGTTGTATTAGACAAATGAGATGAAAGCTCCATTTACAGATTTACGAAGACGATGTTTCTAAAAGAAACAATCGTGAACTAAAGACAGAAATAGAAACTACTAAATAAACGAAAGACTAACTAAGATGACCATTATAGAAACATTATAATATTCTAATAACTTACCTACTGACCATTGTCTAACTGATGTCTTTTGGTCACAAATTCTTCAAAACAGTTTGTTTGTTGTTGAGACCCTCCTTGGATCTGCAAAATGTAAATGACCAAGAAGCTAAAATTCATCCATAAAAGAATAGAGAAGGGTGTCCCCTTCTTCAAAATGCTCTGCAACAAGAGACAAGAGCCTGCCACTGACTTTGCCACTGAGATGAGTTTGCCACTAACCCTCCCAGAATCAGCAAAACATTTGACTAGAAATCATCACAAAACATCGAACTTGATGTTGGATAATGAAGTTGCTCTTCCCTGGAGATAGAGATGAATACTAAGAACAACTAGCACGATTTTGGGAAAAAGTTGGCGTACTCTCCAAACTTTGTAGATGAGCACGATGCCCCAAAATAACTTGCAAAAAACATGATTTACTAGGAGAAAATTTGGTAAAATCAAACATGATTTTTGAGGTGATAAATCGATCAAAACCCAGCTTGATTTTTGAGGTGAAAAATCAATCGAAATCAGACAATACAAAGCTTCATTTGTTTTAGGGAAAACGGTAACACCCATCAAATAATTTTTGAGGAAAAAATTATAAACCCACAAAGGAATCCCTCACAACTTTGCAAATTACAGAATCAAAATTTTTTAAGGGAAAAAATCATGAAAACCCATCAAATTTTTTGAAGGTGGCTGAACATGAGACTTTGCATGGTAAACCAACACATGCAAGCAACATGCAAGCACATGCAAGTATGGGCAACCCAAAAAAATCAAAGACTTTTGCTACAACAAAGAAATTGCAAGATCAAAACCCATAACTAGGCTTGCGATTTTCAGCAAAAATACTAAAAGACGAACTACAAAAGTTAATTAAAATACCTCAAACGATTTTTTCTAAAAATTGAAAAGTAAATTTCTGGAAAAAAATCTTGATCAAAAGAGGCACAAATTTTTCTTAAAAAAATCGCCAAGTTTTATGGGACCTGCTCTGATACCATGCTATGGTAAATCAATGTCGTTGTACTAAACAAATGAGATGAGTTATATCGGTTTGCAAAGACGATGTTTCTAAAAGAAACAATCATGAACTAAAGATAAAAATAGAAACTACTAAATAAACTAAAGACTAAGATGACCATTAAAGAAACATTATAATATTCTAATAGTTGGAAACCAAGGAATTTCAAGATTTTACTATAACCATGGCTAATGGAACTATGGTTCAATGTGCTAAGCAAATTCCCCAACTAGAAATTACCTTGGAAAAATATCCCCATCAAAGAGGATTTCTATGTAGTAACACTAGACGTTGATGTGATCTTAGGTATCCCTTGAATATTCCTTGGGACGCTTTACTATGGACCTCCCAAAATTGGAAATTGGTTTCCAACATGCTAGACAAGAAGTCACCATGCGAGGGTTACCCAACGAATCCCAAGAGTAGTCTCAGTGAAAGTTTGGAGAGGAATTTTAGACACGAACAACGGGAGTTGGCCACACAATATATGTTTCTTTGAGGATGATAAGGGGATGAGTGAATCAAACATCATGCTAAAAAACATATGTTCAACATAATCTAAATTGGCGCCATCAACACTGTATTGTAGAACACTAAATTGGATGGTGACAAATTTTGACATCAACATGTAGACATGTGAGAGTACTAAAAGGATATAGCCATTTCATCAATTGTCCCTTATCTTACTTTTAGAAATTATAAGACATCTTGTATAGAATATGGTTTTGTTTCTCATAAAGAGAGGAAATCCAAAATCTTTCAGTGGCAAATTCTAGTAACTTTTAGTTATGGTACTTGAAGTATCTCAAAGTAGACTTGCCTATCTATTTGTTGAGGGATTGATAAAAATTATAGGTGGCTTGGTAAGTGCGCTCAATCCTACATCTCTTGAGGATGCCAATTCAAAAGGCACTAAAACTAGACATCACACGCGCAAAGGACAAATAACATACACAGATCAACCTCCTAACTTTTATACCAAACCTTTTTAAAAAATGCTAAGGGAAAAAAATAGTTTCTAAATTACAAAGGAGGGAATGCATGAAAAGAGGATTATGTTTGAAGTGCAAGGAAAAAGGGGAACTTGGACACGATTGTAAATGACAATAAGAAGACATTAATTTGGCAAGGAAGAATTGCTTCTAGGATACAAGTGCAGAAAGGAAAGTCAAGTATGCCATTTGGAACTATTATCTAATGAAGTATGATAAAGGGAGGAAGAAAATCCTTTTAAAAGAAGAGGATGGACATGGAACCCTACCATTTTAGAAACCTCCAAACATCAACACTTCTGAATCAAAAGTATTCTAAAGGGGCAAAAGGTAATTGCCCTTGTCGATAGTGGGACCTCCCATGACTTTCATGGTTTTACTTTAGCCATGGCTAATGGAACTATGACTCGTACAATAAGCAAACTACCCAACTAGAAATTACCTTGGGAAAACATCCCATTAAAGATGATTTCTATGTAGTAAATCAAGATGTTGATGTGAGTTCCCCAAGAGTAAGTCTCATCCACAAGGTTGGGAAGGATTTTTATACCCATACAAGGGGAGTGCACCACATAATGTATGATTCATGACAAAACTTTCCCCCAAGACAAGGCAATCTACATTGATATTTTACCAATTTTCAACTAAATACTAGAAGGTATTTGGCGACATTCCCCCATAACAACCTCCAAAGAGAGGATTGAACTAGTTAAACATGGGGATGTGTTTTTGCCCCTAGACCCCCATGTTCTTGAGATAGGGATGTCCCCAAGTTGGGATAGTAGGTCTCCTCACTGTCTACCACCCCTGCTGCACCCATTGGGAATACAGGGGGCAAAACAATGTCCTCAAGATGGAGAGGTGCATCCCTCCACTGTCCCACCATTGCCACTTCACCATTTGGGAACACAAGGGATGACACGTCCGTGGGATGTTGTGGGGATGCCCAAATGTTCTTGGATCGTCTCGGGGACATCGTGAGGACATCTAGACCCCTTGATTGTCTTGGGGACATTTGTGCATTCCTCGTCACCAGATGGCTATAAAGTTAATTTAAAAAAAATGTAATGTTCTTTTTGTTTTTAGGGTTCTATTGAAACCCTAATTTATGGTGGGTATCATCTAGGCCCCTCCAAGCTTCATTTTTATTTGTGACTTCATTTCTCATTGTTTGTTACAATAGATAGAGAACAATGAAAATGAGATAAAAAGAGTGATTGGAGGTGTGAAAGGAGTGAGTGCAAGTGAAAGATGAGTGACAAGGAGTAAGAAGTAGAAGAGGAGGAAGATTCTACACCTTCTTGAAGAGATTTTTCAAGTACAAGGTAGGGTTTTTGTTTATTTTCTTTTTTGATTTCATTTGTTGTTGTATTTTCTAATTCATACTTTTTGTTGAATCTTGAGGGCAAAATGAAAAATAATTCCAATAATATGTAATATTGGAATCATTCTTCATTTTGCCCACAAGTTTAAAAAAAATTTCAAATTTTGTTTTAGAATTTTAAAATTGTAAAAGATAAAAAGTAAAAATTAGAGTCATAATATTTAAAAAAAAAAAGTTGGCTGAAACTAGGTGCTTATTGAATTTATTTTCATTTTGTGAAATGCAATGTCACAATTAGCTTTTATTGTCATGTTATAAGTGAGGATGAGAAGGAAATTCATTCTCGTTGTGGAAGTCAATCACAATATGAACTTGAGCATGAGGTTGAGGAAGGTGAGCATGGGGCTGATCCAAAAGGTCAAACTAACTCCATGACAAGTGCACTAGTTGCTATAGATAGCCCCTCCTAGCTTTTGGTAGAGTTTGCTAGGGGTCCTTATGATCCTAAGTCTCCTTTGAAACAATTGTAGCAAGAACAACAACCCCAACAATAATAGGTGGTGGCACAAGGAAATGGAGACGCAATATTTTTAGGATGAAGTAGTTTGGCAACACCACTAGAGTTAATGCACACTTCCTCTTTATTCAAGGAAAAGGTGTGGATCCATGTAAATTTGGAAGAGATTAAAAATGTTCACTACAGAGTTGAGTTCAAAAAGCTCTGGGTTGTTCGTGAAGACAGTGCACTTCTAGTGCCTACTACTTTGTCTTGTAAGTTACCAGTTCAGGCTATTCAATAGTCCCAAAGTCAACCACATGTTTCTACTCGTATATTGCCTTAAAGAGTAGGAAAAATGTAAAGACATTCGTCCACTTATAGTTCATAGTCAAATCAATAGAGAGTAAGTGGAAATGCAAGATGCAAAGCAACCCCGTAGCTGAATTTATCAACACGCATCTTAAGGATGAGATAGATGATGGCATTGGCAAGTTCTTCTTTGCTAATAGAACCCCATTCCATGTAGTGAAATCTTGTTTTCATAAGGAAATGATATGGTAGTCAGGTGATAACCATCATATGTGTCACTAGGTGAGCACAAATTGAGGACCATGATCTTGGATAAGAACTATTCCAAGATCAATGTTTGATGGAGAAGATGAAGGAATGTTGGGTGGAGTTTGGCTTCAACATAGTTATGGATAGGTGACAGACATTAGGCATCGTCCACTTTCCAACATCATGGTTACATGTGGGGAGGGCCTATACTTTTCAAGGTTGTTGATTGTTCAAGGCATCACAGAAATGTTGATTTTGAATTTGATGTCCTTTGGAAGTTCATTGAGAAACTAGTGGCTCAACAAGTTTTCAAGAAACTAAAGGGGATAATTAGATTGTGCCCCATCATTTTCTTGTTGCTCAATAAGGGGGTCTTTGCGTGGAATATAGTGGCTCAACAAGTTTTTGAGAAACTAAAGGAGATAATAAGATTGTGCCCCATCCTAGTGATTCCTGATTTGATGTTACCTTTTGAGTTGGGATGTGATGCTTCTTGGGAAGCCATTGGAGCAGTCCTTATGCAAAAAAAACATCCAATCGCATTTTGAAAA
This sequence comes from Cupressus sempervirens, assembly GCA_028749045.1. NCBI lineage: Eukaryota > Viridiplantae > Streptophyta > Pinopsida > Cupressales > Cupressaceae > Cupressus > Cupressus sempervirens. The sequence goes on from CM053784.1 coordinate 709,687,040, forward strand.
TTGGAAACTCGTGGAAGTTGAGAGACATTACTCTATCCATGATAAGATGTTTGCCCTTGTTGGGAAGGCATTGGAGCAGTCCTTATGCAAAACACACATCCAATTGCATTTTGAAAATTGCAAGCTCGTTAAAGATGAGATACATTTTTCCATCCATGACAAGATGTTTGACATCTTGGATGCTCTAACCAAGTTCAGGCAATATATAGTTTAAGGGAAGTTCAATGTTGAAACCAAATAGCTTAAAATTCTTTATGAATCAAAAGGTTTTAAACAAGAGGCAGCAGAAATCGATAAGCAAGATTCAAGCATACAACTTTAATATTGAGTACGTGAAAGGGACAAACAATGTTGTTGTAGATGCCGTATCACAACAACTACACTTGAACTCCATGGCAAGCATTATAGTAGATTGGTAAAATGACATCATTGCCGATATGTCAAGGACCCACAAACTAATGGTGTCCTAGAAGGAGCTCAATGAGGAGTACAATGTGGTAGAAGAATTTATCCTAGACAAGGACAGGGTATTCCTTGTGCACAAGTGAAAAATGAAAAAGACAGCATCGTCAAGGAATAGTAATACCATAACAATCCTTTAGCTGGTCACTAGGGTACAAAACCTACAAATAAGTAAGGGAAAAATGCTCTTGGAAGGGACTCAATAAGGATGTCCTTAGACATGTACAAGAAAGTATAACCTGTCAAAGAAAAAAAAACTGAACAAAACCATCCTGCAGGTTTTCTACAACCTTTACCCATTCCAAATAAAAGATGGGAAAGTATCTCTATGGACTTCATAATGGGATTACCCAGAGTTCAAGGAAATGATTATCTATATGTAATAGTGGATTGCCTCACTAAGTATGCAAACTTATAGCAATATCTTCTGAGTATCGAGCTCCATAAGTAGCTGAGGTTTTCTTCAAGGAAATCTTTAGACTACATGCCTTCCATAGCCAATTCCTTAGCTTATTCTGCAGGAACTCTTCCATCTAGTAGGAACCAAACTCACACCCAATACGAGTATTCATCCTTAGACAAATGGACAAACAAGGATTGTTAACAAGGGGGTGGAAGGATACTTGAGAAATGGATAAAATAGTTGCACCTTGATGAGTATTGTTACACGCCACCCAGCACATGTCAATTGGAATAAGCCTATTCAAGGCATTATATGGACATGAGGTGACCATTTTTGGAAGTTTTATTCTATAAGAAAGTCGAGTGCAAGGGGCAAGGATTTTGTCTAGCAAAGTATGGACATCATGAATATACTCGAGGACAATCCACATCAAGCACAAAACCAACTGAAGATTTATGCTGATCAAAGCTGAACACAAAGAACGTTTGAAGTTGGAGATCTGGTTTTCCTATAACTGCAACCATACAAGCAGACTTCAATCAGGCCAATAGAGTAGGAAAGCTTAAACCCCAATTTTACAGGCTGTCCAAAACCTTGAGAAGGCAGAGTAGCCTATGTATTGGAATTGCTGTAAAAAAAGCACAATCCACAATATATTTCATGCATTTCAACTCAAAAAATGTTAGGGCAACATGTTAACCTTTTTGTGGAACTACCCCCACTTAGTAACGAAGGCAAATTAATCTTGGAACTAGAAACCATTTTTTAATGTGTGGGAGAAGAGATTGAGGATTAATATTTCTGAATTCTTGGTGAAGTGGAAGGGCCTACTCATAGAATATGCAATGTGAAGGAGTGTAGAGCACAGGTTCACTGCTAATGGGGTTGAATTAGTAGTAAATATATTTAAATTTTTTATCCAATCCTTAAATAGTTGCTGCAGATAAAAAGTATCAAATATATCCTCTAAAGGTCAAGAACACAATGCACACAGATGTGACGTGTAAACCCAATGTGAAAAAACCACAGTGAGTGATGCTGCTAGGATCTACTGTCCTAATCCAGCTTACAAATCTGAACCAATTACAATGTTTAAGGGCTCCAATCCTATGGAGTCTCCAAACCCCTATTCAAAATTCTACAAAAATGAGCATCTACTCTTACAATTTGAGCATCAACTCAATCCCATTCAGAGCCCCAACTTGACTAGAATTAGAATTCAACAAATTGTAGAACAACTTTAATATTTCCAGTCCTGATAAATTCAGTGACACTTGTTTGAATCTTTGGTCATTTTTCATTACAGACTGAGATAAGTATGTTCAAAATAGATCAAATAATTCAACACAACTTCAGTAATCACCCTGTCGAATGAATTCATTCTGAAAACAACTCTGTAAGCTTTCTTTATGACTGAAGTATAAAACTTAGTCCTGTAACCTTTATTTTGACTGAACTATAAAACTTATTCAGATCTGATACAATAAAGCAAACTATTGGAAAGCATATGATAGCAAATTGACAAGTGAACAAAGCTGACATATGATATACTGTTGAATCAGAATTAATTCAAAATCTCTGTTATACCTGAATGCAACTTCCCAGCACTTCAGTTCTGTCTTTGTAATTTTCTTCACTTGAACTCATTTACTTTTCCAACAGACATGTACCTCTTTCACACCTATTTGCTTTTACATCCTCTTGCACAGCATTTGAAACATATATTTCTAAATATGTCAAAGCATCCTATCTAGACTTGATACGTTTACTTGAACACTTCTCTCCAATCACAGTCTGTGTTTCATCGAGTGATTGAATGAGCATTTATAGATTTTCAAGAATGGCCGACAAATTGCAATTAGTTAATAAGTTTCTTTTAGTGACAAACTTCTGCGAACCTCCTCCAATGTGGGCACAATTATTATTTTTATAGACTAAAGAATTTTGTGCTGGCACCGAACATAATCAGTTTACAGTCCATGTGGCTCAGGAAGAATAACTATATTCCAACCAAATCAAGTCATTTAAAACATAGCATCGTTTTTCTTCCCTGTCAAAGATGACCACCCTGCTGACATGTCTTTCCAATTTTTAATCCATATTTTTGAGAATTTTGATTGACACAATTAGTTGAGAAAGGAGGGTCCGATAATCATAAGTATACTTGACACCGGTGCGTTTGCGGGCAATCATCTCAACACCATATATCTTTCATGTTTCCAGACGACATAGAATTAGTGCAAGAATGCAGAGTTATGGGATTGGAAGACCAAGAAAACTCTCTTTGGTCTACTTGTCACCCTGGTGATCTTGTATGGGTGCGAAATTTGGGGCAGCAGTATGTCAGGTCAGAAATGGAGACAGGTTGAAAGAATTTAAAAGCACTTTATCATTAGCAGCCTCAAAATCAAAACTACTGTGCCTTATGAGATCTTATTGGTGGAGGTTGGTTCCTTCCCATTAGAAGCCGTTGCTTTGGTCCAGATGCTAAGTTACTTAAAAGAAAGTTCAAAATATGGAAAGCCATCGCTGGCCTAAGTTAGTCATGGAGGAAAAGCTTGATAGGAGAAAAGGAACGTGGATGAAGAAAAAGTTCCTAAGTTACCAGATTCTCTCTAGCAACCCTCAAAGTCTGGTTCAATTCTGTCGAAAGTCTGGTCCTTGTCAAATTCTCCCCAAATTCTCCTAGAGATCAATAGATTCACTGCAAATTCTGTCAGAGGAATGTGGGCAGAATTTGAAGCGAATTTTGAAGAATGCCCAGCAGCTGAACCCGAGCTGAACTTGGTCTCAAAACAAATTGTTTTTACTTTTAAAAAAAGTTTTTTTTCTTAATTTGGTTTATTTGATCCTTCCAACCCTAAATGTGACTACTAGAAAGGCCAAAAAATATGGTTTATATGTCATTTATGCATTTTTGAGTGAAAATGAAAACTTGCTTATAGAGGAAATCCAAATTGAACATTAGTGAAGTCCAAATTGACGATTATAGAGAATTTTTTTAAAAAACGTTATGATATATTCTTTGAATCCAGGACTTAAAATCTGAATCTCGACTTTTGATCTTGCTTGGTTAGAAATCCTCTAACCAATATAAAAAAAATTAAGAAAACTGCACTTATCTTTTGATGATTCTTTTATTCTCAAACTGTCCCTTGATATGGAAATATGTCCCATGCATGCGCCCAAGCAAGTGTATGATGTTGTATGTATGGCCAAATGATGCAATTAATATCCTATTATATTGAAACATAGACATGGTGTATTTTCCTATGTTGCTTTACTGTAAGCAGAGTGGTGTATGGACTTATTTGTTGTTGCATAAACACACACACACATTATAAAAAAAACATATGTTTTGGTACGAACGAACCCAAAACAAATCCGAACCCAACCAAAAAAATATTTGGATGAATTTTGAACCCGAATCTCGAACCCACATCCGTACCAGAATCCGAACCAGCAACTTGAAGAAAAACAAAAAGTGGATGCAAAAATGGGATGTTAACATTCATATTTGCCCGGTTAGTAATGAAGAAATAAAAAAGTACATGCCTGAAAAATTTCATAAGATCATATGGACCAGAAAAAAGGGGTGGAAAAAATCTTATTATATTAAGGAATTTAATCCAGCTATTAGTCATGAGGAAAAAAACGGTATATAGGAGCTACTATTAAATAGAAAGCAAAAATGCTTATAACCCAGCTTAGAACTAGCTCTCATTAGCTGAGATGTGAAATGGGTAGATGGTGGGTGCCTAAAGAGGAACGGGAAAACAGGATGTGCTTATTCTGTGACAGGGAGGCTGTGAAGATGGAGCAACACTTTGTTATGGAGTGCTCGATGTATAGTTGTTATGGGTGCAGATATTTTAGAAAGCGACAAACTGAACAACTTATTTGAAGAAAAACAGTTGGGCAAAACAGCAAACCTGATTATTAAAATCCACCGGCGAAGAGAAGAGTTAGTCAAGAGATTAGAGCTTACTTGGGGTTTATTCCTCTTTTATGGGGATGTGTGCTGATTGTGGGTCCCATAGGCTATTTTGGTCTCGTGGATGTTATTAAAATATTTCCTTTCATTTCAGTCACTAGAGATTTGTGGCAACCTGAACTACTTATTTGAAGAAAAACAGGTTGGCAAAACAACAAACCTGATTATTAGAACCCACCGGCGAAGAGAAGAGTTAGTCAAGAGATTACAGCTTACTTAGGGTTTATTCCTCTTTTATGGGGATGTGTGCTGATTGTGGGTCCCATAGTCTACTTTGGTCTCGTGGACATTATTAAAATCTTTCTTTTCTTTTCAGTCACTAGACAAGTCAACAATTCCCAGTGCCAATAATAACTTCTCTTCATATAGCCTTTATCAAAGATTAAAATTTTGTATATACTATCGTTTTTTTGGATGTGAGTTGCCAACTGTCACTCCCAAATGTCATGGTCTCTTTAGCGGCAACTTTATATAAGTTCCAACTTCCTTTTATTTAAACAATACTAATGCTGGGTTTAGAAGAATCACAACCAGCAACCAAAAAACACAGATCATATTATTGAAAGCTCATCTTTTCAGAACATTCAATATTTTTATCAATAAAAACATCGCTGTAGACTTCATCATGGTTTCGGAATTTTATTTATATACTGCTTTGAAGAGAACTCAATGTTTGGGACACTGGTACCTATCATTCAGAAATTTCCAAATATATGAATAGACAGTTTGGAGAATTAACACATCTGTAACTTGATTTATGGAATTTTATTCTTAGGTCATCAGTCTCTGATATATATATATATATATATGATTCAGTTTCCTATATGCAATCTGTGTTCTTCGCAGCAATGACAAATCAGTAACCTGATGCCAACAAGAAGTCTTCAATCATCCAAATCTGAAATCGCTCAAGGACAAACAATCTTGAGAGGGCGGACTGTCATGTCACCATTGATGGAAGAATATAATAATAAATAATATTAAGTCTCGGCTAATGATCATCAACGATCAAGCCCAGCAATCAAGTAAAGGTCAGCAATTCGCTTAAAGGATGGTTCAATATTAATTAAGGATTATTGGCAGCGATCCTTGTGCAGCAAATAGCTTGATGCTAGAATAGTGCAGGCTACTAATCGATGGTCAGGTGCGATAACTACAGCAGATTTATAGTGAAAAGGCAAATGAATTTGTACGAAGAGTCATGACCTTTGCAAGAATGACCATTGGGAGAGGCATAACCTCCTATCCACATCAAATTTATATATATGCATTGGCCATTCAAAGAGGCATCAATGATGCATTAAGCATTTGAACAGCAGTTTACATAAGGATCAAGAATTTTGGTATGAAGTATTAATGCATTGCAATCTAATCTGGCTGAGTTGTTATTTGTCTTCCATTTGATAGGATATAGGAATATATGAAGAAATTGACTCACGCACACACACACACACACCACTTTCATCCAATATGCCATCCCATTATGGAGGGAAGTATGTACACATAAGGGATGCACATAGTACAAGGTTCCATTCAAGTAGAGTAACCCTGAGTGGGACTGGGGGACTGAATTGCAGGTGTCATTTGTGTTCATGGGCTTGATGGATAAGCTCAAGGCCCCTTGTACAATCTTCAATCTTCCATGTGCTCCATAATGTGAATGGGTGGTTGTGAACAGAATCTTAAGAGAATCCCATATGTACATTTTACAAATTATTATGATGGTTATAATTCCTTTTATAATGTCACTAGATTATATGTTAATTCATCTTTCAGAATGATAACTAAGCTGATTGCTGGCTCTAAATCAAGATATAAAGTTGACAATTTACATTCCTAAATACAGTCCACACCTTATTTTGGAATTCTAGGCAAATTAGAGTGAAGTCCCAACATGGGACATTACAGGTCTAAAAGTTGCCACCACTTTCACTCCAGCACCTAGGCATAGGGGTAGGGGATCTTGTCCTTACTATACCGCCCTTTATGCAAAAGTATGCTGTGTGGTATAGCTATAGATACTACCAGTAACTGTACAATAATTTAGAGACTTGGTTTTGTATTTTCTTGCCAAATTTATATGTAAATGCTAAAATTTAAACAAATGTTAGAAAATTATCTACAATTGTAAACATTTGCTTTCATTCATAATACCATTGTCTCTCAATCAATGACTGGCCGCAAATAGAAACATCAAGTGTCAAATATTGATCGACAAAAGTGAAAAACGTATACTATAATATCCCCATTTTTATGCCATCTTGTTCTGTGAGCGTTGGCCAGTTTTCAAGGTTTTGCATAGTTTTCCAGATGTGCTGGGAGGGTTCCAATGTTCTCTATCTTTTTTTTTTGGGTTTTCTAGAAGATTTGAAGTCAGCACCATCTAGTTGCTTACAACATGGACTTTCCATAAATCAAGTGTCCTTTGATAGGTACCAATGTTCTTGGTGAGCTTAGTTCTCAGTGTCAATGGGTTTCAATAATGGTTGCCATTTACAGTAAGTGCTTGCATGGCACTTTTGGGTTTGTTCTCTCCAGTCCTCATAAAACATTGCTATTTACAGTAAGTGCTTGCATGGAACTGATATTTTTGGGTTTTTTCTCTTTGGTCCTTAGAATACTCTTATTTATAGTAGATGCTTGCATGACAACAATCTTTTTTGGGTGTTCTGAGTTTGTTCCCTTTTTCTCAAGGAATACTGTAATTTGTAGATGTGCTCATGTTGGTATCAATTATCATCATTCAGCTTCAATTGGTTCCAGCATGTACGATTTTCTGTTTTTGATGTCTTGGTGAGTTCCCATAAGGTGATTGGATTTATTTTAAAATATTAGTATTACATTTATATCAAAGTGGCATTTTACTATTAACTTGTATTAAAAATTTTGTAAGGTAAATGTGCCTAAGTTGGACGCCTAGGTTGTTAGGGATTAAACTTATTTTGAAGAGGTGTTATGGGGGCCTTGGCCTTTCAAGAGAAATAAAATATTTTAAAATTTCAATGCCCCAATTTTCCTCCAAACTCTCTAAATTGGAATTTGGTTCTCTTTTCTTTATAGAGTGTTTGCACACATAACAGAATGCTGTTGGAATTTCCTCTAGGTAACATTGAGGACAAAAAATTGTCTTCAATCTGCTAGTTTTGATAGCTGAATTTGGTTTTCACAATCAGGAATTACATTGGTTTTCATGAAGTTGTGATTTGGGATTTTTTAAAATGGTGAAACTTTCATTGTTTTTTGATGGCTGTTTGGATCCATGTTTGTAAATTTTTTGTAGGGTTTATGGATTTTTGCTTTTTGGCATGTTCGATTTAAATTTGCTAGTTTATGTGGCAGTTCAAACCCTTCACATTTTTTTTTTTGGTTTAAAGATGAAATCTTTTTGCTTTTTGATGGCTGTTTTGACCCATATTTATTGTAATATTTCTGCAGTGTTTATGGTTTTGTTTTCTGGTGTATTTGATTTAAGAATGCAGGGTTATAGTGAGAGACCCACCATAGTTGGATATGGTATTTCCATTCAAGAAATTTATTGATTCTCACGATATTTTGGTGATTTAAGTTCTTTCTAAAAGATGAAAATTTCAGTGGTTCTTGAGTGCTGTTTGGACCCATATTTGTGGTAAATCTTCTGCAGTTTTTATGGCTCTGAATTCCCATAAGGTGATTGGATTTTTTTAAATATTCACATTTAAATATTAAAGTGACATTTTATTATTAACCTGAATGTTAAATATTTTATAAAGTAAATGTGCCCAAGTTTGATGCCTGGGTTGTGGGGGACTAAATTTGTTTTAAAAAGGTGTTACAGGGGCCTTTTCGAGGGAAATGAAACATATTAAAATTTCAATGTCCTAGTTTGCCTTAAAAACTCTGTAAGTTGGAGTTTGGGTTCTCATTTCTTCATACACAAGTTCAAACACAAAAGATTGTTGTTGGAATGAACAGGGTTATTCTTCTAGGTGTTGTTAAGGGTGGAAGCACTCTTCAGTCTGCCAGTTGTGAGAGACCCACCAAAGCTGTATGTTGTATTTTCATTCAGGAATTACATTGGTTTTCATGAAATTTTGGTGATCAGGATTTTTCTAAAAGATGAAATTTTCATGGGTTTTTGATGGCTGTTTGGACCCATATTTATGGTAAATTGTCTGCACTGTATATGGGTTTGTTTTCTGCTGTGCTTGATTTAAGTTTGCAGGGCTATGTGACTGATCAACTCCCTGTTTTCAAGTAGGCTGTAAACTTACACTTGTTCTGAATAGGTCTCAATATTGGGAATGCATGCTTTTGTGTGTCAAATCATCGGATTTCTAAAAGTTAGGTGACCCCTTTTATACCTTCGTTCAGGAGTTTTCTGCTGTCTGAATTTTTCTTTGTGGAGCCATTCTTTACCATGGCCATACAATTACATGATGGCTTGAGTTTCTGGGGTTGTAGTGCGGGGTTTGCTGTTTATTTTTTATGATCAATGAAAGTGACTATTCTTTGTTTGGGAGGTTTGGTGACCAAATTATTAGAGCTCGAAGTTATGATTTTTTAAAGAGAGGTCATCCCTGCTTGTAGTGATCTATAGTTGTGGTTAAGTTTGGAACTGTTGGTTATGACTTTGGTTTAGGGTTTGGGGTTGATTGGGAACTGAAATTTGGTTCTGAGTAGCAAGGAAGGTTCAATTTGGATGATATGAACAGATTATGCAAAGTAGGACAGATATTATGACATTCAATACTGGGTTTCATATTGATTTTGCTATTATCTCTGTGACTGTAGTTTCCCGCTATTTTCGAACTTGGGAGTCTTCATACAAGCCAACTTTCTAAGATAGCATTTGATGTATATTTTTAAAGGTTCTTGTTTTGGTGAAGTTCAAAAAAACATTTTTAGTTCACTCAAATGTAAACAGCAGTGCCTTAAGCAGTAAAAACACTATTACAGTCCCAAATAACAGCAAGACAACATTTTATGCATTCTTGTGATGTAGATGAAATTGGAAATCGAACTTTTATGAACTTGTATAGCAAACTGAATGAGAAATAATTACCCAATCAGAACATTGCATCATCAAGAAATTCTCTATTGCATTGTTGATTTTATTTTTCCTCTGGCCAATATTTTCAACAAAATAAATCAGGGGGTATTCTTACGTATGCATGGCTGTAACTTTTGGATTCTATGTTTATAAATTTATAATATGTATGACCAGTAATAAAACATGGTGTAAGTGCTATATATATATGCATACACACATACACATATATAAATTTTATCATATGTATATGATAAAGTTAACTGCCTATCTAATACAAGGGATGCTCATTCATCAATTATGTTCCATGCGAATGGAACATATTTTGTTGATCTAATATAGAAGATATTGTCGTCTAATTCAGTACTGTACACATCTTAAATCATCCACACTTGAGCACAAACAATTTTATCCCATTCTAGCATTAATTAAATAAAACCAACAATTTAAGTAACCTTCCCAATTACCTTAAATAACTATCAATCATTAACTCAATCTGTTTATTCTTTATCCCTCTTTTCATTGTAGTTCACTCTTACTAAAATAAATTAACTAATTTCATCTTTTATATTTCCTCCAAAAATTAATTAAATAAATATGAAGTACTTATTCAAATTTTCTTTCTTCCTCATGCTATTAATTGACTAAAACCAATTAGTTAGCTAATTAATTCATTTGCACATTCTGAAGCATGCTTAGCTATGGTCAAACTTATCATGCACTTGTTCCATCCATCCCACTTCTTCACATCCCCTTATCAAATCCTATCCATTCATTGCCCCAAGAAGATCTACGCCCTCCATTTTACACGTGAAAACTTCTACTTGTCAAATTGCACATTCACATGTGATATCTTAGATGTGTGTGAAATCAATGATATGGCATAATCACACATTCCCGTGGTTCTTCTCACATATGAGAACTTTCAATCTTCACTCTGTGTTTAAATTAAGACAAATTGACCATCAAAATCTCTTTAGTCCTTTCCCTCTTTATGTACATCAATAACAAAGTGCTACCTATTTCATATTCTTTGTTTTATCCCTCAATCAGCCTCAATCATTGAATTTTTGGATTAGTCTCAATCATTGTTCAATTAGCTTTTCGATTTATAAATGACCCTCTCCAAAGCCATTTGAAGGGTATCTTGAATGAAAAGTCTTTTAGTTGGATTGAAGAGAAACCCTGTGTCATCTTTCAAGCACAAACTCCAGTTTGACCATCAAAATCTCTTTATTTCTTTCCCTCTTGAAGTACATCAATCACAAAGTGCCACTTGTTTTCTTATTCTCTACTTAATCTTCTCAATCAACCTCAATCATCTATTTCTTGGATTAAGCTCAATCTTTGATCAATTAGCTTCTCAATGTATAAATAGACCCTCGCCCACGCCTTTTGAAGGGGGTCCCTTGAATGAAAATTCATTTTGCTGGTTTGAAGAGAAACCCCATGTTATCTAAGCACCAATCCATTGGAGGAACTTCACACATTGTGCGTGTGACAAAAAGTTGCACATAAGAGAATTCTTGTTTTCATTCGTTTTGTTCAATTCATTTTGTTTGATCAAGGGTGCAATAGGCATAGAATATAAATTAATTGTGTTCTTTGAATCCTTAGTCACCTTCTACATCTATGGTATTCATATATAGCATGCTTGATGGGACCCCGTGCCCCAAATCTAACCTTTTTTGAATTCTTGTGAAGTTTTAGGTTGCAAGTTTGACATGTGCTACTTTGAAGCATCTTCTTTCACATTTTAAGATGTTTGCTCTTGTCACTCTCTACTTGCAACTTGGAGATATCCTAACAACTCTGACCTCCCTTCTGCATTTTCTTCTCATCTGCTCACATTTTTTGATATTTTTTGGTAGGAATTTCTAATATTTAGGTGTATGTATATTTTAGAATGAATCTGGTGTAGGTGAACCCACTCTTTGTAGACATTTCTAATCTTTTGGGCCACAACCTAGCTTAACTTATTCACTTTGTCAACTATCACACTTGGCTTTTTGTGCTATGCCCACTTCATGGATGAACCTCTTTCTAATCTCAGCTAACATCTCACTTTCCATCATTTTGGGCTTCTTTTTGAATTTTGCTTTAAATTTCCTTAAACATCCCCTCAACTTGTCTATCTATTCATTTGATTGTTTTGTACTTGGCCTAACATCTTTTTTTCAATCCCTAACACATTTTGACATGTCCATAGTTGTGACATATGGATATTTTCATTTTGAATTTCAACATGTACGCACTTGAAAATTGATAGACTTACATTCACATTTAAATTTTTTTTATTGTATCTACCTTGTTATTCAGTGTATGTGTGCCTTTGTTGACACGTACACTTAGTGCACAAAATATCATCATTTTTGCATCCTTACACCTCGTTCTTGCACCCAAATTGTTTCTATAAGACTCCTTTTAGTAACTACTGATGTCTTGTGTTGTAGCTGTGCTTGCCAAAGGACCTATCATTTTCACTAAATTTAGATGCACATTTAAATTTATAAGGGTGAATTATATTTTTGTTGTGCTTATGAGAATAACATAGTGTGTATGCTCTCTCCTTGCATTGAAAGATAGTCTTGGAGATCAAAAACTTTATTTTGTTCACTTTCATCATTTTCAATCGCAAGAAATCAAGCCATGTATTCTCTCTTCGTGCGACCTTGGATATCAAAAGAACTTGGTCTTTCTTTTCTCTAGTGAGTTTCCCTTGGATATCATCACCAAATAGATGACCTAAACTGTTGTTTTAGCAAAGTATACAAATGTGGAAGAGAATTGGAAGTTTCTTCTTTTAGGAGGACATTTGTTGTAAGCTAAGCTTGCAGGAATTTTACTCCTTGCAAAGTGATGGAGAGTGGATTGTCATCTCACATCAAGCCATTAAACATATCCCAAAACTAATTCTTGCTTAGCAACCTAGCCTATCCTAAGTAATGTAACACAGGGACGCGTCCCCCTCAAAAAATCCTAACGTCTCGGAGATGGGGATGCATTGAGGACGGGGGGATGCCATTCCAACATCTCCAGCGGTGCCACTAGTGATTCGCTGTTCTAGTGGAGACGGGGGGACGTCTCGGTGTCCCCTGAGGAAATAGGGGGACACCATTCCGATGTCTCCATTGGCACTACTAGTTAGTCATTGTTCTAGCGGAGACGGGGGGGGAGAAGAAGTCCTTTGAGCCCTCTAGGGGACAACTGGGTGACCCCTCCAGGGGATGACTAGGTGTCCCCTGTCCAACCCAAAAAAAATGTTTCTTTAAAAATTTAAAACAGTTTTTAATAGTCTATTGGCTGTTTTGAATATTATATCATGCTGCTCAATGTAATCATCTTTATGATGAGATTGTATTGAATATTGTATCATGCTGCTCATACTTTTGATATCTATGACTATTATTATCTAATATTTATATAATAGAAGTTAGAACTCTTTTATTTGCTCATTTGAGTATTTAAAATTTTAATATTTATTTTTCAATGTTCAATGCATTGTTCAAGTATTTAAATTTTAGTAAATTAGTATTTTACATCTTTATGTCTTATATTGTTATACATATTTTCATAACTAGCATTTTAAGTACCACTTGTATAGTATATAGTTTATACATGCCCCCCTCCCCTTCCCTCCCCCTCCCCCTGTTGTCCCCAAATTGAGGCCCCTCTATCCCCCTTGCCCGGAAACTTGTGCCCCTGTCCCTTGGGGCAATGTAACTATGATCCTAAGTATATAAAATTCAGTAAAAGCAAATTGTTCTTTTTAAAATAATGTTATATTTACTATAATGGTCGTCTTAGGTTCTATATTTAGATTCAGATATTTTTAGTGCTTTAGTCCACTATTTTTACTACTACTATTTATAGCAACTTCTCTCTTGTAATTTTTTGTTTAAGGAGAGTTTGTCTCCTCAGTTTAATGTAATCATGTAGATGATTTTTTTTTCAAAGTTCATGGTATTAGAGCGGGAGCTAGTTTGGGTATGACTCCTTATGGGAGGGCTTTAATAATATTTTTCTCGAAACTTATTTGCTAAGTTCTAGTAAGTTTTCCTCAATTTGTTTCCCATATTTTATCATCCGGTTTGGTTTGGTTTTGATTAATTTTTCACCTCAAAAAATGTGTTTGGATTTGGTCGATTTTTCTCCTCAAAAACTATTTTTGGTTTTTGTAATATGTAGGGTTTGTATGGGATATTATTTCAGAGTTTATTTTTAAAAACCTTTTTTCAAAAAAATAAAATGATGCTTTGCAATCTTCAAATCATGATATTTTGTAGCAGGTTTTGGGGCATCCTACTCGTTTGCAATATTTTGGAGGGTTTGTTAGTTGCTCCCAATGTGTCTCTCTATAGGGAAGGGCAACTTAGTTAGCCAACATTAGGTTAGACGCTTTTGTGATAATTTTTGGTCAGTAGTTTTATAGATTTTGGGAGAGTCTGTGATAGAGTTAGTGGCAGGCTCTACTCTCATGTTGTAGACCATTATGAAGAAGGGGACAACATTCTTTGTTTTTTTGCCTACTCTTGGTTATCGACACTCTGTAGATCCAGGGAGGGTCTCAGCAACAACACAATGTTTTGAAGCATTCATCACCATAAGACAAATATAGTCTTTTGTAGGGTGGTACGATGACCATTCAGGGAGGGCATTAAAATAATATTATATTTACTATGATTGTCATCTTCGGTACTATATTTAGATATAGATATTTTTAGTGCTTTATTGCACTATTTTTAGTGACTTTTGCCTTGTAAATTTTTTAATCTAAGGAGATCTCCTTAGTTTAATGTAATCATGTAGAAAATTTCCTTTTTAAAAAATTTTCAGTTCTAAAGTTTTAATTCCCTTTCTTATTCATCCCAAATCAATCTGTTGGGTGGATATTTTGCAACCGATAGTTTTGGGTAAAAATCCAGGCGCAAAATAAGATGACCAGCCATAGCGTGTGACATAGAGTCTCTCCTATCTTTAAGGGAAGGCTCTCCTTCTCACCATTCCTTGGATCAACTCAAGGTAAGCAAGAAGTCAAGATATTTTATAAAATGGGTGTTACCAATATCCTTTCTTCTTATCTTTCAAAAAAGAATCCACTTACTCGTGGAGTGAGTAATGGGCAGGGTGAATCTCTAGCTACACTTCTATCAAGTGTTGGAAATAGTGATACCAATAAACCTTCACTAGCTCAAAGGCTAGCTGAAAATGTACCGGTTTGGCTCTAATTCTGGTCATACTTCTATATGGAAAAGCTTTACAATTAGGGCACAAAGACTCCTAAAAGTAAGAATAACTTAACTATTTTGTGAATTAATAAAGAAGTATAAGCTACAGTCAAAGCTTCTAGCTATATATTTCCACAATTGCTCCCAGTCAAAGCTTCGGCTCCAGTTGCTTCTTAACTCTTTTTACATTCAATTCACAAGATGCAATTACCAAGAATACAGGATAACATGAATCAAAAATAACTTAGATGAATTATAGACAAAGCTTATAATTCACACAAGTGACAATTGTACTTAATCAAAGTTAAGTCTCAAATGCTCCTTTGTATTCACTTTGTCTCAAAATAGTGCTACACAAACAAAGTTCTGCCAGTACAATTTCTCTAGAGTTCTCTTGCATAAAGATAAAAATGATTTTTACAATGAGGGGGCACTCCTTTATATGGGCACAGGAGTTGAGAAAAAGATGGAGGAAAAAGTGGGAGCAACTCAATCAACTTTGACCCGATCTAACTAAAAGAGAAATAATTGTGTTACATGCAACTGCACGTGCAACTTGCATCACATGTAATTACACGTGTAAGTCATGTTATATGTAATTGCACATTTTCATGTAATACATTCTCTTCAATTATATAAATGAAAGAAGAAGAAGAAAGACGGAAGAGAACTGAAACTATCCTAGGGATTGTTTGGAAAGGCCTTGTACTTGGAGATGCTATCCCAGATGATCACATGATCAAGAGTTCCTATATTTTGTGCCACTGCATTCATCTTGATAACTATGATGTTGCATCTTTTGATAGCTTGATGCGATCAAGCTTTTCTCGCTCAAGTTGTCATGAATTCTCCTTTGTAGATTGACACATTCTGGATTCTCCGACACTATGAAAACCTTTTTGATGATGTCTAGATGTAAACATGGAATAACTTTCCATCAACAACTTTAACTTTTTTTTTGAAGTAAAGTGTTTGGCGCATGGGAATGCGTGCAAATGACAACTTTTGACGTTAAAAGTGTGACCTTTAGCAAAAATGGGTTCTCTGGATGTCACTACACAAAGTGAATTACATGTAAATGCAACATCTAATGAGGAATGGAATGAGATGACATGCGGATGCGGATGGAGAATGAGCTTACATGTAAGTGCATACGAAGGATGAGATGAAATGCATAATGACAAAGGAAGTGAAATGACATGTATATGCTCATGGAGGTGTAAGTGCATATGGAAGGAATGAATGCATGTAACTTGAGGTGAAGTGAACTTTATAGTCATCTTTGTGAAAAAGTGAAGTCAAAGTACATGGGAAAACATGCACGTGATCTTTTTGACCTTTTGAAAAAGTGACTTTAAGTCAAAAATGGGGTTTTGAGATGCAGTTACACGTAAGGCATTTTGTGTAATCGTGTCGTGCGAGTGAATACGAAAAGTGAGATGAGTTAAAATGAAAGTAGAAAATGAGATTAAATGCATGTGTGGATGGTGAATGAGATGGAAAACATGTAATTGCATTTGTTGGATGAGATGCTAAGTGTTGTGACATGGAAGATGGAAGTGGAACATGATGATGCTTTCGCATGAAATGAAACAAGTAGTTCTTTCGTTCTTGAGAAAGAACTTGTAACTTCTTCAAAGTGGAGAAAACCAGAAAGCAAGCATACAACACAAAAACTCAAGAAAAACGCACATTTGGAAAGTGACTCAAACATGTTAAGATGCAAAGTATTTTAACACACAAATTCGAATTTGAAGTTTGGGGAAAAACCAAAAACATGAAAATGAACAATTTCTTCATTTTTAAAGGAAAAATGCACTTTCCATGGTATTGGTTTCAACAAGTGGCAATCATCAAGCAATAATGTGCATAAAATCAGCAAAATAAACAAAAATTAAATAGCAAGAAAGAAAGTCCACTTACATGAAAATTAAGTGCCAAAAATGGTGGCAAAAGATGCTCCAAAGTTGAAAATTTCTTCAAAAACACTTGAATCTTTCAAACTTTTGCAAATTCGAATGTGAGAAGGCAGCAAACAAGGCGTTTTGGGTGGTAGATGCCAAAACGTGCCCTATTCTTGCTCCAAAATCCAAAGTTTTTGGATTGCATATGCTATGGGACATGTTTTGGTAAAAACCGTTTTTCTCCAAAGCATGAGATCAAATCGTTTTGGTTGTTAAACACCAAAACATGTACCAAGATGTAATGCAAACTCCAAAATATGCCAAATCAATTCCTTCTTGAGCAAAAATGTGGGCCAAAAATGGATTTATTTGAAGTTTTTACCAAAAATGTGCCCTAGGATAGAGCTAAGAAAAAATGTCTTTTAGCAAGATGAATCCATTTTTGATGTTAGAAAATCTATTGCCAAGAAAAAACGACACTATTGGAGAAAATCTCATGCAAAACTATCAAGTAAATCTCTCACAATCTCCAAAATGGGGTTCTTGGAGGCCCATTACATGTGTTGTTCCAAAATCAGACTTTTTAAGAGGCATGACATGTTTTAAAATATGCACTTGGTTAAAATCGGACCTTTTAAGATGGAATGCATATTTTATAAACTCCCCATAAGGCAAATCAGACCTTTTGGGAGGCATGACACATTTTAAAATATGCACTTGGTTAAAATCGAACTTTTTGGGGTGGATTGCATATTTTAAGTTAAAGCTTACGTTTTTGATGCAATGACACATTTCAAGTGAAAGCTCACATTTTTGGTGTAGTGACACCAAAAATGTCCACTTCTGATAGTCTTATGCTTTTAAGTTGAACTTTATATGCAGTGAGATGTAAAATGTCCGCTTTGATGGATTTTACATGTAATAGCATATAAAATGTCCACTTTTGATAACTTAAAGTCTTTTAATAACTTAAAGTCTTTTAATAAACATATATCAATTTGATTTCATTAAAATGTTACTTTAATGGGACATAAACCATATTTATATATCATATTAAAAATATAACACAAATATCATTTAAAAGTAACATTTAAATGAGCATTTGATTTAAATATCAAAACTTAAATTGAGACTATATAGTTTATATAGTCACTTTAAGTGAAAAATAAAAAACAACTCAACTTAAAATTATAACATAAAGTGCACTATAGTTACTTTAAGTGAAAATGTAAATTATAAAGTAACTTAAAAACATATTTAAGTTATATTTTTCAAAAAATGAATGTCAAATTAAAAATATAACATGATATTTTTAATTCGTGCTGTTGCATAAAAAATGTCCACTTTTGAGGCACTAAAATGACCATAATTCTTGACTGACAACTCTGATTATGCTCTAGGTTAGACCAAATTGAAGGGGAAACCAAAAGCCACGACATAAGCAAGACCAAAGGGCTAAAAACCAACAAACACAAACTCAAAAGCAAAGAAAAGGGCAATGAAGGCCTCAAAAATCAAACATAGGCTTGACAATAAAAAAAAATGAAAAAGACTTGACGAAAGCCTTTAGTAAAAGGATTAATTATATTAATTAGAGTTGATTGATTGATCAATACTAACCAATTAAATAACGAACTAAACTTAGAGAAATGCGAATCTACGTTGAAAAAGTTTCATACTGTTACCAACATTTTGTGGTGACAAAATGTAGGATAACACAATCCATCATCCATCCCAATTCAAACCCACAATATTGTGTTTTTGTTCCTTTTTTTTATGAATCTCCTCGTCAATGCCTCAAAATCCCTTTGAAGATGATGATGATAGTCTTTTCAATTAAGAAGAATATAATCTCAATGACCATAACAACAATCTTGTGGACCAAGACAAGCTCATTGATGAACCTTTAGATGAGATTACCTTGCAAAATTGCCACAAGCTCCAATTGCTCGCCAATCAACCATCAGGACCAAGAACAAGCCAACACAAGCTATCTTGCTGAATGTAATTGCATATTTGTTCATTTTTACCCTACCTTTGACAAGGGAAATCTACCTCTAGTCCAAGACCTTTACCCATCAATATCCTAAATACCCCCAACATGGGAGGCTTTGTATTTTCCGCATCCTATGCAAATCCTTCATGCTCAAAAACTTTGCAATCTAATCCATTCCTATACAAAAATCAATCAAACAATGTCACCTTTAAGGATTTCTTCGAGGGCTATTCATGAAGGATCCTAACTCACTTTAACCCACAAAGCAGAAGCCAAGTTGTGTAATGTCTCAATATTGCTCATTTTATGCCATCCATCAAAACCCTAGTTTTAAAAAATTTCGTATCCATTAACTTTGAAGACCCTTTTCCAATCAATGTGTACAAACTTAAGTATCCATCCTTGAATGCTTACAAACACAAAATGCCACTCCTCTATCATGTCACCTAGACAAATCCAAATATGTTAAGACATTGTTCTAAAGCATGCGTAAGCAAGTTCTTTAAATCAAGATCCAAGCTTCTTTATGAATCCTTCTTATAATCCTATACCCTTTCAAGATCCAAAAATCTTTGTTGAACCCATCCTTAAACCACAGTCCTATCACCTTGGTTCCTCCACATTCATCCAATACAATTTTCTCGCTATTTGATCGCGCTCCCTCGTATCTTCTCAATTTGTGTTACAAAAAGTTATTTCTTATGATACTCTGTGTACTTAAACTTCCTTAAACCTTCTATTCATCAATCTCATATCCCATCTTAGTAATCCCTCTTGTCATTTCATCCTCATCTCTAGACTCGGTTGTTAGGGTTTAGGTAGATATGAACAATAAACAATATTCAAATAATACAAAAATAGAGAAGACAGAAAAACAAATAACACAAAGATTTAATGTGGTTGACCCAATATGGGCTATCTCCACCAGAAATAGCTGCCCACTTATTTTATTATCCAATGAAGAGCAAATTATAGTTTGATACGTTTTACATTACACCACCACTTATTTATAGGCCCTTTAGGCAGTTTACCAATGTTAGTTAGCAAGTTAACCCTAAAAATGTTTGAGGAGTTAACGCAGGGAAATGCTTGATGAGTTAACTTGAATGTTTGACAAGTTAACCAGAAACATGGTGAGTGTACAGTACTTGCTTGATTGATCACCACAAACCAACATTGATTGTTATAAGTTTCCACCCCTCAACATATTCTTAAATCAAATGCATCTAAATGCACAAAATCCTATTGCTTTAATCTTGTCAAGCAATTTAAAGAAATATTCAAAAACATCTACGACTTTTGAACTTAGTTGCATTGCAAACCTTGATTATTTAACTCCAGTTATTGTCACTGAGATATATCATTCCCTTTTTGTGCATTGTTTTAACCGTTTCAATGATATCATCATCATCATCATCAATTAATCAATTGGTTTTTAACTTGTCTAGGGGAAGATTTTAATTCTTTGCATTGTTTGTACATGCTTGTGTCTCTACTTATGTGTATTATTGTATTGCTTACATCTATGGCAATCCTTGCAGCAAACCACCACAACATCATGGTCTTCTCTATCATGGTGTGATAGGTGTATGCTTATATGGGATTGTCATGTCCCCTCTTTGAGCAACCAAAAATAATCTAATAGTTTAATATTTAGTTGCCCAGAATAACTTTATTTTATTTTACTAGAAGTGCAACTTATATTTTACTATTAAATTAGGGTTTTAAGGATAATGTTTTATTTGGTGGCAATTAGGTGCAAAAGAAATATAATTTTATTAGAGATGATTTCGAAAAAATATGCAAAGTTTTGCGAAAGGCTATAAATGAATGACATCCACAAGATCATCAATCTATGCAACCAAGAGTATCATTGTTAACAATTTTCATGTTCCTTTCAATGTCAGTTCTTCTATCATGGATCTTGATCTAGAAAGTCTTGTTTTATGAAACCTTGCCTTCCCAAATAGCTCATTTAGACTGCCCAGCTTCAGATTGATTTCATATTGTATATGAATGTCCACATATATTGCATATTCAAACATAAAATGACATTCAGTTTCTGTTATGGTAAATCGACGCTATTGTCAAACAGAGATGGAATCTCCTTATATAGATTTAGAAGGACAACGTTTCTAAAAGAAACAATGGTGAACTAATGACAAAAATAGAAACTACTTAATAAATTAGAGACTAACTAGGATTACCATGAAAGAAACATTACAGGATTCTAATAGTCATCGTCTAACTCCCCTATAGAAGACAATACATGTTTTGTGCTCATAAATTTTCAAAACATTCTGCTGCTGCTGAGATCCTCCTTGGATTTGTAGAATGTCAGTGAGCAAGAGGACCTGAAAATCCATCTAGAAAAGATAGAGAAGGCTGCCCCTTCTTCAGAATGCTCTCAACAAAAGACAAGAACCTACCACTGACTTTGCCACCTAGATGAGTGCCACTAACCCTTCCAAAATTTGCAAAACTTTTAACCAGAAAATCTGATGCAAACTTCATGAATTATAGATACTAGAAACAATTTTTTAGGAGAAAATTTGGAAAAAAATCAGACATGATGTTTGAGGTGAAAAAAAAATCAAAACTAGTAAATAGAGTTTGAGACATGGATTGGAGAATACAAAACTTCATTTTTGAAGAAAAACAGTGAAACCCAACAATTAACTTTTGAGGAAAAACTATTAAAGACCAACAAATATTTTTGAGGAAAATATTATTAAAAACCATTAGATAATTTTTAAGGGAAAAATATTAAAACCCAATAGATAATTTTAGAAGAATATTTTTTATTAAAACCTAACAAATAAATTTTTGAGAAAAATTTATTTAAACCCAACAAATAATGTGGAAAATAATATTAAAACCTATCATAATTTTTTAAAGGGAAAAATTATGAGAATCCATCAAAGAAACCTTCATGCAACAAAACACGAGACTTTGTGTGGTAAAACAACACATTCAAGACCATGCAATTCACAAAAAGAAAATGCAAGCAGCATGAAAATACATGCTACATGTGCAAGTACATGCAACCCTTGAAAATCAGAGACTTTTGCTCAAGCCAAGACATTGTGCAATCAAAATTGTTGACCAAGCTTGCAGTTTTTAGCAAAAAATTCCAGATTAGAAGAAGCTCGAATTATTCTTTAAAAAAATTGCTAATTTTTATGAAATCTTATAATGTCCCGAATTTTGTTGGCATCGAAGTTTTAGGGATTAGCCTATTATTGTGATCCTCGTAGGCTAATAATTGTGGATAGAAGGTCTTTCGTGACAGTGGCTTGGCTTGGGAGGATCTTATTTAGCTACAGGTTGGTCTTTGTTTGGCTCAAATTAGACTTCGTTTGGGCTTAGTTTTGTGTACTTACTATTTATGGTAAGTTGGTGTTGATCGTGATGGACCCTTTTTATTTTTGGAAAGTGCATTTGGTCACATGGAGAAATAATAGATACGACTCCTATTTCAGACGACATATTTAAATGATGAGTATTTTGGGAGTCTTATATTTTTAGTGGCCAAATTATTAATAATTATTAAATGGCTTATTATAGAGTTATAATTTAATTTTATAATTTCACTTAAGTTGAGAGTTGAGTTATTATTGAAAAGTGCCATTTATTAATTAGTTAAGCCAAGTCAAGTGAGAGAATCTAATAGAAGCTTCTAATTAATGTTGTGTGGTGAAGCTTCTTGAGTGAAGTTACATTTTGGCAACAAAAGGGAATCTAGAGGTTATAAATACAAGCTCATTTCATTGGGAAAAGCATGCTTGAATATATATTTGTTTTTGTTGCCTTTGTGGCTTTGTCCCTGAAGTCACTGCTGATGTATAGTGGTTTCATTAGTTAAATCTCTTATCTGTGATTTTCTGTGATTGGGGAGATTGGATTTATAATTCTGAGACATTCTGAGTCTTGGAATTTGTTTTGTTAATTTCATTAGCAAATTGTGTTGTTGTATACAATTTGTTGAGTCCCCTACTGTATCCCTGTGGCTAAGGAGAGATAGCTGAGGACATCTCCAGCTGTGGTAATTAGAGCTGATTGACATTTGCAAATTCTGTTTGTGGTGAGCGATTTGTTTTAAGGATGGCATATTGGTGTGGCAGCGATTTGTGTAATCAGTATTGTGTTTAGGGGGCAATGTTGCATACTGGAAACTACATATGTTTTAATTGCAGATCTGCAACCATTCTCCTAGCTATTGGAATTAGAACAGTTACCTGCGGCTGCACTTCAAGAGGCCATGCAATCACATAGAGCACCAGTATTCATGACGAGCCTGCAATTCCATTACGGGTGCTGAATTGAGTCTGAAGGAAGGTACGAAATTCATTGTTGGAGAGCAACCATAATCTGCGGTTGCCATTTGGTAATGAGGGGCCAGCATGATAATAAAGAGGGCAAGTTGGTGGGACGGCTAACCAAAACACTTGCATTTCCAGGTGCCATTAAAAATAATTTGTTCTTTGATTGATGTTTGTTCAAATAAAATGCGAAGTATATCTTTTCCATCACAGTCTAATTTCCTATATTTCCAATTTAAATTTCTTTAAGTTGCTGATTTATATCTACAAAGGGAAAATACAGAAAATTATAAAACTTTTAAAAGAATTGCAAAAAACATTAAGTAATGCGAATTGAAAGCTAGGTTGGGGTTTTTACAAATCCTATTGACCCACTCTGATACCATGTTATGGTAAATCAATGTTGTTAAACAGTTTAGCAAATGACATGGACGCTCCTTATATAGATTTACAAAGATAATGTTTCTAAAAGAAACAATCATGACCTAATGGCAAAAATAGAAACTACTTAATAAATTAAAGACTAAGTAAGATGACCATTAAAGAAACATTACAATATTTTTACAGTTTCCACCACCCCTTCATTGCAGTAAAGACAATTCTTTCATCCAACTCTTCTTACAGACTGCCCATGTACCTCTATCACATCTAAGATGATGAGAACTGGTCCTAGCCATGCAACTAGATTTATAAGGACATTCTAAAGATTGATATTTTCTCTTTGTGAGATTTTTGCTTGTGGCCACACTTATAACAGCGGGAAAAGAAAATCCATCCCATCTAGGAATAGACAGCAAGCTGAAGATGTGGAATTGGGGGATGATCCTCAGAGTTTTTGGAGCAATTTCAAGCAGAATTGAGAATGAAGATATTTTCTGATATGCATCTGTAAGCAAAGAGAACACGAGTCTTCATGACAGTGCGGAGATCGAAGGGTATTTGGATTTGGCATTTGCTAAATTAGCACCTACTGATACTTCATATGAAGTTATGCACATTTTTGATGACTTGTTGAGTATAATTCTGTCCTATCATCAACTCAAAACAATTGCAATGCAAAATCTAGAGAGGTTGCTAATTTTGGATGTACAAATAAAGACAGTTCAGAAATTTGTTGTCTGCAGAGCTAAATCCCTTGGCTGAGTTTGATCGAAGGCCTAGTGCATTGCAATTGCCATTCACTGAGGAAAAGGTTGTCCAAACCTTAGCAGGTTTTGATAGCACATACAAGTTTACTGAATACTTCCTTTGGAAGGCTCAACTTGAAGAGGGACAAGAGGGTTTTATGGTTGGAGCTGCCATATCAAATCTACAAACTATCAACCATGCTTTAGAAATAATAAAATTAGATTACCTACATTTGCTTTGAGATAGAGACCATGCCATCAAGTTTTCTGAGTAAGACTTAAAAAGCACTTATAAAAAAGGAGAAAAACATTGATGAGCTTAACCTTGAGTTAAGCTCACTTTTCTCCCTACAAACATAAATCAGTTGCTTGTAGTCTCATTGAAGGAACAAAAATGTAATGCAGGGACTATGGAGATTAAACAAATGATTGAAGGAATTAATGAACTCGGGAGTGATGAAAAATTGCTTGACGGCTCTACTGTACTATCATAGAGATTCAACATGATGATAGCACTTGGGAAAAGCATCATGAGTGCAAAATTATCTCTTCATGGTCTTATTTTGGAGGCATCTTATTTTCCAGAACCTATTTATAGCTCCGAAACACCTCCCAGTTGCTCCTCTAGCCTCCTTCAGCCTGTTGGTACCACTGATTCACAATCAAACATGAAAAATAGCACACATCTCTATCCTTATTATACACATTCTTTCTAGTTTCATTTCGCTCACTTTCCTGTCCGACAAGTAAAATCAGATTAGTTAAGTAGAACAACACACAGATATTTGAATGTGAACACCACTTAGAACCTAGGAGTGTTGCATTCTTAATTTTTATCCATGCATGCATGCATGTGTTTCAGTATATGTACTGGGTATTTTGGATGAGATGATCTCCTGGGAAGTCAGACCTTATATATATGTGTGTTTGTGTGTGTGTGTGTGCACGCGCGTGCCTGTGTATCTTGGGATCAGAGCCCTCCTAGTGAGTTACGCCTTGACTTGAATTCATAGAAACAGTAACTTCCCCATGATTTAGTGCTTGATGACAACTCTCAGGCCCAGATAACAAAATATTTCGTAATACTAACATTTTTCGAATGAAGTTCAAAGATTCTTTCTTTTTTTCCTGAAAAGCTTGTGAATGTTACATGGCATGCAACTTAATACTACTGGATACACACATCTTCTAAAACTTTCCGCACATACATCTAAATCTATTCAAACTCAATATTGCAAGAGATTAATAATGTTTTAACCTATGGTTAATCAAAGTTGTTTGTGAATTTTTTAATAGATATATCATTCGGTGCTACATTTTTCTTTCTGAAAAGCATGCAATTTACTATCTGGTGCTTTGTTTTGACTGTTTGATGGTTTTACTGATGTTTTCTATATATATATGGGCCTGTACATGTTTCTTTGTTAACTTTGGTCTCTTTTGCATT
This sequence comes from Cupressus sempervirens, assembly GCA_028749045.1. NCBI lineage: Eukaryota > Viridiplantae > Streptophyta > Pinopsida > Cupressales > Cupressaceae > Cupressus > Cupressus sempervirens. The sequence goes on from CM053784.1 coordinate 709,712,949, forward strand.
TTTGTTCTGTTTGCTTCACAGGAGATCATTCATAAACGGTAGTACTAATTATGCTGAGAGCTATGGTGTTGCTGTCATGATATTGTGTTATATTGGTTGTGAAGAAGAATGTACCACATGCAGAAGATGGAGACAAAGAGCTTTTGAGAGGGAATAATGTGCCAGAATGCTCCCTCTGCTAATGGGGTAGTCAGGAGAAAAAGGATCAACATTGAACAAGTAAATGGATTTCTTAAGCTTTATTATTGATGGTATGGTGAAAGGTAATCTGGGTCCTTCAGGAGCATGTGCATATTACGACTTCTTCAGAAACCTTTTATCTAAGGTAATTCTTTCATTTTTGGTTTCGCATTGAACAATAAAGCAGAAGCTTTGATTCTCCTCGAAGGTTTAAACCTCACTTCATCATTGAAGTGCAGGCTTTTCAAGGCAGGAGGAGATTCTCAAATCATTATATGTGGTTTTTGTCAAAGATAGCCTATGGGATTGGCATCTTAGAAGCATTAACAGGTTAAGCTGATTGCCAGTGGCTTTGATGTTGTCAAATTTGGCTATTGTTACAGAGAGAGTAATTGTATGGTGAATATAAATGTGAAGTGACATCCCTTTTGGATTAAATTTTGTGTTGATCCTAGCAAGTGGGAGATTGTAGCTCTTAAGGGGAAGGCGACTCCTTCCATTCCACCTCCTATACCATCTTTCCATTTGCCAGACTGATGATTATCCCCTTTTATCATTAGGCAGGATGCATTAATTTTTAGCAGCTGCAGATCTTCATACTATTTTTTGGACGTAGCCTTATGGGATGATCAAGGATTGTGGGTCCAGGCAGTTGGGAAGCCAATTTTTGATTCTGCATGGGGTTTTTGTGACATTCATTGGAATTGTTTTATGGAACCTTTGTTGGTTTCATGTGTAGACTTGCACTGATTTTCTCTCCATTCATGAATGATGCTGTTTGTAAAAATAAGCCTGAGACAATCCATATGATGGAGCTATTCTGGCCCAGAGGTTCAAAAGGACATTTTATATTAAAGATTAATGCCACGCTGGTTTGTCAAAGAGGTGCCTGGAGAGGATGGCCTAGGGAAGACTGGAGTTCTATGAACCAGGGAGTCCATGGCTGTTCACTTTGCTTTGATACTGGAGGCTTGGATGGAAGATGCTGTAGCCAGCAAATGGATGTTTCATTTCCTTTCCTTGTCTGTAGAGTAGGGGCTCTATGTAGAGCAAATTTCAGAGGGAGAGATTGTGCCGTCAGGGAATGAATATTTCACTCCCTTTCACTGTTTCAAGAGGATGTGTTCTATCTAGAGGATGATTCTATTCCTGGAAATTTGTGGTGATAAGGCTGGTATTTTTGGAGCTTCTCATCTCAGCAGTTCTGCTTGAGGATATGGAAGTTTTTTGCCAAGATTTTGTGCTATATGTAAACTACCTTACAACTGTTTTAAAAGAAGATAATCTGCTAATTTCTAGTCTTTCTATGATAGGTTTTTCTCCCAGAAAGGATCTGGCCAGAGCTGTGCATAGGGATGTTATTTAGCCTGGGTTATGATAGTTGACAAAGACAAGGGAACTTACGCTGCTTCTGCTAATGCTTAGCTAGCCTTAAATGGCTTTTTCTGGGTTTCCCCAGTTGTCTGTGTCTTTTCAGCTCCTTGTCAGTTTTCATATAGTATGTTTTTGCTTATTTTTGCTTTGTCTTATGTAATTGTTTTAAATTTTGGTGAGGAGCTCTATAGAACTCACGACTTAACCAAGTGTTTTTTTCAAAATGCTTATAGCTTTTGTTTGTGGCAGTGCTTGGCTTATTGAAGGAGTGCATATGTTGAATGGAAAGAAAGTACCAAATTGGAAAGGGGGGTGCATAAAAATAACGTAGTTTTTAGCTTTCAACTTAAATTATAAAGAGATTTATGATTATTTTGGTTCTAGATTTCCTAAAGCTTTTATATTGTCATTAAATGTGTGGTACAAATGCTCCTAACAATTGAATAGTCTGAAATAGATCTTTACTTCTAAGCTTCCATGAAATTTTGTTGAAGAATAAGCTGTTGAAATCACAAAGAGGAGGAAAGCATAAAAGGTCCCAAAAAAGAAGAAGAAAAACTTGAGGTGAGAGAAGCTAATAGGAATAGGAGAGAAAGGAAAGGCTGCAGGAGATGAAAACTGTTACCTTGATCTTCTGTGAATCTGCAAATGATAAACCTTGCCATTCTGTTGTGGAAGATGTAACTTGTTTTTCTAAGAACCTGCAAATGGTAAGACGTTATTTTATTGTGGAAGATATAGGCAATACAAATGATAGTACCAGGATGGCTGTGTTCCTAACTTGTTAAGATCAGAGGGACACTTCTATGCAATATGCCCTGGAGAGAAATAGGAGTGGATCGATACACTGCATAAACATTCAAAATGTATCTAGTCTGATCATTTGTGAAAAAGTGAAACCCGATCATAGAAATATAACTAGTTAGGTGGAAGGTCCAATTATGGATACCACTTCGTGGTTGTAATTTACAAAGTTTAGACAAGCCTTCCAGGGGAACTAGGATTGCAGACAGCGCCGAGGATGTTCATTTGATGACTAAAACCTTTTAATCATATTGTAAACATTTTAAAGAACCATTTTGGAAAATAGTGGAGTTCAATTGGGAAGTTTCTGTAGGGGTTGTATATGAGAGCTGATGATACAGTCACAACTTTTAAACCCAGTATGAAGTAGATAAGCCCTTCACAGATCTTTTTTTGGGTTTCTATTCTTTTGCATGTAAGGCTGCTCCTTGTATAAAGGGTGACACTTATGACAAGGAGATAATACAATTCAGCAGTGAGCCAAATTTTAATCATAATAATTTTCTGATCAAAGCTCAGCAATACAGAGGGATGTAGGCCATTAGGCTCTTTTGAATATAGTGTATGTGTACCAGAAAGTTACCCTTTGTTTACTCACATATTCTACTTGATAGACTTATAGAGCAGATGTAACACAACTACAGAACAGAATAATATATTAATTGCAGAAAGATTCCAGAAAGATATTTTGATGTCTCCTTTAATTATCAAGAATTAAATTGCTAATTATCGGCCAATTGAATATAATTGATTAATATTTCTTTAAGGTGGCCCAATGAAATTAAAAAGAAAACAAACGTTAGGCCACATCATTACTTTACCTTAAGGGGCCCAATGGAAATTCAAATTAATTGGAGGGAAAATTCTCTTGAACGTAAAATAAAAAATCATTTGCGGAAGCAAAGGAGGAGATTCTTGTTGTGATATTTCTATAAGGATTTAACTGTGTAGTTTTTGAGTCAAACTCATTGACCCATATTTCATGAGTAGTGGTTTGCACAAACCCATCTCTCATGACAATGAATAGAAAACTCATTGAATCTAGGTGACACTCATAGAGGTGAAGCACTGGGACTTCTTGGGAGATCACCCATCCTAGTACAACTCTAGCTTGAGCATTCTTAACCATAGAGATGGGATTATTGATTTTTTTTGATCGTATCGAATAGCTTGTGAGCTAAGGATAATCAAGCAGTTTCAATGGGAGTAATTCCTCACTCCAATTTGCCAAAGTGTCCAAATCCAAAGAGTTTCATTTTGAAGAAAATTTACTCTCAGTGGAATATTGAAGCTCTGTCCTAAGAGAACAGGTACAAGTTTTTGTATAGAGTTGTGAACCACTTGTTATGAAATTGAATTGTGAGAGCACTACTCGATTGGGTTATGGGGCCATCGAGGTCCAAACATTAGCAATCTATCTCTCATACCAATCAAGCTACATAGGAAATTTTGTAATTGTCCTTCCCCAATCATTGATGCACTAAAGATTAACATATGGGTAGAGATTGTAGCACATTGCTCATTGCTTACAACATCGAGAAATAGTTAGAAATGATCATTGCATGCAAAATTGAATTTATGAAAATAACTAGCTGAACCTAAAAGTGGTGTTATTCTAGTAAAGACTATTGAAGCGACAATAGAATTAGTGAGGTGGGTGTCAGGTTGCATCAAGAACAACCCTTGTTTGGTTGACACTAGAGATGTTACAACACTTAAGAATAGGAAAGTATGAAGATTTTAGTTGGGGTAAGTCAAAGATAGTGACAATAATTGTAGAGTAAGAGCATAACCTTGTTGCACTATCCATTAGGTGTTGGAGCTACATTAGGCACAATGCAAATGGGAGAAATCAACATGCATGTCTAAAGATTCACTGCGATTCTCAAGACCTTTGCAAGAAGAATCAAATGAGGCAATATTAGATTCAAGAATAGTTACATTAGACACAATGGGCTCTTAGCACACAAATACCTTCTAGACAACCATGACAATGGTGCACCATACTCATTGATCATACACAATTACCAGTGTGCAGTATATTAACATTAGTTTGATTCTGGGTCTTGGCACCTTATTTAAGTGTAACACTCAATGATAGATCACTCCACGAAAAAGTAATTACAAGTCAACTAATGGCAATACAACCACATTGGATTAGGAGACCATTTTTGAGCACAAACTATTCCTAGGTAGACATTTGTCCGAATGAGGCCCCTTCCATCCAATATTAACACCATTTTCCATGCCTTCCAATGTGAAAGACGTTCAATAGACCAAGGTGCCCATAATTTTTAGATTCTATTGCAGTCAATCTTAGATCAAGATATAAATTCAAATTTTGATTGTTTATTGTGCAAAGACTAGTTGGATTTGCATGTTTATGTTGTTTGTCTTGAGATATTTTAGTGGTATCAAAGCCTTGACCCTACCAACCATCTACCTTAAGGATTAATGAGTGTTGGAGCAGTGGCATACACAGTTTACTAGAGAACATGGTGACAAATACAATCAAAGTCAAGCATTTTGGCAATATTAAGTGATTTGGCAAGAGGACAACAACGAATAGGTGAAGCAATTGCTTGTTTGTTAGAATCAAGGAGTAGAGGCATTAATAATGGAGATAACAAAAGACATGACTACAATTCAAGCAATGGAAGGGCTTAGCCAATGCATTATTGCATCCAATTCAAGGCCCATTATGCTCGCCTTCCCACCTAGAGTTGAGAAGCAAGAGAATCATGTGCCTACATTGGTTGAATTACATGAATAATTCAAGCAAGATTAGCTAGGTGGATTACAAACATATATGTTTCTCAAGGAATACATAGATCATAGGATGAGGTATTTAACCAAGGACGATAGAGACATCAATAACATTTTGTGAAGGAAGATTAATAAGCTTAGTCTATCCTTCTTTGATGGCTTCGGGAGGACATCATGTGCTTAGGTAGAGAAGTGGATATATACTCCCATCTCACCCCCATACTAGAGGATGTAGTAATCGATTATGTAACATTGCATCTCAATGGGATTGCTCATGAGTGGTGGCATCACAAAATGGTCAATGTGAGATGTGATCAAATTGAGTCATATGTTGATTTCACTAAGAGACTAATCAACAGGTTTGATGGAAAGATTCAGAACTCAACCTTAAGGAGTTAGCACAAGCGAAGCAAGGCAGATTGGTTGACAACTACATTGCCAAATTCTTGAGACTCTTGGTGTTGGTGAAAGACAACATAGAGCAGATCAATCGACTTATTCATGGATTGATTGTTGGATCCATTGAGAGGATAGGTCATGGCCCTTGGCCTAAGTTCATTGAGGAGGCAATCAAGAAAGCTTTGGACATGGTTGTGACTACTTCAAAGAGTCCCACCCTTCTAAGGTGCCATTTTCATAGAAGGATAATGGAAAGAAACCTTTTGAGAAGGAATGACCTTGGAAGAAACAATGAGCTAATGAAACTCGTTAGGGCATGCAAATGAGGAACTTGTGCTTTAGCTGGAAGGAATCACGAGTCCTAGGACATTTATACCTTGGCAAGGGAAATGTTTATTACATTGAGGTCATATAAGATAATGAAGACCACATCAACAACAAATCCAATGAGACAAATGAGGAGCCACCTCCTATGAATAAGTCAACACCCCTTGGGAAGACAACTAGAACTATTGTAACCCTAATCAATACCTTACAATGACATTTTTCAAATGTAAAGTGTACTACATGGTCATCAAGACATCATCATGCTTGATAGTGGGGCTACTCATAGTTTCATTGGTGCTACCTTGGTTGCTAAGAGAGAGTTGCAAGTAGTGGAATATGAAGGGTTTGACTTTAAGGTAACTAGTGGTCATTAGTTGCCTAGCACATACTTAGGTCCCTAGATGAGCATTGCCTTAGGTGACTACATGACTACCAATGACTTCTATATTGTAGCATTGGAACACCATTTGTTATTATGGGTATTCAATAAATAAAGTCTATAACAAGTATTCCCAAAGCTTCAGGAGATTATAATTCCCATTCAAGGTGAATGGGAAGAACGTGGTCTTGAAAGGCATGCCTGGAAGAGTATCTAGAGACACTTTAGCTAGCTACATGGAGGTGATTTTTAGACATGATGAAGGATCTAACTATGAGGATTATGTTGTGGATTTAAGCCATAAAGAATCGTATTGTGTTCATCATATGAGTGGGGACATTGAAGACACAAAGGATGTATGATGGTTGGATGCAAAGAGCTTGGAAGGCCAAGTTTCTTCCAACCCAATCAAAGCAACATCTCCAAAAAAATAGATGGTGAAATCAAATATGTCAAGTAAGACAACAAAGTGAAGTGCATGTTCAATCACGTTTTATGCTAGTAGAAGAAGACAAGGAAGGGGAGCATACAAAGGATGATATTATCAAGATCAAGAAGTAGGAGGAATACAAAGATTAGTGTGAATCCATTGAGGTGTCTAGCATATATCATGAGGTTCACAAGTCCTCTTTTAGAGAGCACATTGAACGATCAAATTGTAGATAAGTATGTGATAGATAAGTGTTTGTATCTCTCACAATAGGGTTTACATCTTTTGGATAAGACTATGAGGGATTCCCCACCCATGATAGCACTATTGATTTAGTCTTGCTTAGTTTTGATTAAGTAAAAATAGGTTTTGAAAGGACATGAAACCTTTTAACAAAGGATAAGAAATATATACCAATGAGGAACTTAAAACAACTGTGGAGAACCACTTGGCAAAATAGAGGGACACACCAAAGCCAAAAAAGAGGGCAAACAATCCAAAAAGCCACAGACCATCAAGATTTACATTTTGATCCAGTCTTTTGAGAACGTAGAGACATATCAAATGAAGGAATGGAGGATTTGCCTTTTTTTTCCTTTGACTGATGTCCAACCATCCTCAACCTTCCCAGGCGCCTTCTCTGAATCCCTACTAACCCCCAAAAACTCCTCAGTGTTTTGGACAAAGTCAACAACATAATAAGGGACATCAACAACATTATGAACCAAAGTCGGCAAAGGGACAATAGTCGAAACAACAAAGCCAATAGCAGGCGACGAGCTAGAAAAAACATCCTAATTCAAATCTGTCGTAGGGACAACATCTGAATCATCAGAAACAACAATAGAATCCTTGGCCAAAGAGAGATCAATATGCGAAGAGCTATCCAAACCATCCACCTCCATAGATACTTTATGAACCATATAGTGATCATCCGAAACCCCCAACCATCAAGAAGGTGATTTCTTTGGTCTAGCTTTGTCAGAGGAGCAACGCGCAACGAGATGGCCGGTCTTATGGCATTTTCTGCATTTGAAAGGAATACCCTCATAATCAAGCGGCTGAATCCCAGAACCATTTGGAGAAGCCAACATCAACATAGTTGAGAGCCCCTTGGAAGTATCCATCTCCACCAGGATGCGAGCATACGTTGTCCTAAAGACATTGGAAGAAACCAAATCAATCAATATGAAGTCCCCAAGGGTATCCCTTATAGCCTCCAAGATTGAATCATGCCAAAAATGAAGGGGAAGATTTGACAACCTTAGTCAGGGAGGAATCTTATTAAAAGTTTCAGTAGTCAGATTTCATGCTGCATACTAAGGTTTGGCCATTAGGGGAAACCTTTCCTCCCAAGAGAACCCACATCCCGAAATGGCATTTATGTCATCAACATTAGCAAATTTCACAATAAAAAAACCCTTTGCCACAGGGTAAATCTACATTTCATCCAAAATGATTGGTTCCCAATATTTGGAAATCCAAGCATACAAAGCTAAAAGAGAGGGCCAAAAACCCCTAAAACGAAAAAATAGTAGCCATATTGGAGTAGTCCATCACATATGAGTTGATCTCATCAACAATATCTTGTCCAAAATGAAGCATAAGTGGATTACTAACTGAGACAGGCACAATCAAATGATTGATAGAAGGTGCAACTAAACAGAACCCCTTCCTCATAGGATCAGAAATACCTACCTCATAAGTGGCCACATTTGCATAAGAGAGGGCACATCGATCAGGAGAACCCTCAATAGCAGGAATAACATGAGTACTAGGAACAAGACCAACCCTAGTTGTAGTAGCTGCTGTAGGAGGAGACTTAGTAGCACCATGGGTAGGCAGAGCCATTGCAGAAGTCGGCACGGTAGCCCCAAAAACTAGAGTGAAAGAAGTCATAGGACGAGCGGGAGAAATCACAGGAGCAGGAATGTTCTTCATCGCAGGTGTTTTTTAAAAATTTTATTAGCCCTTGGTTGTAAGCACTACAAGTAAGAAGCCCCACTATTTCACCAAGGGTCAATGGAAAACATTTTCAATTAAGATCCACAGTAGAGAATGGCCCTATGGGGACTTGAACCTTGGTTGTAGGCCCTACAAGCAAGAAGCCCCACCATTTCACCAAAGGGACAAGCCTTAAAAATTTATTAACCCTTGGTTGTAAGCACTACAGGCAAAAAGCCCCACTATTTCACCAAGGGTCAATGGAAAACATTCTCAATTAAGATCCACAATAGAGAATGGCCCTGTCGAGACTTGAACCTTGGTTGTAGGCCCTATAGGCAAGAAGCCCCACCATTTCACCAAAGGGACAAGCCCTTCTCCTTGGTTGTAGGCCCTATAGGCAAGAAGCCCCACCATTTCACCAAAGGGGCAAGCCCCTCTCAAATTTATTAACCCTTGGTTGTAAGCACTATAGGCAAGAAGCCCCACTATTTCACCATGGGTCAATGGAAAACATTCTCAATTAAGATTCACAATAGAGAATGGCCTTGTGGGGACTTGAATCTTGGTTGTAGGCCCTACAGACAAGAAGCCCCACCATTTCACCAAAGGTACAAACCCTTAATTTTTATTAACCCTTGGTTGTAAGCACTATAGGCAAGAAGCCCCACTATTTCACCAAGGGTCAATGGAAAAATATTCTCAATTAAGATCCACAGTAGAGAATGGCCCTGTGGGGACTTGAACCTTGGTTGTAGGTCCTACAGGCAAGAAGGCCCACCATTTCACCAAAGCGACAAGCCTTTTAAATTTATTAACCCTTGGTTGTAAGCACTATAGGCAAGAAGCCCCACTATTTCACCAAGGGTCAATGAAAAACATTCTCAATTAAGATCCACAGTAGAGAATTGCCCTGTGGGGACTTGAACCTTGGTTGTAGGCCCTACAGGCAAGAAGCCCCACCATTTTTTAGTTATGTGGATACTCTACATACACTTTTCCCTCATGATGCCCTATTAGAGTATGGGGTGGCTCACTTGATATGTCTGATATGGCTGATTGCAAAGGTTTCAAAATGTCCTTTGGGTACAACATTTGATGAGAGGAGAAAAACATGTTTGATTCATATCCTACTTGTTGGAAATTGGTATTTTAGTGAGCTTCTATCATATTTCACCATAGAAGATGCTTGTGACATTGACAATAGAGTCATTAGTAGGATAGGTGCTTTGCAACTAATGGAGGATTGACATGATTAGTTATTGTTCAAGATGAGTCCATTTAGATTTACATGGATTTGTGGCATGTTTGGCATATTGTGTATGCAAAATCATGATGAGTGTTTCACAATTGCAGGCATGGTTTCATCATTTGAGTGGACTAGCAGATAATCAATGTTTCACAATTCTAGGCATGATGACATAATCTTAGTGGAGTAGAAAAAACTTGCTATAGTTTGGTGGGTAAACATATTCAATCTCTTGATTAATTTGTGATCTTGGTATTGATGTGGACACCCAAAATGTGACTACTTGAAGGAAAGCAATCTTCGGGGAGGGATGATTATGATGTCCCCTTTAATCATTAAGAGTTGAATTATTAAATTATGGGCCTAATGCCAAAAAAAGAGTCTTATGCCAAAAAAGGGGGCCTTAATGAAATAAAAATAAAATAATATTTTGGAACACATTTAGTATTTTTACCTTAAGGAACCCAATGGAAATTCAAATTAATTAAAGACAAAATTTACCCCGAGGCAATATAAAAGGAGCATTATTGGAAGCAAAGGAGGAGGAGATTCTTGGTTTTGTTTGTTCATGTCAACCAACTTGTGAACTAAGGGATAATTCAATAGTTTTAGTGGGTGAAATTCCTCACCTTAGTCTTCTAAGTGTTCAAATTTTTGAAGGAGACTTCAGAGGTGCATTTGCTAGTAGTAGAATATTGAAGATCTCTCTTAGGAGAGGAAAATTTGTATAATATTAAGTTTGGAGTGGAAAACTATTTGCTACATAACTAAATTGTAACAACACTACTTGCTACAAAACTAAATTATGACAACATTGCTTGACAAAATGAGTGATCCATCTCTCATACTAATCGAGCTACATAAGGAGTTGTGTGGTTTTCCTACCCCAATCACCAATAGAGTGAAGATTAATGCATCGAGAAAGACTTTAGATATTGACATGAAGTTATTCCTAGCACATCACTCTTCAAACAGTACCTCATTTTGTTGGTCTTTTTGTATATAAGTTTTGGCTCTCAATAGTCTTTCTTGAATACTAATTTCATGTTTCCTTTTATCCACGACTCTCTCTTTAGTAGTGGTTGGGAAAATCAAATTTTCCCCATTGATATTATGCTTCGATTTATCCAAAACTTCAATATTATCTACATTTCCTACCCATTGCATTCTTTTCTTTAATTGGACGATCATCAAATAGAGAATAAGAATATAAACTAACTTTACACCCATCAATATTTGGATCAAAATTGAAGTAGTTGCTGTTGGAAGTTTATTGGGAAATTGAGATACTTGGGGAGGGGGGTGTGTGGGTGAATTAGGATCTATAAAGCTTTTATCCTTCAAAACAACTTGACTGTACCATATTAGCCATCTCATATCTAGATTTTGTATAACATAACTTGAAATATCAAATGCAAAAATAAATCAAACTATGTATCACATCCACGAAATATAAACACATAACACAAGATTTTGGTAACCTAGAAACCCTCCAAGGTGAAGGTAAAATTGGGTTGGGGATGACACCCACAAATCTTCACTATTGTAGTAGAAAATTTATCCTGTTAAGACTACAAATTTGATCACTTCTGATGATCTACCCTTTGAGGGTTTTTCCCTGGTAAGAGCTTTACAAGTCTATTAGGTCTATCTTGATTTAAGGATTTAACACTTACAATGAAGTAAGGACTCTTTTAAGAGATTTATAAAGGCCTATTAGTATAACTCTGTTAAGAGATTTACCCTGATTCAATCTACCAAAACTGATTTAGTACCTGATCCTTCGATCTGCACTTACAATGTTCATTATGGATCTCCTCCTTCCAATCTCTAATATGATCTCTTATCTAATATATCTTTATTATGTCCTTCACTGCTTCATCTATTGATTCACAACTTTCACTTGTAGCCTCCAAAACCTAACTCCTTCACATGATACTTTGCTTCCTTTCTCTTACACACTCTTCACATCTCTCATCTCATATGAAATAGGGTTTGGATCTACATTTTAAAGACATTTGTAAATTCTTCTAGGGCAAGATCAACGATCTAGATGTTTCCCCCTCTTTATCTGATTGGTTTTCCTCTCTTCATAGGGATCGATGATTCACATCAAAACATGTAACAACCATTGTAAAAAACTCTATGATCATTAAATGTTGTTTACATGTCGGCTTGAAACATTTTGCCTCAAAGTTTGTACCATTTCAGACATTTTTGTTCACTCTGTGTTTCTCGGAACATGTTGTCATTGATGCTTGGTCATAATTGTTCTTCCTGTTGTTACTCGACCTTAACTAACTCGATATCCATATGCTTTGTCTACTCAACATTTACTAAAATTGACTTATATAGAAGTACTCGAAAACCAAAGACTTGCTTAGCTCCTATAGAGCTCGACATATACATGATTATTTACAAGTCTTTACATGACTCAACCTATATAGAATAACTCGGTCACAGTGATGGTCGACTGACTTTGCCTTATATATGACTATGTGTTTGACACTAATAGACAACAAAACTTAGAGAGACCAACAATCTCTATAAAGATAAAATGCATATGATTTGTACAACTAATTCTACTTTTTCCCTTTTTAGGATTACACCAAGGATATCATATATTTGTATTGCATTTTCACACCCCCTCAACAAGGTCAAATAAAGATGAGTTCATCTTACATTATATACCACAAATATTTTTCATGATCTTTCTAGTCCAAATCTATACCCCTCATTTTCTTTGTTATTGTCAATAATGTTGAAATCATGCTCCAAGAATAAAGTAAATTATAAAGGTTGGCTAACCAATTTCATAGTTCAATCCCATCTCTGTGTTCATTGGGTGCATATATTCAACATAAATAAAATTTGATATAAAACCATACATCTCTATTACATAAGGAGCTACTAGATGCAATGACGTACTAGGTTAGACTCCTCTTGCTTTCTCATGTTCACTAAAATTGTGAGGATTTTTTTCCAAGTAAGGTTGAGATTGGTCTCAAGAGTAAATCTAGTAACATTTATTTCTTGTACAAGAGCTGCACATTATGCTTGTTCAAGCTAAGAAACCTCTTGGCAATATATTTCTTATTAGGATGCTCAAGTTCCCTAATATTCCATAAGGTACAATTGAGATCCATTATCATTATTAATTAGTGGTGCTTCTATATCATTACTAAATTTGAAAGTAGTTAGGCAAATTTTCTTATGCTTCAACCCTTCAAGAGTTCAGTTTAGAGTCTAGTAGACTTTTTCTTTTTCTTCTTATGTTTGGTGAGGTTTAATCTATTTTTTACCAATTGGGATGATTTTATATTTTTTTGGCCCTTTAGGGGTTGGGGGGTCTAATCACCCAAAATAAAGTGGATCTAGTAAACTAAGAGCCCCTAATCTTGAATAGTTTACCCAAATGCTATACTAGATCTAATTATGGAAGTAATTCAATGAACTAACTTGAATGATTAAAATCATCAATTTAGATATCAACTAATTCTTAAATCAAGCATAAAAGACATTCACTAAATTAGACTATTTAATGAAGTGTCATGGCACATTTAGTTAAATGAACTCATTTAATACATGTGCATACACTTCTAATTAGAAAGATATTCAAATGAAAAAAATGCTAATTTGTCTCATCCCCCAATAAACAAGAAAGCACAAATTTGACCAATTGAATGCTAATCACGTGAGTTGACTCACATGGGTCAAGGAAGGGAGAATCTCAACCCTTCACAAACTTTACATCAAAAACCATCCAATTGTCATGGGATTCCTATTAAACCAATTATACCCTCAACTCATCATATAGTTAATTTTCTAGTATAGTCATAATGCTTATTTCTATCAAGAATTTGCATAATATATTTAAAATGCTAGTTTTCATCTAGGGCTTACTTTGAATGATAGCTTACATCTTAGTTTCAATTCTTAGCTCAATTCTTAATTATTTTGCATCATAGATGCATCATTGCCTAATTTAGTAGGCATTGTCTTGATCATGATTTGTAGTAAAGAATGCAATCTTTGCATCATGCTCTTTGAATCTTCCACCTTAAGGTACTTAAGTCACCGATCTCCATGCTCTATCAATGAGAAAAATCTATAGATCACACTTCCCTTTACTAGGAAGAAATAAATCAAAATTTTAACATGTTTTTTCTTTGTTTACTTGGATTGATTCTAATGATTCTAACCCATTGATGTAAGAATTTATTGGTACTAACCACATTTCAAACACATTTTTGGCGCCTAGCTTGGGGTAGGAATTTTTTTTTAGCCTAATTTCTTGATTATTTTCTAGAAATTTACAAGTCTCCATCAGGTTTTTATGATTAGGTACAACTTATTGTCTAATATTATGGTCTAGGTTGTTTTTTCATTTCTCGTAATGCACTTTATTGCATGATATTATGATGAAGACACTTATTTTGTTTCTTTTAAGGGAATACATTGTATGCCAATGAAGCTTTTAGGGTTTTATTATGTACTTTGATAGGTTTCATCATATGGTATTATGGTGAATGTTAGTTGTTTGTACTTATCGCATAAGAAACAAAGAGTTGTTTTTATGATATGATGAACTTGATTTGTGGTTTCTATCCATTAACCTTTTCTTGTGTGCATTTTGATTGATATGATTTACAACCTAATTGGTTTATGTAGGTTGTTTGGTCCAAGAATATGCTTGTCAAAGGATTCTAGGTCAATTTGTTTTTGGAAGACTTTTAACGATCTATGGCTATGGGATGCTTTGTCAAAGATAACATGAAACTACTCAGAAATTTGTGCTTGTAAGTGTGCTCTCAAAATCAACTAAACAAAAACACTTGTCTTCATTAATGGTTTTCTAGGAACATAGTTAAGTAAGGTTGTTTGTTAAGTGACTTGTCAAGAATTTAGGGGATTATGCACTTTTCCATTCTTGGAAAGTCATAAACCAAGAGGTGTTTTACTCTTCATTTGTAGAACATCCATGGAGAATGAACAACTTGTTTGATGTGCTTGGGAGAAGAGAACATGGATAGGAGATTATTCTCTTTTCCCTAGTGGAAAATCAGAATTTTAGATTCCTAAGTTGCCAATCCATTTCTTTTATTGCATCATCTTTAGTAAGCTTGTTGTTGAGGTAAAAATCTCACAGGAACGACTCAAGTGGGAATAATCAAAGCACACTATCCAACCCATTATAGTTAAAACCCTCTTTTAGACTGAGAGTCTTGAAGGATGTGTATGTTTTATGCCTAATTTCATGGGGCTATATGTATTAATCATTTTTGTGTGACTATGCTGTCTTGTAATAAAATTGTAAGATGTATTCAAATGAAACCCCATATTAGACTCTTTAGTGTAGCAATCCACCGAGATCACTGTTGAAAGCGTGATTACACTTATTCAAGGAGGATAGTAACCTCCTCAAGGAAATCACCATATCATGCCTCCTTGAGTGTTTGGAGTTATCTAATATGACATTGCATGACCCATGGTATGGTCTTCAATGGTCGTACTTGGATTAGTTCTTGGATGTGTACCTAAGTTTTTGAGCAAGGATTTTTCATACTATGTTGATTCTCTTAGGTATAAAGTGTTCTTAATCTTTTTGATCAATAAAACTTGAAACATTGAAAAAATTTACATAAACACAATTTAGACTTATCAGACTCTCTAAATAAACAACAAATTTTGACAAAATTTCTTAATGAAAAAGTGGTGAATCCTTCAGTCTATAAAGTCCTATTGTATGACCTAGGAGTTTATCAGCATATTATCACACTAGTACCCATGTATCATATGAAATTTTCCTAGTACACAGAGTCAAGTTGCTAGTTTCCACTATTTTATTATTTTTTCTTGGAACTTTGTTGCATGAGCTAAGAAACTTGACCATATTATCATATCGCTTATTCAAAATCATTGTACAAAAACTTCATTTCATCATAGCAATTCATTGTTGTTTGACTTCTAGAGACTAAAAGTTGACCACTGCCATCATCATTTGAGTTTTAATTCTATTGTTTGGTTACGACCTTAGTCTATCCAATTAGCATTCTTACCTCTATGGGCAATTTGGAAAAAGGGTAGTTGTTTATGGAAACATATCTATTTTGAGATGATAGGACTCAAGGATAAGTTTGAAGTCAGCATACTTATAAAGTTGTCAAAGTATAATGTTTATAAACAAGGAATAGATAGACAATTTTTCTTAGCAAGCTTCACTAGGAGCATATCAAATGATGCAAGATTAGAGAAAAATAGTACATAAAGTATAGAGCATGAAGTTAAGATTGTTGAATATTTTTTTAAGCCTCGGTTTAAGTTTTGAAAGGATTTTCAAAATCTGATATGACATCACAGAGCAAGGTAACTGGCATTTTATTGCTTTTTTGGTTGAGGAATTATTTTGGCTTGACAAAATAATTACTGAGCAAGTTAGGGATGACATCCTAGATGTTAACCATCACATGGTATAAATTAGTTTGAAGATTTGGTAATGTGCAAG
The DNA here is from genome assembly GCA_028749045.1 of Cupressus sempervirens. Classification (NCBI taxonomy): domain Eukaryota; kingdom Viridiplantae; phylum Streptophyta; class Pinopsida; order Cupressales; family Cupressaceae; genus Cupressus; species Cupressus sempervirens. Next base: position 709,729,306 of record CM053784.1, read on the forward strand.
GCAACACAAGCCTAATATATTAAAGTTTTGGGTATAAAGAAGAATCATTTTGTTTAGCAAAGTGTGGCATTGTATCTCAATGGTTATATATACGTGAAAAACCTACCTATTGGGAGCACGCTTAAACAAGGAAAATGTTAGTTGTACATGCATATCAAGATTCAAAAAAAAAAATACAACTAAGCTACTTGAGTTTCACAGAGCAATGCGACCAAGAAATAGAGTCCCACACAACTTCAATAGCAACTCAACAAGGTTGCCCACAAGAGGCCTTGCTGGTGTGCTCAGAGTTGAGGGATATGGATGTGCTCTCCTAAACACAACTATGGAGAATCTCATCAAAAATTGTTTGAATGAATGAAATAATGTAAGTATGAATCTATACTAAGGTGTATGTAGAATGCCTTCAAGAAATGACTAATGAGTAAGCCAATCTCAAAAGGATTCCAAAGGATATGAAGTAGAAATGGAACACAATGAAGTAAACTAACAATGCTATGCTACCATGAAAATATGCAAGAACTAGGAATTGAAACAATGCAAACAACTACCAAAGATTAGCTCTAAGCATATAAATATCTACAAAGCTCTAAACTTAAACTAGCATGATAACAATGCAATGGAGGAGATGAGAAATGCTTGAGACAAAGGCTCTATTTATAGGCTTGAGGGAGAGACCTTGAGGAGGTGGTATCTATGTGGCATCCACATAGATGCCACAAGGGAGACACATGGGCTAAAGGACAAGCCATACAAAAGTCAAAATGAGCCTTTATGATTTGGGTGACTCAAGATTTTCTCACACATGTGTGAGCAACCTTGGAGAAAGGAGTGCGAGACAAAGATGTAAGAGTCCTTTTGGAGAATTTAATGAAAAAGGGGCTCCTAGGGATTGAGCTGCTCACACATGTGTGAGAGACCACTTAAGAGCTAAGAGGTGTTTTAAAAGGGAGCTTAGGATTAATAAAGCAGGCTTAGCAAGTGAGAAGACTTAGAAGGATGAGTGTGATGGGTGGTAGGCTAGGTTTTAGGTGGGAATGAGATTAAATCAAATAGGATTTAATTTAATCATAGTATTAGAGAATTTAATAAAGTGGAGAGAATTAAATAAATTAGAATTTATTTAAAAGGGGATTTATTGAGCACTATGCATTAAATAAATTTAACACATTAAAGGGGATGCATTTAAATTAAATTTAAATACTTTAGGAAAGTGAATCTATTTAATTAAATAAGTAGAAGAATATGAAAAATATAATTAATTAATAAATTAATAGTGTTTTGGGACGATTTTAAGTATCAACATTTTACCCCTCTTTGATGTGGTGTCGGGATGACATTGCATCAAATAAAAGAAAACATAGGTTGTCCCAGAGAGGAGAAACATCCTAGGAGTTACTTTGTAATGACAATAGAGGAGGAGGGTGCCCCCTTGCTAAAAATAGATTTTTAAATTTTTTTTTTTTGGTGCAATTTTTGTGAAAAAGACCCAAGAAGAAGAGAAAGGGAAGGAAAAAAGCACAGATGAATATTTTGCATGACTTGGAGATAAAAAAGGTTAGGTAGGGCAAAAGAATGTGCACGAGCTTAAAAGGGGACCTCCAAGGGCCTATATAAGCCTCCAAGGGGCTCTTGGAAGAGTCATTTGCACACCTAGAGAATAGAGAACCAGAGCAAAGGATGGATGTAATCAAGAGATTACAACTTGGAGAATGTGCTCGAGTGAACCAAAGACTAGCCGACATGGGACTAATGGTAAGTCGACTATCCCAAGTTGTCAATTTTTTCTTTCACAATCAAATTAGGCTTTTTTATGGTGGGAAATAGGGAAAAAAAATGGGGGTCAAGGAGAAGACAACAGTTCTTCATTCCGTTGTCTCCTTTGAAGATGACAAGTTTCATCTTATTGTCTACACAGACAACATAATAGGGGGAAGAACGGGCCAAAGATGACAATCTTTGTGTCATCGTCTCTATAGATACAAAAATTATAGTCATCAGCAAAAACATTGACATCTACAAAGTCACCAGAGATGCCTGATCGATGTCTCCGTGTTTTGGTGTCTTTGCTAATTTATGTTTGCATAGATTAGTATCTTTTTTGATGTGGACACATCGAAAAACTATAGAAATAAGGATGGTCAGGGTTAATAGGGTAAGATGTGCCTTGCTTAAATAAAAGAACACTATGACTAAAATAATGGTAGGCTAACTACCATATGTTTGTACTGCAAGGGCCAATGGTGAATTCTGGTTGTGAGAGTACTATCTAGTGATGATGGCCTTAGGTGATAAACTGACAGAGACAAAGTGGGGACATGTACGACTTTTTGGACTTGAGCATGTCCACAAGTGTTTAGACTTGAGGGTGCACTCAATACAATTATTAGCATTGGTGGAGCAATGATATACACTGAGGCTATAGTGACTTTTCTAGACATGTGGCAAATACTTTGAGTTTTGATCCATGGTAGATACCTAGACTATGTCCTAGAGGGTGCAAATACATACCTGCGAGAGTGTTTTAGGTGACAAAGAAACTCACTTCCTATTCAATGGTCTTGGCTAACATGGAGAGAGGCATTAGACTAGGGATTGACACAAATAGCCTCCATTTGGCCTCTTTGATATGGAGGATGGTACCAAACCATGTTGGGCATCGATTTTTAATTGGATGGGCACAAGTTTTGAGCACTCTGCTATAGGATGATGGAACAATTTTCTACTAGGGGCATACTATCTTAGCTCATCTATACTATGACTTACACATGTGTGCCTATAGGACATCAAGGACAATAGGCCAGGGATTGACACTACTCATGGTATGGTCATGGGAGCACATATGCATGATGTGACTTATTACTCGATGTGAGAGACGATAGTCTAGGGAGTCGTATGTATGTCAATACAGGCCACCCATCTAGTATACTTCCACCAAGTGCATATGATTTTGACAATGATGTTTGGATGAGATCATCATGTTTGACTGGACACCATACAGAGGCTAGGAGTATTGAGGGGCCATACTTCTTACAGATGGAGAGAATGATTCAGAGGATCAACTCTACTTATAGTATGTATAGTTAGATTGCTATTTGATAGGCTAGATGGTTCACATTATGATACACTACATGCCCTCTAGGGTGAGGAGACAATTCAGATGCATCCAAGATGCTGTAGCTAATAGGTTCACGTATCTAGTGGTTTCTTGAGAGGTGGGTAGATTGTGGGGATTGGGGATCACTATCATATTGGCTAGGGCTTTGTGGCAAGGCATGTTGATAGTACCATGGGTTCATGGACATGATTAGGGAGATGTAGGGATGCCACTAACATACACGCACTAGTGGGTGGTTTATTAACCATTAAGACTAACAGTACTAGGGGCACCACCACTAGAAGAGAAGGAACAAGGTGGGGGGATGGTGCTGGAGGGGGAGAGGAGGGGTAGGCACCACAACTGTAGGTGGCATAGGGATGGCAAGTTCATCAGTGAGGAGGGTAGGTACTAATAGTGCCACTACTAGTACAAGGACTGTAGGAGGGTATGCAAGGATAGGGACAAGGGCCCCAGGGAGTACCCATACCATAGGGGCCACCTCTAGCACAATAGGGTGACATGGAGATAATTAGAGTGGAGTAGGATAATCTCCAAAAAGAGGTTACTTGACTCCAAGGGGCAATAGCGACAAAGAGTGTTGGGGCCGCCAGTGTACATGTAGAGATTGCTAGACTACAGGAAGAGGTATAGGCAGAGCGGGCCAGTGAAGATAATGCGCAAGAGGCCCTTGCAGGATTATAGGCAAGGGTAGATGCTGGTGAATTCAATGATTTTACTATGCATGTAGAAGTGGAGAGTTGATAGAGCTAGATGCTCTATGACAAGATGTGGTTGCCTTTCGATTTGATAGAGAGACCTTACAATAGTGGATAGATGATTATCATTGTCAACGATTCATCATGATGTAGATGACACATAATAGGGGTATGGTGACTAAGATGCAGGAGGCCATGTCCATATGTTGCCATGATGCATGAGCTCTGCAAGAGGCAAGTTACTACCAAGCATTGTATTGTGATGTTGTGCCAATAGATCGGTGACACCCTGAGTTTCAAGAGGCATCTAGCTCTTGGGCCATAGGTGGCAGACAAAAATCAGAGTAGTTGGTTGGGAAAGTGAGGCAACCATGAGGAAGGGGTACATGAGGAGTAGGGGCCTTACAACTAGGCATATGATCCCTATAGTGATCAGTTTTGACACAGTGATAGATATGTATGTTGTGGATGCAATGAGTTTTTGATGATGTATCTTGCATGGTGTATTATATGATTTTTTTGTATATGGGTTATACCTGGACACTCATTTTTTGGTATATATGATGACATGATTCGATGATCCTAAATGTGTATGTATGATGGTGTTTTACTAATGCTTATGTATATGAGGCTTTACGAGTACTACATGTGATGCTTGATTTTATTATATTGCTACTGCCATTGTGATGTAGGATGTGTGTGATGTGATATAGTATTTCGATCATGCATATATGATGTCTAACATGTGGATGATGCAAGTCTTGTATGATGGCGATGTGTGCATTTTTTTGTGTTATATGTATGGACTCACTATACGATTTGTGTTGATGAAATAGATTTATTGTGATGTGTATGTGACTAAATGTAGTGATTATAATTGATGATACCCAATGGATTAATGTAATGAATAAATAATGTAATCTAATGATGAATAATGAATGAGATGTATAATATAGGTGTAATAATTGTAATATACAAAAATGAATGTATCCTAAATGAAAATGCCAGTAACATATCAAGTTACATTAATCATGAAAAAATGCAAAATGAAATGATACCAACAAAAAGTGTAAATGTGAGACATGAAAATGAAATATGAATGAGACCTAAGGGATGGACTTGTGTCAGACTATAGCTCATAGGAATGAGGTAGCTTGGTATAAAAAGGGGGTGGGATAAACAAAACCCTTGTGTCAAGTAGAGTGTAATGAAGCCCTAGACTACATGAAACCTAACTACATGATGTCGAGCGATTCAATTATGTTTATATATGAGATAATACCCTAGTTTGATTTTGTAAAAGGAGTTATGCACCAAATGCTATAGTAGCATAGATGACAAGATTCCTTTGCAAGACTAAAAAAAATAGAGAATTTAAGACAATAGATTTAGTTTTCATAATCATAATGGAACCAATGACATATATGCACTGGAGAGGTCTAGTTACACCTAAATTCTTTTTAGGGACCTTGGTGGAAAGTATGCTAACCCAATGCCCACAATGAGTAGTGCATAGGCATAGCTCAAAAAATGGCATAGATGTACTAAAGCATCAAAGATACATCATACTACAAGTGATAGATGTAGTTAGTTGGAGCCATTAAGGTGATACCAAGATATTGAAGATCGAGGCACAACTAAGAAGGCTACCACTAACACACAAAGATGAAACCAACAAAAAGAGGCCGCATGAACAAGTAGTCATTTAGTCCACAATTCCTACCATGAACATTATTCTGAGAGTAAATTTTGTGGTGTTTCTATAGGAAGGAGTCATCCTATGAGGTTTTGTTTGTCTAAGTTGTTGTAGTGAGTGTTCTTTGGCAATAACTATGGAAATAGCAAGTTTATCAAATCGTTAAGTCTCAATAGTGAGTGGGAAAAAGATCAGGATTAATGGGATTAGAGTGAACATTTGACAAGAATGTGCCTCATGGACTAGAGGTCTTTGTGAAAAATGAAGTTGGGTAGAAGCCTCCCAGACAAGAGGTCTTTTAATGGATACATGAAAAGCATGATCCAAATAGGACTCCTACACAAATATGGAATGAAATGGGTGAAACATGGTGAAGTGGGATGAGTCTTATAGATAATGGATCGTATTTATGCTATACATGAATTTTGTTTTTTTTAGGGACTTTTTGCAAATGTTTTTGGATTTTTGGATTCTTGGATTTTTAGGAGTTTTGTGGAATTTAGCAATACTATACAAGAACTGTGGAACTCAAGCATAGAACCACTTGAGGTGCTAAATATTTATAGGCTTAGGGAGAAAATCTCCATCTGAAGTGGCAATCTAATATTCCCCAGAACCATACTTTGCTGTAATGATAAATAGACCAGACCAATTGACATCAAACTTTCCTTTCTTTTCTTGGTTTTGGAGATCCTCATATTATGCTGTAGTACTAGGTCACCAACCTCAAATTCCTAAGGTTTGATTTTTTTTGTGAAATTGGAGTTGAAGGCAATATTGATACACATGGAGGTGGTTTAATGCAGTGAGGCATCTCTCATCAAGGAGTTGTAGCTCTTTTAAGCGAGCAACTCAGTATTCTTCTTTAGACATTAGATTCTTGAGAGAGATTCTAAGAGAATGAAGCTCATTTTTAATGGGTAATACAACCTTAGAGCCATAAACAAGAAAAAATGGAGTGGCTCCTATGGGAGTACAAATGGAGGTGCAATAGGCCCAAAGAGTAGGAATAATTTGGAGGTGCTAATCACAACCAATTGCATCAACAATTTTCTTTAGGATTTTTAAAATAGTTTTATTAGTGGCTTCAACTTGACCACTTCATTGGGGGAAGTATCTGGTGGAGAAATTTTGGGGGATGTTGAATTTCCTACATAATGTGGTGACCTCCTAATTTTTGAAAGGAGTCCCATTATCAGTCATGATGTCTTGGGGGATACTAAAATGACAGATGATGTAGTTCGAGAAAAACTTCAAAACATATTTTCCAATAGTGTTGGTTAAAGGGATAGCCTCGAGTGACTTTGTGAAGTACTTGGTGGTGGCAATAATATACTTATGGCCATTTGTAGAATTTGGATATATTTGACTGACAAGATCGAAACCCCAACGAGAAAAGGGCCATGGTGTGATAGTAGGTTGAAGGTCTTGGGTGGGAGCATTCATGAAATCTCCATGTTTCTAAAAAGGAACACATCATTCCACAAAAGGATAGGCATCAACTTACATAGTAGGCCAATAATAACCTATTCTTAGGAGCTTTTTTGATAATGTAAGTCAACTAGAATGGGCACCAAAAATTCCTTGGTGAACCTCTTCTAACGTTGTTCTAGCTTCATTTGAATTGACACATCGGAGGAGGGTTTTTTGAAAATAGATTGATATAAGTATGAGAATGTGTTTCAATCATTGTTTTATCATTGATGTCAAACTTGCTACCTAGTGGTAAGACACCTACTTAGTTGATTTGAGTACTATCATTTGTTTGATTGATGAGGAGATTTTGATCAAATAAGATAACAAGAACACCAAGAGGAAAGGTTGAGTTATGGTATTAAAAAGGAGTACAAAGATCAATTAAGACAATGGTGATATAGTGTATTGATTATCTACTTAAAGGTTGCAAAGGATGGATACACTGATTAAGTCTAGAAGAATAAGTAAGAAGAATTGAGTTTTCCAAGCTTGACCGAGTGGATAGTAGGTGCCGAGAAAAGTTATTATAAGCCAAACAAAAAATTAGTTGGAGCCAAGAAAATTGAAGTTTCAGTGTATGCTGAGTGAATTTAGTGTAATTTGAGTAAAGTTTAGTTGATGTTGAGCACTAGTAAACTTTAGTGTTTGCCAAGTTATCTCATGGATGACGAGTGGAAGAACAATATGGGAGCTGAGTAACAACATATTGATGCCAAGTGCCAGTATTAATGTTAAATCATATATTTAATGAGTTCGTGCTAACTATTTTGTTTTCTTGAATTTTGTGAAGTGTATGGAAGATAAATATGATGATGTGGTGGCATAGAATTCAAGGTAAACCATTTTGTGATGAATTCAAAGAGGATTAAGGGAGAAGTTTCTAGAGGAACCAAATAAAAAAATGGGTATATTCATAGTATCCTACCTAATCCTACCTAATCCTAAAATGGACGATGGAGGTTGAACCATAAAAGATCTTGAATCTCTATTTATAGAGAAAGCTGGTCAGAAGAAAAGGTTTTCATGTGTGAAAACCTAAGGAAGACAAGGAGTCTAGGGTATTACTTCATTTAGCGATCGAACATAAGAGAATGTTATTGGAAAGAAAAGCAAGAAGGCTTAAGAGTATGAATGCTTGAAGGGTGAACGAACTATCAGAGATGAAGTGTGTGAAAGGCAAGTAGAATGGAGGACTAAAACAAAGATCTATAATGTACAAGTGAGTTGTAATTTGTTATCAGATTAAGCCTTATTGTTACTTTCTAATCATTGTACCAGTTTAGGGTAAATCTTTTGGATTAAGGTTGACCTATCATTCCAAGTGAATGATCTAAAGTCCTCTAAAAAGGTTCACTCCTAATAGGGTGATTGAAATCCTCTAACTAGGTTGAATTTAATACTATGTATTGCAACCTTTAATAGGATTGGCCTTTCACAAGGCATCACTTCAAAAGTGTGAGATTGAGTAGCATGTTACTAGTGGTTTTTCCCAAATTGGGTTTTCACATAAAATCCTAGTGTCAAATGTGTTATTGAATCTGTTATGTTTCATGTTTATATTTTTGCAAAGTTGTTTTGGTCTAGGATATAAATCTACAAGTTTAAGAGATTGTATGATCTAATGGATGCATGCATGAATATGTTTTATGGATATGGGTTCCCTAAGATGTGTAAAGTTTTATTTGTACATTTGGACCTTGGATAACTAATTCACCCCACTCTCAGTTATTCTAAAGAATTCTAACAATTGGTATTAGATCCATCTTCTTAAGAGGACTAGTTTGAAAGTGCTAGGAGAAAAATATCAAGATGTCAAAAAGAGACTTACCCAAGCTTAACAAGGACAAATTCTCTGCATGGAAAAGTCTGATGAATCTACATCTATGAGGTCTTAGAGATCATGCAATAACATCATCACTAAGCATGTCAATCTTGCTAGAGCCCTAACTACTGATGATTTGAAAAAGAAGAAAGAACACAACTAGAGAATGTTGGAGATTTCCTCTACCCTAATTTATTCTAAGTTCAATGATGTCAAGTGTTGTGATAGTGAAAAGAAGATGTGGGATGCTCTTCATGCCATCTATGGAGGAGATGCAAATATTTTGAGAAGAAAATCTAAAATTCTTAGAGGTAAGTTTGATTATATGAGGATGGAAGAAGGTGAGAATGTTGATCAATATTTCTCTAGAATAAAAGATGTTGTTAATGCTATAAGAGGAGCTATGAGTAAGATAGATGATGATACTATATTAAGATTTTTTTTGAGAAAATTGCTACCCATCTACGCTATTAGAGTTTCTACAATACAAGAACTGAGATGCATACCAGGTTCTAATTTGACTCTTGAAGATTTGGTAGGTAGGCTCATTGCTTTTGAGCTATCTAATTTTGATAACTTCAAATCTGACAATGTTTAATATTCTTTCAAAGCTAAGTTGTCATTGAAGGAACCTAATGAGAAGAAGACAAAAAAGGTAAAATATATTTTCTGTGAAAATGATACAAGTGAGGAGGATGTGGAACAACTTGAAGCACTACAAACAAGGAGATTTCATAGAGGTAAAGGAAAATTTAAAGGTAAGTTACCTATCATGTGTTTTAATTGCAAAAAGGTTGGTCATATTACTACTAGATTTCCAGAAAAGAAGAACAATAAAAGTGGTGACAAATATAGAGGTAGAAGAGATGAGGAAAAAAAAGATTTCAAAGACAAAGACTAGAAGTCTTGCTACATTGTAGAAGAGGAAACCAAAGATGGCTCTGACTATCATGATGATGAAGTGGTGTATGTTGCAATGAAGGATGAATTTAATGAGGAAGAGGTAACTGCACTAGTGTCTTATGTGAATAAAAATGATAGGTGGATTATTGATAGTGGGTGTTCACATCACATGACTGGAGATAAAGTAAGTTCATTACCCTAGATTATTATGATGGAAATAGTGTAAGGTTTGGTAATGATGCTCCCTATCTAATAAAAGGAAAAGGTTCTATCAAACTCATAGAAAATATTTTATGTGACAATGCTTATTATGTTCAAGGACTTAACTATAATTTGTTGAGTGTGTCATGACTGAATAGTTCAGGTTGTAAGGTTTAGTTTGAGAATAAGATAGCTAAGATATATGATACTAATGGGAAACTAATTAGGAAAGGTGATCAAACTAGAGGTAACCTATTTTATCTTAATATGGATGATGCTACTTGTCTTGTTGTAGAATTTGATGATGTGTGGTTATTGCACAAAAGATTATGTCATGTTAATTTTGATAACTTGGTTAGTATCAATAACATGAAAAGTGTCAAAAGAGTCAAAGGTTTTCCTAAGTCAACATGAAAGAGTCAAAGGTTTGCCTAAGTTAAAGAAACTTAATAATATAATTTGCAAACAATGTTAGTTAGGCAAGATGACACAATCTAGCTTTAAGAGTAAGACTCACACCTCTAAAGAAATTTTGGAGATTCTTCATACTGACTTGTGTGGACCAATTGATGTGCAAAGCTACAAAGGTGACAAGTACATTATGCTATTTGTTGATGATTATTCTAGGATGATGAAAGTTATGTTTCTAAAATAGAAATTTGATGCTTTCCAAATGTTTAAGTGGTACTTAGCAAGAGTTGAGAAAGAAATAGGTAAAATCCTAGAATATCTAAGATCTGATAGAGGAGAATTTACATGAAATGAGTTTGAGATTTTTTGTAATGAAAGAGAAATCAAAAAATAGACATTTTCCCCTAGGACCCCTCCACAGAATGAAATTGCTGAAAGGAGGAACATATCTGTAATGTAATATGCTAGGACACTCATGATGGAGAAGAATGTTGATTTGAAATACTAGAGAGAGGGTGTAAGTACAATTGCCTATACCTTGAACCATGTGCAAGTCAAGAAATGTACTCATTCAAAACCTTTTGAACTATGGTATGGATACTCACCCAATGTAAAATATTTTAAAGTATTTTGAAGCAAGTGTTATATTATCAAAGATTTCAGGAATGGAAAATTAGATGCAAATAGTGAAGAAGGTATATTCCTTGGCTATTCCACAAGAAGTAAAGATTATATGTGTTTAAATACTAATGCAAACAAAGTTGTGGAAAGTGAAAATGTAAAATTTGATGAATATACAGAGGTACATGAGGCAAAACCTATGAAGGAATTAGAGGAATACAAATATTTTGTATACTTTTATGAAGGTATGCCTACTGATGAAGATGTTGTAAATGAAGTTGTAAATTAACAACAAGTTTTAGTAATTGTCAAGTCACATATTATGAATGCCAAGTTGCATTCAGGAACCAAGCTACAGTCAGGTGTTGAGTTGTTGATTGAAACTAAGGTACATTCTAATTTTGAGATTAGTGTACATGAAAGAGATGTTGAATTACCTAATAGAGAAGTACATAGTGATTCAAAAGTTGACAGACCAAATGATGAAAACAAAGCAAAACCAAGATTGTCAAAGTATGTCAAAAGACATCACCCTGTTACACAAATTATTGGAGATAAAGATGCAAGACTAATGAAAATAAACAAGCTAAGAAGTGATACATGTTTTCTTAGCATGCATGAACCTAAAATAATAAAAGATTCCTTAGAAGATGGGGACTAGAGTAAAGAAATGAAATAAGAGATTAAATGGATTGAGAAGAATAAGACATGGACTCTAGTTCCTAGACTAGAAGATAAAAATGTGATTATCACCAAGTGGGTGTACAAAAATAAGTTAGATGAAAATAGTGAATCCACAAGGAATAAGGAAAGATTAGTTTGCAAGGGGCATATACAAGAAGAAGGGATAGACTATGAGGAAACATTCACCCTTTTTGCAAGATTGGAAGAAGTAAGAACTTTGCTTGCTTGCTTTACATACAAAGGTTTTAAAGTTTATCAAATGAATGTTAAATCTACATTTTTGAATGACATACTAGAAGAAGAGGTCTATATAGAATAGCTAGAAGGATTTGTTGATGCTAACAAAAAAAAATGGTATATAGACTACACAAAGCTTTATATGGTTTAAAGAAAGCACCAAGAGCATGGTATGGAAGGCTTCACAATTATCTTGTGAAGATTGGATATGAGAGGACTGATGATAACATCAATCTATACTTGAAGATAGAAAAAGGGAAAGGTATTTTACTATCTGATTTTTTTTTATGATATTAAGATACTTTATGTAAAGCCTTTGCAAATGAAATGAAGAAAGAATTTGAGATGTCTAAGTTTGGAGAGATCAAGTTCTTTGTGGGTTTGCAAGTACATCAGATGAAATATGGTATATACATCACTTAGTCTAAGTATGTAAAGGAGATACTGAAAACTTTTGGATTGGAAGATTCCAAGCCAATAAGCACACCTATGGTGATAGGACACAAGTTGCCAAAGAATTATGGTTCAATTGAGGTGAATCAAACATTGGCAAATTGCAATATGTAGTGCATAGTAGACTTGATATTGCATTATTTGTTGGGATAGTTGCAAGATTCTCTGCTAATCCTAGGGAGAAACATTTGATGGATATTAAAAGAATAATGAGATATTTGAAAGGAAGATAAGACTATGGTCTATACTACAAGAAAAATGAAAATTTTGAGTTAAGAGCCTATACTAATGCTGATTGGGATGGAAACATTGATGATAAAAAGAACACTAGTGGAGGAACATTTTTCTTGGGAAAGAGGTTGGTTTCCTGGACCAGAAAGAAACAAAACTTCAAAGCTCAATCTACTACTAAGGCTAAATATGTTGCTATTGCAAAAAATTGTAAAAACATTGTATGAATCAAATAACTACTAAAAGGTATGAAGGAAGAAATCACTGAACCTATGATGCTTTATTGTGATAATACAACTGTTATAAATATTTCAAAGAACCCTATAATGCACATGGAAACTAATCACATTAAAATCAAGTATCATTACTTGAGAGAGTTAGTTTAAGACAAAGAGGTGAAGATGGAATAAGTGAATACAAAAGAGTAGATAGCTGATATCTTCACAGAAACATTACCCAAGGATGCTCATGAGTATCTAAGATGTAAACTAGGGGTGATACCCCTACCCAAAGCTATTTGAGAAGCATAAGTAGTGCCTTGCATCAATTGAAGCTAAATGTTGTGTCTTACACATTGATGCAATGGATATCACTTTAGGAGCTACCTAAAATAATCAAAGAGATGGAAAAATTGATTAGTCACAAGCAATGTGGCAGAGGGAGAAACTAAAATTGTTGACATCTACATGTTGGCATAAAAATTCTTTGGAATTATTCTCAAAGAGGGAGAAACACAATTTTGGGAGAAATATAGAATACCAACATAGTGAGAACAAGGGAGAAACATGGAATATCTAATCAAAGGGAGTTAGTGTACCTGATGTTTACTGTAGAGGGAGAAATGAATAAAAGACACAGATCTACCTAGTAAGAGGGAGATAGTGTTGAGGGAGATATAAGAACTGTATAGAGATATCTGGATATCAGAAAGTTGAAATGATCAAGAGGGAGTCATAAGGATGAGTTGATTGTCTATTGATTAGAACAAAATTTTGTACCCTATACAGAAGATGAAAGCTACTGATGGAGGGAGAGATTTCAATATAAGGAATTATTTTCTTTTTGGTACTATTATTAGTATGGTTTTCCATCAATGCCAAAGAGGGAGATTTTTGAAATAGATTGATAGAAGTATGAGAATGTATTTCAATTATTGTTTTGTCACTAATGACAGACCTGATACCTGTTGGTAAAACAACTACTTAGTTGATTTGACTACTATCATATGTTTGATTGATGAGGAGTTTTTGATCAAATAAGATAACAAGAACACCTAGAGGAAAGGTTGAGTTATGGTATGAAAAAGGAGTACAAATATTAGTTGAGAGAATGATGATATAGTGTATTGATTATCTACTTAAAGGCTACAAAGGATGGATACATTGATTAAGTTTATAAGAACAAGTAAGAAGAATTAAGTCTACCAAGCTTAACTAAGTGGACAGTAGGTGTCGAGAAAACTTAGTGGAAGTTGAAAAAAAAAATAGTTGGAGCTAAGAAAAGTGAAGTTTTAGTGTATGTTGAGTGAACTTAGTATACACTGAGTAAAGTTTATTGATGACAAGCACTAGTAAATTGTAGTGTTTGCCAAGTTATCTAGTGGATGACGAGTGGAAGAATAGTATAACAGCCTAGTAGAGCCGAGTAACAACATATTGATGCCAAGTGCTAGTATTCATGTTAAATCACAGATTTGAGAAATTTGAGCCTACTATTTTGTTTTCTTGAATTGTGTGAAGCATATGGAAGATAAATATGATGAGATGGTGGTACAAAATTCAAGGTAAACCATTTTGAGATGAATTCAAAGAGGATTGAGGGAGATGTTTCTAGAGGAACCAAATGGAAAAATGGATAGATTCATTATATCCTACCTAATCCTTCCTAACCCTAAAATGGACGATGGAGGTTGAACCACAAAAGATCCTAAATCTCTATTTATAGAGAGAGTTGGTTAGAAGCAAAGGTTGCAATATGCGAGAACCTAAGGAAGACAAGGACTCTATGGTATTACTTCATTTAGTGATCAAACAAAAGAGACTACTATTGGCAAGCAAAGAAAGAAGGCTTAAGAATATGGATGATTGAAGGGTGAACAAGCTATCAGAACTGAAGTGTGTGAAAGGAAAGTAGAATGGAGGACTAAAATAAAGATCTATAATCTACAAGTGAGTTGTAATTTGTTATTAGATCAAGCCTTACTATTACTTTCTAATCATTGTACAAGTCTAGGGAAAATCCTTTGGATTAAGTTTGACATAATAGTCATTTGTAAATCCTTTAACTAGGTGAGATTCCAAGTGAATGATCTAAAGTCCTCTAACAAGGCTCACTCCTAATAGGGTGATTGAAATCCTCTAACTGGGTCACATTTAATAGTGTGTATTATAACCTGTAATAGGGTTGGCCTTTCACAAGGCATCACTTTAGAAGAGTGAGAATGAGTAGCATGTTATTGGTGGTTTTTCTTAGATTGGATTTCCACATAAAATCTTTGTGTCAAATGTGTTATTGAATTTGTTATGTTTCATGTTTACATTTTTGCAAAGTTGTTTTGACCTAGGACAATAATCTACAAGTTTAAGTGATTGTATGATCTAATGGATGCATACATGAATATGTTTTATGAATATGGATTCACTAAGCAAGGGAATGGAATTTTGTAAGACTTAGGGATAAGGTCTCCTTGTGGTGTAACAAACAAGATAGTTATCCCCAATCCTTTCTATGTGAAAGAGCCATCAAAGTAGAGCTTCTAGTATGTACTATGGGTAACATTCATAATTGAGTCATTTGGAAAATTTGCTATGATATGATGGTTTCTTGAAGAGGAGCTTTTTCAAGTTGATCAAAAATGGCTTGTCCCTTTATGGCCTTGTGGTCTTTATAGATAATGTTAAATTTACTTAAAATCAAGACACGTTTTGTAGCATGACCAATGAGGGAATCTTTTGATAGAAAATATTTGAGAGGATCTATCTTAGTAATGAAGTGTGTGGTATGATTAAGCATGTAATGATGTAGTTTCTGCATGCAAAAAACTACAGTGAAGAAAGCTTGCTCAATGGAAGTTTAGTTCAACTCATAGGCAACTAATTTTTTATTGAGATAGTAGATAGCTTTCTCATTTCCATTTCCATCTAGTTGTGCTAAAAGAGTATCTAACACAACTGAAGTGGCAAAAATATAGAGAATTAATAGTCAACCTATGATTGGAGGAACTAGTACTAGTGGATTAACTAGATATATCTTGACTTGTTCAAATACTTTCTGACATAGGAAATCCCATTGAAACTTGGTGTCTTTTCAAAGCAAGTGTTGGAGTGGATGGACTTTATCTGCTAACTGGGACACAAACTATCTAATGGACTACAACCACCCTTGAAAGATGTGAAGTTGTTTTAATGTAGTAGGTGAAGGCATTTCCATGATGGCTTTTACTTTTGTGAAGTCTATGTAAATTACTCTTCTTGACACTATGTAACCTAACAACTTTCTAGATTGGACCCCAAAAACACATTTCTTAGGGTTAAGACGAACTTTGTATTTCTCCAACCTTTCAATTATGGTGGTGTATCATCCTAAAATGGAAGTACTTCTATGTTAAGAGTTTTTAGCTCTCTAAGTAAGTGGTTTAGGGACATGTAAAGTACCTTGAATAGGTCTTTGCATGGATTGGGCTATTTTTCCCTATTCTGCTTCTCTCTCTCTCTCTCTCTAGCCTATTTCTAATAATTTTCTTAATGAAACTGAGGAATTTGACTTTTTGGGTCAAGGATGACCTAAAGGGTCAAGGTTGACCTCAACCCTAGCCTAGGTCAAGGATGACATCAACCCTAATGTAGGGTAGGTTCAACCTTGTTCTTGACCCCAGGTCCAATTTTCAAGTTTTGGGAGTTTCAAGATATCGAGCTTCAGAATGTTCCATTTTCTTACTTTTGGGTTGACTGCTTTAGGTTTTGGAATGGTAGACTCCTAAATTTCATTTACTCTAGGTCCATTTCTAGGGATTAAGGTTAATTGGGATTTAATGCTCCCATGTCAACCTTCTCTAGAAGTTTGTGCCCTAGATCTCTATATAAGGAAGCCTTCTTCCATCATTTTGACATTGACTACCTACATGAAGTTTTGATCCATGATCCATTAGCCACTTACTATGAGGTGCATCCATTATTATATGAAGTGAAGATCTACTATCTGCCAGGCATTCAAGCATTCAAGGTTCAAGAATTTAAAATCCAATTCAAGGAGGTCCATTGTTAGCTATTGAAGGAGTCAAACTCTATGGAGCCCTCTTGTTGAAGATTTCTCCATCCACATTCATCCAAGCTTCTTCCTATGCATAGATCCATTCAAAATTGGTGTTGAAGATCTAATTCCATTGATTTGAGACATCCTACACACATGTCTACTTTCATTTGGAGCATATGTACTTGTGGATTCAAGAATTTGAATCCTCCACAAGGATTTCAAAATAAGAAAGGTGAATAATTCCATTTGCTTTGTTTATATATATTGCAATTTCAATTACATTTCAATTTTGATTCCAAACTAGGGTTTGACCAAGGAAAATCCCCCAATCCATACAAATAAACTATTTTTCTTGTAGATATATGTGTCAAACAATGAATTAAAGTGCAAATTTGGATAACCTTTTCACTGAATTTGGAAGATTCATGAACAAATTTTTTGTTGGAGTAGCGTAGGTCAAGGTCAACTTTTCAGGGTACAATTGTGCCCTGGGGTTAGATTGTGCCCCTCTATCTAGTTCAAGATCAACCTACCTTCAAAAGGACATTTTTTTTTGGGTTTTCCCCATCTCAACATTTCTAGTTTGAAATAGGTTGCATAATTACCTAAAACTAAACACAGACATAAGAAATTAACATTTTCTAGATTTTCTCTATTTTGAGGCTAGTATTTGTCTTTTATTCATTTTAGATTTCAAGAACATGCTTTTCCATAGCTAGATTATAGGATCTCCTCCTTTCTTCATATTTTCCATTGCTTGATCAACTTTTGCATTGATCACTTCCTTTTGGTTAATCAATTTTGATCATTCCTTTTTGGAATTTGGGTTGAGGATAGGTCCTATTTTCTTCCTATTTAGGTGGTTAGAACAAAAATCTATGAATTGTGTGTCTTTGATTTTCCTAGGATGTCATCAGCATAGTCTTCCATTATTACATGTAGAAGATCATTGAAGATTGTGGTCATTGTGCATTGATAGGTGGCACCAACATTCTTAAAGCCAAAAGGCATGACTTAGTAAGAAAAAGTTCCCCATGGGGTAGTAAATGCCATTTTGTGTTGGTCTTCTTCTATAATTCTAATCTAATTATAACTAGAGAAACCATCCATTAGAGATAACATTTCATGTCTGACAGTCAAATCCACTATAATGTCCATATTGGGTAGTGGAAAATCATCCATAGGGCATGCGAGAATCAAGTCTTGAAAATCTGAACATATGTTGATGCCTCTGTAGGCTTTCCCCATAAGAACAATGTTGGAAATCCACTCAGGTTAATTAATAGGTCGGATTAACTTTGCTTCTAACATTTTCCTATAATTCTTCTTTGACCAAGAGTGCTACCTTAGGATGCATCTTGTGTAATTTTTTCCTAATAGGTCTAATCTTTATATCCACTACTAGGTGATGCACAACTAATTTTTTATCTAAGCCAGACATGTCTTTGTATGTCCATGAAAAATTGATTTTTCCTTTATGTAGGAACTAAGTCATCACTTCTTGTTCTTCTATACTTAGGGTAGCAACAATGTAGGTGATTTGTGGATTATATACCATACCCAAAATTGTGTCTTTATTCAATATAGATGACTTTTTTGGTGGTAGAGTTCTGAATGGAAAGTCAACCTCTCCCTCTTTTGGCACCCCTTGGAGGTTTTCACCAGAAGATGTGTCCTTTATTTTATCCTTTTCTTAAGCCAAGAGTGTTCCAAAAGAGTTTTCACTAGAGGATGTTTCTTCTATTTTTTATTTTGGTTTTCTTTTCCACTTTTGTGACTAAGAGAATTGAATTGGCTACCAAAGTAGGATTCCTCATTGTAGTGGATCTCATGCTCATAATATTGGAGATTCTTGAGGCCAAAAAGTGTCATCAATGCTTCATTAGAGTCACAGACATCGAGAGTTGGTGGTGTGTCTTGAAGGTTTCAGTCTATCATGTTAGGGTTAGTGAGGGGTAGGTCAGTGGATGAGAGGTTGGCTATGGTGATGGAATGTACATATTTATCTAGGTTATGCTCAATGTATTGGAAATGTACTTCATAGAATTCTTCCTCTTCATTCTTAGAATCAAGTTCAACCATACAATAGTTGTCAACAAAGTGCACCTTGCATTTAATGGAGCCCAAACCTTGTCATTTAGGATAACTAATAGCCGAAAGGGGTTTTCTAATTCTATTTTCTTTAGGTCCAAGGCCTGTACCATGATATCCCATGTTTTCAATGATGGGAGGAGCTTTGACATACTTATCTTTAAGGAATTCCATAAGAGCATCTTTACTATCATAATATAGCCAATCTAAGGTATTAGACTCTATGTGTTCATCACTAGTAAGAGAACCCCAATGTTCAAAGGTTTTTTTATTAACATGCATAGTATCCTTATTTGTAGAGGGAGGTATTTAGGAAGATTTACCAAAGAATCGAGGGAGAGTGGTAGTTTTCCAACACATAAGGCATTCTCAAATTTATGCTCTCCCATTCCTTGATAAAAAAAAGGTAACCTTATTCATTGCAGTATTGATCTTGATGGATTCAACCTTCTATTTTCCTTTCTATAAAATGGAATCAATATTTGATGAATCTATAATCATTGTGGAAGGTGTTTCTATTATGGTGAGAGATCTATATATAACCTTAGCAAACTCATTGACTAGACAAAAATTCATTGGGGGCACCCTCCAATCTCTTACAAAAAGTAAAAGGCAAAGGATCTCTTGGAATTGTGACCTCTCATCCTTGGTGGAGAATTTTAAGCATTGATAATAAGTAGATGGGAGTACCTTCAATGTATGTATCTAGGGTCTATCCAAAAAGATGTTATATGGTAAGTCCAAATCTAGGACATGGAATTCAATGTTGATTATAGTTAGTCTGACCTATAGTGGTAGCATGATAACTTGTTTTGATTCTCTTTCTCTCTCATCATATACTTTAATGGTTATCTAGAAGCTCGAAGAAGAATATCATATTCAATGTACATAAATTTAAACCAAATCCATTATCTATAACGACTCATTTTATTTTGTGTCACTATATAAGGACTTCAAAGTGGAGTAACAAATTATGATAGTGATCAAGACCTTAGAAATCTTTGTTTGTGAAGATAAGGTGTTGTTGTGCAGTAATATTTCTGATCATGGCAATGAATTGGGATGCATTGATGTTTTTAGGGACATGAGACTCTAAAATAGTGGTCTCAAGGATTTCCATGTGGACGGGTGAAGTGCCAAGAAGCTCTAGAATGTATATTTATGTAGTAGTCTTCCCTAAATGAGACATGGTATCATAGCAAGAAGCAGGTCTCTATGAAGTGGATGGAATAATAGGTACATGTAGAATTGATGGATTGGTGGGATTGGAAGTAGAAGCTTGCAAAGTAATTCTTCCCTATGAAGTGGTTGCACCACAATAACTTGCTTGTAATACTAGAGTGTTAACACAAGTGTCTACCTCTACAATGCATCCACACATGGAGTCAAAGCCACATATATCATTTGTTTCTTTTTTCCACATGAGTCAAAGCCAGATATGTGGTTAGTAGAATAGTCATAATGGAGTGCATTAGATGTGGAAGCTTAGATGTATTGTTTGTTTTGTTGTTTTCATTGTTGTTGTTAGGGAACAACTTTTGGAAGATCTTTAGCTTAGCATTTTTAGAGGGTGGTCCTCCTTCAACCTCAATTTCCCCATTGCTAACAAGGTTTTGAATGAAGAGTTTGAGATTGATGCACTTCTTAGTGTCATGTCATTTGATACAATGCTAATTGCAATATTCATTATCTCTATACCACTTGGATTTTGGAAAATTTTTGTCAAGAGGTCACGTGTTGGAAAAAACCATCAAATTGTGTTCCACTAGTTTTTGGAATATGACATCTAAGGGTTCACAAAAGGTAGTGAAATTTCTATTTCACTCATAGTATTGTAGTTGTTATTGTTGTTGTTGTTGTTGCAAAGAAAGAACTATGTTTGATTGCAAGGTGGTTGGTTGTTCTGATTGTTGTTTTGATTATAATTTTGAGTGTTACAATTTGAATTTTTGTTGTTTTGATGACGATAGTTATTGTTTTTATTATTTTCACCTTGAATATTTTACACACTTTTGACATTAGTGACACCTTTGTGTGTAATGCCCTTGTTTTTGGATCAAATTTTTTTCCATTATGGTTTGTAAGATTAGTTGATGATGACAAGCTATAATGTTTAATTGAACCCTTTTCTAAGAGTCTATTTTTAATGTTGTTTCCTTTCTTGACTAATATTGCAAAGTCTTTAGGAATAGCCATCTTCATTTGGAAAGACATCTTTGGAATCAAATATTTGATGAATATATTAACAAGATGTGAATCTTCAATTTCATAGGGCATGCAGTTTGCAAGGTGTTGCCATCTTTGTAGAAAGTGGGAAAATGTTTCCCCAATTCTTTGTTTTGTGTTGCACAAATTACTCAAGAAGGCATGATGTTCAATATTGTATGAGTATTGGGTGGCAAATTTTCCTATCAAGTCATTGAAGAAGGTGATGGATCCTTTGCATAATTTCAATAGCCATTCAAGTGTAAGGCCTCCAAGACTTTGTGTGAAAAGCCTCTTAAGGTAATCCTCACTGTAGGAAACTTCTTGATATAAGACAAAAAAAAAATCTTTGAGATGTATGATGGGACATGTTTCTCCTATGTATTTGTCAAATTTTGGAATCTCAAAGTTTGGCAGAAATGCTATCATGTTGATAGATCTATCAAATGGAAAAAGGAAAATTTCCTCAAAAGAGAAATCTTTAATCCCTTTGTTGCTCATATTATGGACAAAACTTCAGAGTTCAAGTAATTGGTGGGCTAGATCCTAGTTTAGTTATATTTGTGATGTTTGTGAATTGATGTTGAATCCACCTCCAAAGTTGTATGAGTTGCCAAATGGATTATAGGGTGGTGGTGGATTATAAGGTGGTAGAGGTGTTAGTGCACCACTATGACCAATGTATTGATATGTGACTGTTGGGATTGGCATAGATGTTTTCAACATACTTGTTGGTATATGTAAAGAAGAGCAATACATTAGTTGTTTTAGGACTACCATTTGTTGGATAGGTACTTGTCCAATGTTTAAGCATCCTATAGCTAAACCCATCAAGGTTGACTATAGAATACTAGAATGTGTAGTTGTGTTGGGCATAGACTACCAATTTTTTGAATTTGTTCTACACTTAATTGGAATATGGACTATGCTAGAGTTGATGTAGGTATAAAACTAGTTCCCACTATAGGTTTATTTCCTTTGCTAGATGTTTGTGCTATGGTGGGATTTGGCAATACTAGAGCACCATCTTTGGTGATTTGTCTAAACAAAGTGTTCTTATCAAAATTCATAGGGACATTAACACCATCCCTGACAAGGTTTAGGAAGATTTCAATATTGTTTGCACTAATAGAATTTTCCAACATTTCCAAGTTGTATGACTCTACAAGAAATGTTTGAACATCATCAGGAATGCCATAATTTTTAATGGGGTCTTCATCTTGGTATGCTTCTTCCTGATGATGTGTGTTACTACCTATAGTGGTGCTTTAAATGGGATTCTCAAGTTCATTTGTGGGTGTTGAGCTAGGCATAGAAAAGTTTGTACCAGGGGGAAATGTATTCCCCAATGAGGTTGATCAAAGAGGGAAAGGGTTATCCATCTCTTATTGTCTTAATGACTCCAATAAATTAGACATGAGGTTAAATGTGAATCTACCATATCATGTTTGTACCATACAATTGTGACCAAAATGATGGGTAATAGTTTGTAGAAGAAGAAAATGTGAGAGAGTAGCTGAAACTTATATGACAAAAGAGAAAATACCTCAAGAGTGTCATGATCTATTATGGTGTTGATTATGACCAAAGAATAAAACAACCTAAATGTGAAAAAAAAACCTTGTTGATTCCATAAACCACATGTGATATAGGATAAAAGTATTTTTTCCCTACCAAAAATATACAAATGATCTTTAGGCAAGATATGACACTAAATAGAGGACTCAATTGAATATGGACTCGTGATCCCAAATGAGTGAGTACAACTATTGTAAACTTTTTCTTGTGGATAAAGGTCTAGTGTTGTAACCTCATAATTCTTGCTATCTAGGATTGAATTTGAAAACTATCAGTTCTTGATGTTTGATTTTCAATAGAGGGTCATGACTAAGATGTTCATGAGCTTAAGGATTAAGGTTCAAATGAAAATTCTTTATAGATGAAATTTTACAAATGGAAGACTAGAAGCTTTGAAAAAAGATGGGACAGAGATATATTGATGTGGAGAATGAGGATGATGTGGTCACTATGTGGGTAGCCAATGTTCTCTCTTTAGAAATAGAAATCTTGAGTTTACTCTTGGGAAAGTGGACCATTCTTTAAGTTTGGCATTGTAAAAAATTCTATCATAAAGATCCTATTTATCCTCTTCCTTTTTGATGTCTTTGATAGTGTATTGAAATTTTTTATCACTACGTGCTAGGATTTTTCTTTCCTTGTAGGCAAATGGTTTGGATAACTTCACCTTCTTAAGTTTAACTTTTTCAGACATGGTAGGAACAAAATAACCCCAATTGTAAGACCAAGCACAAGAATTTTACAAAAATTTTGTGTATGCTAGACCAAGTTCAAGGAATTATGCAAAGAATTATAGGTCAAGAGGATCTACTTACAACCACTTTTCTCATTGAATGTTTAGCTCACTATTTCACTTGTTTAGACATGTTTGATGTTTGTATTGGTTTTGGGTTTTAAACATTCAAGCATGCCAAACACATCAACAATCCTATTAAGGCTTCAACTAGGATGTACAAAAATATGTTGGAAGATTGGGGAGATTTTTGGAAGCATGAATGATGATGATATTCCTATGGGGGAGTACTAATATGATGGCATCTTACATTTATGACTATTTGTCATTGATGTCAACATAGCAGTGTTCTATGGTATCTAATAGAAGAACATCAAAAAGATCAAGTTGGTATGGATGGCTAGTTGAGAAGTAGACTACCTGGGGTTATGGAAGATACTTTTAAGTATTTGGTATATGTAGTTACCACCAGAAGAAGAAAGGATAAGTCAAGAAGAAGTTTTATAAGTTTTGGTCATGTCTATTCTGAAATAGAGTTTATAGACACATGTTTTGGTAAACTTTTTATATCTCTTAGTAGATTTGATATCTTAAGGATCAAGACTGCGGACATGGAGAAGAAATGTTTAGAATTATGTGTCTAAGCTCTCTCATCATAATATTACATGTATGAAAAGTTATTCAAGTTGCAAGGTGGAAAATTAAGGTTATCGCTAAGTGTAAAATGTTCTTAATGTGGTCCTATAATAATTAGTTGAGAATGTCTAGCAGTCAACTTTTGGAATTATTTTATTGACTTGGTATAAAGGAAGCACATTTTTTTAATCAAAGGCAAGGATTTGGAATTATTATAAAGTAGTAGAGAGTAAAGAATGCAAAGTTGAGTAGAGTAATGCAGAAGTGAAGGAAACTTCATTATTGAGGTTTTGCTAAGTGATCCAAGGTTTGGTATTTGGATCTGAGGTTCATGACTTGGTCTAAAAGGTTTGACAATGATTGGTCCATTAACAAGGTAGAGGAAAGGATAGAGGAAAGAAGAAAATAATAGTAAATTACTTGTTTGAGTAGTGACCTCTTCTTGTAGTTGAAATTACATGTTTGAGCAGTGGGACCTTCTTGCATACATCGTACCACAAGTCCTAACAGGGTTGTCACAAGTCCTGATAGGGTTGGAATCTCCTAACAGGGATTTAAATTCTTCTAATAGGGACTCATTGTACTAAATGTTGTAACAGACTCCTAATAGGTTCCATCCTCTAACAAGAAATATTTATTTTAGTACATCATCTTGTGGGCATCACTACCACCAAAGTTTTCCCTCTGATCAAGGGTTTCTCTATTTGACATATCTGGTGTAATTATCTATGTGCATCTTTATATGGTTATTTTTTAGTTTGGTTGAATGGCTAAGTTTTTTTATAGAAGATAAATATTTTAATTGTTGGATAAATGATTTAGCCACCCCTCCCCCCCAATTATCTTTGTAGACTATTATTTCTAACAATTGGTATCAAAGCTTCAAGTCCTTGAAGAAGAAGTTTAACAACTTTGGAAGATCCATGATGAACATGTTTAGGAAAGATAGTTCAAAGTTTGATGGAACAAACTATGATAGCTGGAAGGAAAATATGAAGACACATTTGTTGTGTATGGGTCTAGGATATTGGATCTTGACAAAATTAGTGAAGATAATTATTGAGGAAAAGGATTTGGAAACTTGCACTGAGGTAGAAAGAGATCTTTTCATGTGTAATGTTGGTGTTTAAAACTACTAAATCAACAAAATGTTCAATACCAAAAGATAACACTCACATAACCTAAGGATCAACTATTTTCCATTAATAATTACATAAGTAAACCATTTGGACCCAACTTCAACAAAACCATGGATGGTTTCCTACTCTTTAGGTTCTACAAGACCAAGGCAGGTATACCTAGGGGATAATTCATCAGGATACTACTGTATGGAACTTAATCTAGTTTCATTCTAATTTTCATCCTCTATCCCTATCACATTTGCAATTCATCCATTTGTTGATATTCTTTGGTTCATGTATATCCCTCTTGAATAGATTTGGTCCTAATTCTCCTTAAGTTTACAATTACTTCTAGGAATAGCAACTATCTAATATCTAGGAGTAAAATATAAATGAGTACTAATCAACATTATAACTCTAAATAAAATGGAATAAGAATGATTTTAGAATTTAAAAACTTGGATATGTAGCAGTAGAATTTACTCTCTAACACCTCTGATTTATATGACTAGTGCTTTATCCATAGGGGCAAAGAGTCAACTATTAGTAGGAGATCTTGTTCAATTAACTTGTAATTGAACTTATCAACTGTAATCACCTATTTCCATTCTTATGAAATATCCTTTTCATAAACTCATGAATTCTACTGATCTACTAAAACATTTACATAATCCCTTGAATTAAAAGTAACAATAAACCAATATACAACCCATCTAGACTACATTCAACCAAGTGAACCCTATTCAAATGATCTCAAAATTAATAAACTCATGAAATGAAGATAGAAAATAGTGACACAGATCTAGTGTAAAAATCCTTTTGTATTATCCAATTGCTGACTAATACAAGAACCAATAAAGACTCAATGAAGAACCCATGAATTCATGCTGACACTATCATTTATATTTGATATCAGAAAAGTACATAAATGGGAATAAACTAAAACACAACTACACATGCCTTTATTGACTGTACTATTTCTTGACAATCCCAAAAAATACATAAGAATTCAGACCCTTGTTCTAGCGTTGGGATCTCATTTAAATATGTGAGATGCAACAAGCTTCAGGCTTGGAAATCTTGACAAGTATCCAAAAAAACAAAACTTAATGTAACAAAAAGTTAACACAGCAATATATACTTTGGTAGGCCCATTTCTGTTACATCATAACAAAATACTGGCTAATTTGATTTGCCATCACTATTTTGAATCTTTTGAATATGCTACCATCAAGCTAGCCAATGATGAGTCCTGTGGTGTTTCTAAATTAACTTTTACCCTTGGATTTTCACTATTTTCACCTTGGATGGACAACACTACTTTTATCCTTGATTTTTTCTCTATCACATCCACATCCTAGGCTTTTGTACCTGCAACTAGAGCTAATTGGTGACCTTCACCTTCTTCATTTTTCATATCTAGTGCTGATGTGTCATTAATCTGCACCTTGTCATGTTGTATCTCATCATCATCTGTTCCAACTTCCTCAAATTTCTCATTAGAAGCAATATCTACCATCCATGTGTTAAACACTATATCATCTAGCCAATCAAACTATAGAATATCTCGTTGCTTTTTGATAACATATTCTACCTCCTTGTCAATATCAACAAATTCTCATTTTGAAGAATCAAAGAATACTTGGGCATTCACTATTTCTTCAATTGTGGTAGCCCACTATGCATGCCCTTTTTCATTGATAATCCTATTCATCCTTAAACAAAATAAATCATCTAGCTCCTTGGCCCATTCATCTTTGTTCTTCAAATTATTTCTTCTATCTAGGGCATGAGGAAACAAACTAAAATTTTGGCTCTTGTACTTATTCAAGTAGCCAACTATTATTCTTTACAAATGAAATCTTTTATTGTAAAAATTAGAAAGGTTAGAAACAATATCAAAAGTTTCCTCAATTTGATCATAGGAGGTTTTTATGACATAATAACATAAAAATGTCTTTGCTTTTCTCCTCCTTACCCACTTATTCACAATAGGCTTTAAAATCTCATCACTTACTTTCAATTCCTCCCAAATATTTATCACCCTAGCCAACTGATCATAGACTAGTGGCCATTCAATTTTGTCCCCCAAATATGTGAGAGCCTTTCTTAATTTATCTTCATATTTCACCTCCAACTCCACATGTAATCCCCACAACTTGCTTTTTGCTTCTTCAAAATCTTCTACTATTTAGTATTCCGACCTTTGGGGTGTATCTGGTATTTCTATGAGGAGGGTGGATTTGAAAGGTTCAAATGGGGGGTGAGGGTATGTTATTCTTGGCCTTGTGGACCTCCCCATTAGCTTGTTTTCAAGCTCAATCCTCTTTTTAACCTCTTTATTGTAGGCCTCTGGAATTGTTTCATATTTTCTCTTTAATTCAAACATGGCCTATTCTTCCTTCTTAGTAGTGGCCAAAAGAAATTGGGATGAATCCACATTCCAATGTGCTTCCTGTACATAAGAGGTATCAACAACTCACCTCACAATTATGTTTCCCATCAATCCAGACTCATCTGGTTGTGATAATGTGGCTCTAGAACCTCTTTTTAATGACCAGTTGACCAATGGAGCTTGATCCTCAATAAATGCAGTACCTTGGAAGTCCTTTTTATTTTGATCTTGCAAATTAAATTTGTTTGAAATAGA
This sequence comes from Cupressus sempervirens, assembly GCA_028749045.1. NCBI lineage: Eukaryota > Viridiplantae > Streptophyta > Pinopsida > Cupressales > Cupressaceae > Cupressus > Cupressus sempervirens. The sequence goes on from CM053784.1 coordinate 709,757,122, forward strand.
ATTGAAAACTAAGGCATTAGCAATGTCCCAATTCGGTAACAACAAAATGCTAGATGCCTTCACCATTTGTCTTCACTCTTCAAGGCTTATGTTCTGAAATTATCTTATCATTTCTTCTTTTTTTTGGTTCTCAATGGAGGCCTCATCCATTTCTAGATGCTCTAATTTCAATCTTTTACATCTTTCTTTAAAATTATTCATGTTCACCCTACATGCAAATTGCTGGAAATCCATAGACTTTACAAAATTGTCATCAACCAAAAATTGATGACTTGCTTGTTCTAATACAGGATCCAATTCCCTACCTCTATAGTCAGCTATTGTTAGATCCAAAATTGGTGGAGGAGGTTCTTGAGGGTTACCCTCATCTAACTTTGCTTGAGTAATAAAAATACCTCCTTGTGATCCAATCTGCTCAATTTGTTCACCAATGAGCTATTCTTCTCCAATCCTCAAAGGGGATTGAGTGGGTGAATATTCCTCAATTTGAGGACTCTTTTCCTTCATTACCTTTTGCCTCTTGGGTGAAGGTTCATCAAGTCTCTCCTCTTAGACTACACTAGTGGATCCCATTATTTGCTTGCCCTTATCTACAGGAGCCCTTTTATTCTAAATTACAGTATAACTAGGTTTCTTTTGAATAACTATATGTCTAGCTCCTATATTAGGAGTGAAAGCTAACCTCCTCATGACCTCTCTAGCCTTATCTAGGTATGAATCAATAAAAAATTGCTTCTTCTCATTCATAGCTTCCATTATTTTAGGGAAGGTATTCATGAGTTTATTTACTTTATCAGCCTCTGTATTCGTATTGGCTAGAGGACCATATTTTTGATCAAAATAATGAATGAATTCTAAAACTCGGGAATAAACTCTCCACTTTTCCTTTTTAGTTTCCTATTCCTACAATGAGAATTCATTCCTTATAATGTCCTCTGGATAATAGGAGTCATGTTTGACTTGACCCAATTTAATCCTGTCTCAAGGTTTGATTAAAAAATCCCTCAGTATCACAAAAATGGGGATGGGAGACAACCATTTTATACTGATCCAAAATTCTATGCAAAAAGTGCCAACCCCCTTTGGTAATCACAAACTAATGTGCCATAGTGCAAGTAGGAAAAATTGACCCCAGTGACCTTTTCAATAGAAACATCTCCTCCACTCCTCCTAATTGTCATAAAACTTCAATTATTCCTACCGTTAAAGGTACTTGGTAGGGAAATACACGAGGGCTCCCCCTAAAAGCATAAATTTTGAAAACACTAGAAATAGAGTAAGGAATGATATCTCACCAATTGTGTGAAACTTTCAAATTATGGGGGTTATCCATAGGCCTAATGAGATCCATTAGTGCCTTAGGGATCCTGGGATTGTCACTCAATATGAGGAATCCCAATTTAGAGGCAAAATACCTATCAAATCTGACAAAACTAGCATTATCTGCATCCTAGGTCATATCTACACTCCACAACTAGACTGACAGTGTTTCCCCATTCTCCTCTCTATTCAATTCCATCTCTTTACCAAAATATGCCACCCCTTTAAACAAGAATATATGCATCAACAAAGAATAGTACCCAAAGGTCTTCTCCACTTTCCCTTTGGCAATTCCAACTAAACCAACATGGATTTCTTTAGCTAAAAAGGAAGCAAAATAAAAAATAACATCTACACCAAAAGATGCAATTTGAACCATCATATACATAAGTCCAATGGGCATGAAATCTTGCTCATCTTCACCAAAAACACAACATAGGGTCCTGTATATGTCTACAACTTAAGAAGTAAAAAGACTCTTCTTAAAAGGTTCCCTCAAGGCTGCAGTGAAAACTAGCAAAGTTACTATTATGCCAATGTGTGCCCTCAGTGCACCTCCCCTAATCACATCCTTCTTTACCTTGTATTCATTCTCTAGTTCTGATAGATTAATTGGCATATGATAATTTGGCAATGGCTCTAGGTGAAAAACCTCTCTAATTTCCTCACGACTAATTGAGATCAGAGGTACACCATTAGTTCTTCTCACCACCCTAATAGCTTGGTCATAATTCTTGGCAATGGCTTCAAGAAAATCATAATCCATGAAAACACTTGGAACTACTAGTTTTCCCAAATCAAAATTCTAGATGTTAGCATGATGGGAAAACAAATTCCTTTCTGAAAACCATTTTCTAAATAAAACAAGACCAGTTTGTGTAGTTTTTGCATCTCTAACCTAGTTACCTTTGTCAAATAGTCCATAAGAAATCTTAAGTCTAGGGTTTAAGGAAATTAACTTCTTAACTTGTGTAGGTTTGGTAGTGGATCTAGGAGTAATTCTAGAAAATCCTCATGAACATTCCTATCCATATAATTTACTTGCCCAAAAAATGCTTTCTTAGGAGGCATCTTGACTATAATTCATAGGAACTGGAATGCTACAAAGGCTATAATATGAGTACTTACTTGATTTTCCAAACTTGTTCTTCTCTAAACCTCTTCAATAGCTCATGAATAGGGAGGATTACTTCACGTCTTTGTTGGCTTATCATAATATCATCAGTAGGCTTTTGTGCTCAAAAAATGTGAAATCTTTATTTGCATGAGAATAGAAATGGAAAAATCTCTTGTATTATACTCTATTTTTCTCACACAAAAAGCTTTCATTCATCATAAATGCACAAAATTGAAAAATAGAGTGGCATCACATTTCCTTTTGAATTTGCACCTTTGATCCTCAAAAAATCCTATGATCCAGGAATGAAAATTGGGCTGACTCACCTTTCTTCCTAACATGCTGGTAGTCAAGCCAATAAAATGCTTCCATCTGTACCTTTCCTTCAATGATGGCATTTTAGTCTGGGCCAATTGATGACTAGGGACACGTATCATGAAATCGCTACCTCGCTATGCATAATTTTTGAGCATCTTGGTATAGCAAGATAGTGATAACCATTGATGTTTCCTTGATCATGTGGCAAACATTTGATACAACTCTTAAGAAAGAAATGGTGGGTCCCTCATTCACTATCTCACTATACATAATCTTCATGCAACTCTTTGTAGCGAGATAGTGATGGTCGTGGATTTGAAGTTAATCTAATGGCTTGGAAACTACATGAATCTTTGAAAATGTGGTGGGTCCCTTACTTGCTACCTCGCTATCCATAATTTTTGCACATCTTTCCATAGCGAGATAGTGAGTATCATAGATCCATGCTTGATCTGATGATCAGAATCCTTTACATTTTTTTTGGATGGCGCGTGGGTCTAGGTTACTGCTGATGCTGAGTTGGCTTAGCATGCTGGAACATATATATATTATCTTAATCCCCTAGTGACATCATACCTCTTTGGCTTTGCCATGTTTATTATTTTTCAGGTAGGTCGCTACATCACTACCGAAAAAAGTCACCAAATTTTCGGTAGCGACATAGCGACTTCCTATAACCTATCAAAATTTAGTGTCGAGAAAATTAAAAATAGAATAACCATGACTGATAGGGTTGTCATAGAAATAAAGGCATAGTTTGTAAGATATCTTCCTCAGGATACTCAAAATCACTGCCCATTTTGAAAGAAAGCTATCTTTTGTAATATCTAGGCACTCACTATATCACTACCAAAAAATTGATGACTTTACCAGTCACGATGTAATGAGCTCCAACAGATTAAGAATTTAGGTGATGGAAAATATATGACACATTTGATTGAAATTTCACCTATTAATACTACTTTCAGAGAAGGTAGTCATCCACATTTATGAAACTACATGGGAATTCCATAGTCACATCCATCTTTAAAAAGGTTGTCGCTTTCTTTATATTCTAGGGACTCACTATGTCACTACTGGTAGGGCACATAGAATTTTCGATCATGACATAGTGACTTGCCAAAAAAATTGGGTCCTAGTGATAGCACTTGGAAATTGCTCCTCATGTGTCCTTCTGATACTAAAAACCCTGGGATAGAGAACATGACCAGAAAGCTTTGAAATTAATACACTTCTCCAATGTCAAACCTCATTTTTCAATACCAAAACATAGTTTTTCAATGGTCGCTACATCACTATAGTAAGCAGCCTCACAATTTTTTATAGCAAGCATGCGACATCCGTGGATCCAAACAAGATTGAATGGTAGGGAAAGACCTTTTCAAAAAGGACTGAACAATGACATTGAATTAGGTGGGAAAAGAATATTCAACCCTCTTTTAAAAGATTTTGCACCAAGATAAATTTAAAAGGGCAAGACCTAGAGTTTTACACAAATTTTAAAGGATATAGAAAATACAAGACCCAAAAATTGAAACCCTAGGATCAAACAAAGGAACTCACATCTAATTTTTATATCATGATTTTAAGAAAAGTTATTATGTAAAAAAATAGATCATGTAACATGAGAGCTAGAGAAGTACTATTGACTGCACTTCCTAAAATTGAGTACAATTAGGTAAAATCTCTTGCTACTTCACATTTGATTTGGAAAGCTTTGCAAAATAGTTTTGAAGGTGATGCACACTCTAAGAAGTTAAGGCTACAAAGTTGGATTTGTGCATTTCAAGATGCTAAAATGATGGAAGATGAATTGGTAAGAACATATATAGGTAGGATATTAGAAATTACAGTAGGTATTAAAGCTCAAGGAGGAACCAAAGAAGATGATGAAGTTATATGGAAGATATTGAAGATTGTAACACCATCATTCATGTTAGCAATTCATATAATACAATTGTTTATATCATGTACCAAATATTTCATAAAGGTGACATTGCTTGGAAGACTTGAAGCAGTTGAGAGTGAACTTAGACAATCCAAAGAATTTACTAGAACAGAAACAAAATTTTATTGCCTTGAATATTTGACATAACTTATCAAGGAGCACAAGCGATAGAGGATATTTTGCTAGCAGCAATAGATCTGAGGAAAATAAAAAAATTGAAGAAGGAGTAGCCCTTCTAGTAAGAAGAGAAAATGGAGTTAAGAATTTTTTTAAATATTGGAATTGTGATGAATATGGTCATTATGCATCTAAGTATCCTAAAAGGGAGAAAAAGTATAAAGGAAATCATAAGCCTGGAAAAGATAGAAATTGTTTGTATGCAAATGAAGATAGTGATTCTGATGAACAAGCGTCAAGTGCTAGTGATGATGAAATTGGATTTGTGGAAATTAAAGAAGAAAGTCTAGAGAAGGTAGCTTTGGTATCATAGGTTGAGAAGAAATATAATTGGATAATTGACAGTGGTTGTTGACATCATATGACTGGTGATATGAACAAGTTTTTTGACTTCAAAAGCCAAAATGGAGGAATTGTCAGAGTTGGAAATAATGCAGCATGCGAAGTTAAAGATATTGGATCTATAACTCTTGATGGTAGAACTAATACCGAGGATGTATACTTTTTTGATGTTTCAAAACATAATCTTTTGAGTGTTGGACAACTAGTAGACACAGGTTATCAGTTACAATTCACAAAAAAGATATGCATGATTAGAGATAAAGATGGAAATGTAATTGGTATAGCAACCACATCTAGAGGTAATATATTTTAGTTGAATCCTACTGAAATGGAATTTTTTATTGAAAAGGTAGATGACAATTGGTTATGGCATAAGAGATTCTATCATATAAACTTTGATAGTATTTTGAGGACTAGTAGAATGTTTGTTGTTAGAGATTTTCTAAAGATTGTAAAGCCTACTAACACAATTTGAAAGGAATATGCTTTGGAAAAACATAATAGAACTTCTTTTCCAAGAAAGAAGTTTACTAGTACAATGAAATTGGAGATTATACACACAGATCTCAATGGTCCTACAAAGACTAGAGGATTCTGTGGTGAAAGGTATTTTATGATTCTAGTTGATAATTTTTCTAGAATGATGTGGGTTGTATTTCTTAAAGAGAAATTTGAGGCATTTGACAATTTTAAGATATTCAAAAATAGAGTTGAAAATGAATCCGACGTGAAGATTAAATGTTTGAGATTAGATAGAGGAGAAGAATTCACTTCAAATGAGTTTAACATGTTTTGTGAAGAAAATGGAGTTAAAAGACAACTACCATCTCTAAGAACCCCTTAATAGAATGGTAGAGAGAAGGAACAAATCTATTACAAAAGCTACAAGAGTTATGTTAGCAGAGAATGATGTATCCAAGACATTTGGAGAGAAGCTATGAATACATTAGTTTTTTCTATGAATAGAGTACAAGTCAAGAAAGAAACAAACAAACCAGACACCTTATGAACTATGGTTTGGTCAGTCACCTATAGTTAAGTATTTTAGAATATTTGGAAGTAAGTGTTACATAAAGAGAGATAATGAAATTGGTAAGTTTGATGCTAGAAGTGATGAAGGTATGTTTCTTGGTTATTCATTGAAAAGTAAGGCTAATAGATTTTATAATCAAAGGACTAAGACTATTATAGAGAGTGCAAATGTGAGAATTGATGAGAAGTTTAGAATACACGAGAGAATAGTTGATTACAATTTAGATGATGACGTTGTCACTAAGCTAATGAATAATGAGGGGTTTCTTGAGACTAACAATGATTTGCAGAATGAAGGAGAGCCAAGGTAGGAACAAAGCTCAAAACCTTCAGTAGAACCAAGAATTGAGATAACAACTCCTACTTTAGCAAAGAATATGATAAAGAGTCACCCATCTAAATAAATCATTAGAAGCAAAGACAAAGGTGTGATGAAAAGAAGCAAAGTAAATGAAGAACTATTCTTGATATCTCAAATAGAGCCTAAGAATTTAGATGAAGCATGCAAAGATGATTACTAGAAACAAGCTATGAAAGAGGAATTGGATTAGATAGAAAAGAATGAGACATGGGAATTGGTCCCTAGACTAGAAAACAAGAATGTGATAGGAATTAAATGGGTATTTAGGAATAAGATGAATGATCAAGGAGAAGTTGTAAGAAATAAAGAAAGATTGGTATGTAAAGGTTACTCATAGAAAGAAGGAATAGATTATGAGGAAGCTTTATGCTTTAGTGGCTAGAATAGAAGTATTAAGATTATTCTTAACCTATGCAACACAAAAAAAATTCAAAGTATATCAGATGGATGCCAAGCTAGCATTTTTGAATGGAGAACTTGAAGAAGAGGTATATATTGAGCAGCCTAAAGGATGTCCTTTGATAGATGACAAGGACATAGTATGAAAACTAAGGAAAGCATTGTATGGATTGAAGCAAGCACCCAAAACCTACTATGTGAGGTTGGGCAACCATTTGAAAAAGCTTGGATATAGAAAAGGTATGTCAGATAGTGATTTGTATTGGAAAGAAATTGATGATGATTTGATATTTATTAATATTTGTTGATGACATTATATTTATGGGAAATGATGAAGAAATTAATAATTTTGTAGAAGAGATGAAGAAATAATTTGAAATGAGCATGATAGGAGAAATGAAATATTCCTAGGATTGTAGATTGTACAGAACAAAGAAGGAATCTTTATTTCTCAAACTAAGTACCTAAAGAATTTACTGAAAAGGTTTGGTTTGGAAACATGAATAATGATTGGAAAACCTATAGTAACTGGACACAAGTTAAAACCCATTGGAACACCTATGGTAACTAGACACAAGTTATCTACAAAGGATGAAACACCTATTATTGAGAAGAAGAAGTACATATCCATGATAGGAGGATTGCAATATCTAACTCACACAATTATAGATATAGAAAATATAGTTGGAATTGTTGAAAGATTCTAAGCTGATCCCAGAGAAGCACATTATGTAGCAGTCAAAAGGATATTTAGATATCTGAAAGGAACTTCAAAATTTGGGTTATGGTATGATAGATCTAATGATTTTACTCTAAGTACTTATACTAATGTAGATTAGGCAAGTAGTATGGATGATAGAAAGAGCACTAGTGGAGGAGATTTTTTTCTTGGAGAAAGATTGGTTTCTTGGTTAAGCAAGAAGCAAGATTGTACATCTCAAAGTATAGTAGAAGTAGAGTATGTTGCAACAACAAATAATTGTAATCAAGCAATTTGGATGAAGTAGTTGCTAAAGGATATAAGGATAGAAATTAGTGAACCTATTGTTATACATTTTGACAACACAAGCATGGTAAATATGTCTAAGAATCTAGTATTGCATTCAAGGACTAAGCACATTTCTATTAAGTATCATATGTTGAAGCAAAAGTTGCAGAAAAAGAAATCAGATTGGAGTATGTGAGCACTAAAGAGAAGATTGTAGATATATTCACTAAACCTCTTCTGAAAGAGATGTATGAGTATTTGCAAGGTATGCTTGGGGTTATGAGCCTTCCTACATTAGAGTAAGAAGATGCAAGAGTGTATCAATCCAATGTAACATAGCACCAATGTTGTCTAGACTGAATGCTAATGCTTCCTGAATGGGGGAGTATTTGTGATGGACAAAATCATCTAAGACTCTTGGTGATATTGTTTTGAATAGTGTCTTTTGACACCCAAGTTAGCAAGTTGTTGCTAAGTTTGATACAGAGATGCTGGTTGTTGAAACCTTTAGCATTGATGTCAATGGGGGAGAAATATTGCATGAAAAACATTATGCTAAAAGTGTAAGGAAACTTAAGTGCGGAAATAACTTCCTACACTAATCTCATAAGGAAAGTATGGTGCAAATCCTTTTAAGATCCACTTACAGATTCAATATCATGTAAACAATAATATAGCAGCCAACCATGCATACAAAAAATAGATAGAGAAAGAAACACATAACACAAAGATTTGCCGGTGGGGAAAAACCTTTCGGTAAAACAACCCCACCCCTCTAGAACTTGCACAATGTATTATCTTCAACACAGGATTACAATACACTTGCAATGCAAGTTCAACATCAATGATAGAAGATTCTAGCAACACCTCAGTACCTGCAATCTTTCATCTATAACACTATTGCATTACAACATGCAATACTCATTTTATGAACATCTTAAGACCCAACAAAATCCCCACAAAGGAGTTGGGCATTTTTCATGGCTCATCCACCAAGAAACATGCACACTACCACATGTACATCCAATACCAAGAAAAGGGCGTCCATCCCTTGAATAGGCAATGACAACTTGTCATAGAATTTGCCAAAAATAGTGATCACAAGAGAAGTGTAAGGGAATCTATCATAACAACCTATTTTTGGCATATTCTCTTACACACACTAACCACTCATTCTTGGGCACCCAAATAGGCCTCATGTCATAAGATGCTCTTACACCTGCCATAGCTCATTCATTAAATAGCTCTTACGCATCATAGGAATCTGTCATAACCATTTCAGCCATGATCTCCTTCACACACTTCAAGATGCTGACACATGTAAGTGATCAACATGCCAACTAGACATGTACACTCACATTTACATATTATTTGCAAAAATGCATTTTACAAAACAAATAATAATAAGAATAGGAATTATACAAGGTTGAGACACCTTATTCCTAACATTCTCCCACTTGTCGAACACCTTGTAAGAGCAACAGGAACATAACAGGAACTAACCGCTATAGGCCGAAAGGCCCATAGACTCTGAACACCATCTAAACTTCTCAATGCCCACTAGTTTCATTAATGCATCTGCAACATTCTTCACAGTATCTACCTTCTCCAAATTTACCTTTCCATCTTCCACCATATCTCTCACAAAGTGAAACTGCACATCAATGTGCTTCGTTTTGGTATGGAAAGTTGGATTCTTCGCAAGGCAAATAACACTCTGACTATCACACCAAATAGTAATCTGTTCTGCATCAACACCAACATCAGAACACAATCTCTTAAGCCAAATGGCTTCCTTACAAGCATGAGTAGCAGCCATGTACTCAGCTTTTGTAGTGGACAAAGCAACCACAGGTTGTCACTTACTCATCCAACTGATGGCACCACCAAACATAGTGAACACATAACCATTGGTGGATCTCCTGCGATCAATATCACCTGCCCAATCTAAATCCACAAACCCATGAATACAAACTGAATGCAAAGATCCAAAAGAGTTACCATGATAACATATGGAGTAATCTGATGTACCCCTCAAATATCTAAATACTCGCTTAACTGCATCCCAATGTATTTGTCCAGGATTAGCCATAAACTGACTTAGGACTCCCACTACTTGGGCAATGCCTGGTCTAGTACATACCATAGCATACATAAGACTGCCAACTGCACTAGCATAAGGTACTCTACTCATGTCCTTCACCTCACTAGGAGATTTTGGACAATCATCTACAAATAGCTTTGTTCCCATAGAAATAGGAACACATAGTGGTCTACAATCTGCCATGCTGAACCTGTCCAACACAGACTTCACATACTTACTCTGACTCAACCAAAGTTTTCTGTTAGACCTATCTCTACTGATTTCCATACCCAAGATGTACCTAGCTACCCCAAGATATTTCATCTCAAACTCTGTTGACAACTGAGATTTAAAATCAGAAATCATACCCTTACCCTTCCCAAATAGCAACATATCATCAACATATAATGCAACAATAAGAAGGCAATCATTTTCAACTCTGAAATAAACACAATGATCTGATTTTGATCTTACAAATCCAATTGACAACATAAAGGCATCAAAATTAAGTTACCACATCCTAGGAGATTGCTTCAAACCATATAGAGATTTATTCAATCTGCAAACAAAGGATTCTTTACCTTTAACAATGTAGTGCTCAGGCTGTGACATATAAATCTCTTCCTCCAAATCACCATGAAGGAAAGCTGTCTTCACATCCATCTGTTCTATCTCTAAATCATATGATGTAGAAAGAGATAACAGAAATCTAATGGATGTCAACTTAGCAACAGGAGAGAATATTTCACCATAATCAATTCCTTCTACCTGTGAATACCCCTTTAGCTTTGTACCTTTCAACACTGCCATCTGCACAGAATTTCTTCTTGAACACCCATTTACAAACAACAAATTTTCTCCCTTTAGGCAAAGGTACAAGGTCCCAAGTTTTGTTTTTCTCTAATGAAGCCATCTCATCATCCATAGCCTCAATCCAGGAACCTGCATCTTCCATGCCCAAAGCCTCTTTCACAGATCTAGGCTCATCAGTGTTAGTAATCAAAGCAAAAGCAAAACTGGAATCTAACATAGAATAACCAAACCTTTTTGGTTGCTTTCTTTCTCTCATGGATCTCCTCAAGGGCTGAGCTTGAGGTTGTTCTTCCTCTTCTTCTAAACTATCAGAGTTGCTAGAGCTCTCCTCATCATTAGACCCAACATGGTCTCTTTGTTCAGTCTTCTCAAGGGTAGGAGGCAACTGAACAACATTTTTTTTCTTTTCTTTTTCATCTGGTTGTAGCACAATAGGAGAAGATGTTAGCTCTCTAAAAATAACATTTCTACTATACAACACCTTACTAGTCACAGGATCCCAAAGCTTGTATCCTTTCACACTAGCACTGTACTCGATGAAAATATATTTAACAACTTTTTTTTCCAACTTAGATCTTTTCTCCTTTGGAACATATGCATAAGCTTCACAAACAAAAACATGAAGATGTCTAATTAAAGGCTTCTTACCAGACCACACCTCCATGGATGTCTTACCAACAAGGGTTGATGTAGGAGATCTATTAACCAGATAGCAAGCAGTGGCCACAGCTTCAGCCCAAAACCTTTGTTCTAAACTAGCTCCACTAAGCATACTCCTAGCCTTCTCCATCAGTGTCCTGTTCATTCTCTCAGCAACTCCATTTTGCTTCAAGGTATAAGGAGTTGTATTATGCCTCTTGATACCTTGTTCTTTATAGAACTGTTTAAACTCTACTGAGCAAAACTCACCACCATTTTCAGTTCTCACACACTTAATCTTCTTACTAGTTTGATTCTCTACAAGGGCTTAAAATTCCCTTAATCGACTAAAGACTTGTGTCTTACTTTTAAGGAAATAAATCCATGTCCTTCTACTATAATCATCTATGAAAGATACAAAAAATATAGACTTGGAGATCGAAGGAACTTTTACAGGACCAAATACATCAGAATGAATAAGATCCAAAACATCAAAAGATTTGTGAGAACTAGAGTAAAATTGAACATGATTTTTTTTACCATATACATAGTGTTCACAAAAGTTGAACTCGAGATTGCAATCATTTAACCCCTCAACGAGATTTTTCTTTTTCAGGGTTCTGAGACCCTTCTCACCAATGTGGCCAAGTCTCATATGCCACAACATTATCTTTTCTGCAGGAAGCTTTCCTTCCAAAGTGTTTGCATTGCCATCAGAACCAATAACCACATAATTCTTCACTGGTCGTCCAGATGGTGAGGATGAAGAACTGTTACATAGAGGAATACATGCATCTAGCTGAAACAAAGTACCTCTCCTAGTACCCTTAGAAAGCACCATCGATCCTCTAATCATCTTACATCCTTCTTTCAAAAAAACAACTTGCACACCTACATCATTTAGCATACTTACAGATAATAGGTTTCGTGCTAGACCTGGAATGTGCATAACTCCATTGATTCCCTTTACTCATCCATCAAGAAATTTGATAGTGACCCTTCTGCGTCCAACTATCTTTAGGTGAGAATCATCACCCAAGTACACCTTTCCACCATCGAACTCTTCATATCTTGAGAACCAATTTCGATAAGAGGTCATGTGAAAAGATGCACTCGAGTCAACCAACCACACATCATCAGATGCATGGGCTGCCAAAGCTACGATGAATGCATCACAATCTTCTTGAGATTTTTTAGAACCAGAATTTGAGGCTTTCTTCTTCTTCTTAGGCTCTTTACAGTCTTTATGGAAGTGCCCAGTCTTTTCACAGTTCCAACATTTTGCCTTGGACTTATTGGAAGTCTTTGACTTCACACGGGATTTGGATCTACCCTTATTGTCAGACTTATTGTCATTTTTCTTTCCTCTTTCCATGGATCTCCCACGAATAGCAAGGGCTTCTTTTTTTGAAATGGAAGCCTTTCTTTACATCTCCTCTGATAGCAGCGAAGACACCACATCATCCATTTTGAAGGTGACTAATGTGCTTCTGAGAGCCATCACAAGATGGTCCCATGAATCCGGTAAAGAACACAAAAGTTTGTAGCAACGATCCTCCTCCTCTAACTTGAGACAAATAGATGTCAACTATGCAGCCAACAGATTAAATTCATTTAAATTATTCGTTAAGGATCCACCTTCCTCCATTCATAGAGAATACAACTTCTTCCTCAGGAACAACTTGTTCACCAGAGATTTGGCCTGATACACGGCCCCAAGTCTCTCCCACAAACTATATGCAATTTTCTCATCTAGAACATTCAGAAGGACTACATCAGTTAAATAGAGTGTTATGAGACCCTTAGCTTTATGGTCTTTGATATCCCAATCTTCTTAAGTTATAGTTGTTGGTCTTGTAGTGCTTGTAGTCGCTTCCCATAGGTCATGATCTTCCAACATGTCTTCCATCTTGAGTTTCCACAACTCAAAATTAGTGCCATTAAATTTCTCCACCTCCATTCTTCCATATGATGAACTTTCCATCTCAATCTAAAAATAAGATTTAGGATAATCTGCACAAGACTCCCACTCAACTTGAGATTAGCTAAAAAAACCCTACCTAACAACTAGGATCAAAAGTTGATCAAGCTCTGATACCACTTGTAAGGAAACTCAGGTACGGAAATAGCTTCCTACACTAATCTCATAAGGAAAGTATGGTGCAAATCCTTTTAAGATCCACTTACAGATTCAATATCATGTAAACAATAATATAGCAGCCAACCATGCATACAAAAAATAGATAGAGAAAGAAACACATAACACAAAGATTTGCCGGTGGGGAAAAACCTTTCGATAAAACAACCCCACCCCTCTAGAACCTGCACAATGTATTATCTTCAACACAAGACTACAATACACTTGCAATGCAAGTTCAACATCAATGATAGAAGATTCCAGCAACACCTTAGTACCTGCAATCTTTCATCTATAACACTATTGCATTACAACATGCAATACTCATTTTATGAACATCTTAAGACCCAACAAAATCCCCACAAAGGAGTTGGGCATTTTTCATGGCTCAACCACCAAGAAACATGCACATTGCCACATGTACATCCAATACCAAGAAAAGGGCATCCATCCCTTGAATAGGCAATGACAGCTTGTCATGGAATCTGCCAAAAATAGCAGTCACAAGAGAAGTGTAAGGGAATCTGTCATACCAAACTATTTTTGGCATATTCTCTTACAAACACTAACCACTCATTCTTGGGTGCCCAAATAGGCCTCATGTCATAAGATGCTCTTACACCTATCATAGCTCATTCCTTAAATAGCTCTTACACATCATAGGAATCCGTCATAACGAGTTCAACCATGATCTCCTTCACACATTTCAAGATGCCAACTCATGTAAGTGATCAACATGCCAACTAGACATGTACACTCACATTTACATATTATTTGCAAAAATACATTTTACAAAACAAATAATAATAAGAATAGAAATTATACAAGGTTGAGACACCTTATTCCTAACAAAAATGGAGAAGTTTAGCATAAGTGCAGTATCTAGAGTGACGATTTGGTATTGAGCATATTGAGGTATATCAATGGGAGAGTATGATTGATAAGAGGATTTGAGGACTAATAGTCTTTTGTTGGTATTCCTGGAACTAGATGTTTTTCATCTATGTTGCCATCAATGCCAAAGGGGGAGATTTTTGGAAGATTGAGGAGATTGTTGGAGCATGAATGCTGATGATATTCCTATGGGGAAGTACTACTATGATGTTATATTACATCCATGACTAAGTTTTTCATTGATGTCAATATAGCATGTTCTATGTATACATAGAAATCTTCTATGGTATCTAATAGAAAGATCAAGTTGGTATGGACAACTAGTTGAGCATGATAACCACACAAGGTTACAAGAGATACTTCTGAGTATCTAGTATATGTAGTTAACGTCAGAAGAAGAAAGGATAAGTCTAGAAAAAGTTTTATAAGTGTAGGACCTAGAAAATGGGCTAATGTTTAACATACTATGAGAAAATCACATATTCAATAATCATATATTAATACCCTCTAGTCTACCACGAAAGCCAAATGAATAAAAAGAAGAAAAATAATTAAAAACTCCCTCTTTCACTTGTAGCTCCCATGCCCTTCTTTCTTCTCCATATGATGTAGCTCCAAATTTCCTATAGTGCACACAATTATGAATAAAAAACCTATGAAAGTGATGATGATATGATAATACTTGAAGATGTGATTTAAGTGTGAGAGCAAGAGTGAAAACATAAGGAAACTAGGGTCCTAAAAACACTCAAGAAGTAGGACTAGAAATGAGAGAAAGAATGCTCATTTTATAATCAACACACAAGGTGGGAGCATTGGATTTGTCACCCTTGGATATGTGACATGGCAAGAGATTCCTTTGATAATCCATAACACATATGACACAAGATGCCAAATGTCAAATTGTATGATGCTTGGAAGTAAAACTTGGCTAAAGATGGAAGAGGATCTATGATGTGTCATATGACACTTCAAACCCTCTTAAAGCCAAGAATCTATGACAATGGAAGCCAAATATGGACTTGCATAAGAGAATAAGAATATTAGATTATGACATATCTTAGCCAAGTGTCAAAGGAGAACCCATGAGGTGTCACACCCATGTGCCATGATGATGTCACTATTATGTGGAGTAATTGAATTAAAAATCCTTGATTCCACACAAATAAGAATTAGTGAAAATGGAATAAATGGAAGAAAATATGACTTAGGAAATTGAGAATCTTCATGGTTTGTGAATGATGAAGTAATTAATTAATAAAATTAATTAATTGAGAAGCTTAGTTAAGAAGAAATATTAATGAAATGACATAGGATTAAATTATGGGTTATTTAATCCTATAGAGAAAATTAGTAGATGATTGGCCAATTTGATTTGATAAGTACGATAGTTTCTTTTGATGAAATGTGATGATAATGGATATTGACTAGAATGATGATGGCTAGACCAAAGCATGGTCAAATTGATTGATTGATCAAAATTGATAACATGCTAAGGACACATGACATGAATTAAGGACACGTAACATTTAACATTGTAAATGCTATAGGATCGAGATTGATTGGTAAGGTTGATCATAATAACATCAATGCACATTGTCAATGTTATTAAATAGTTGAAAATACTATGATCTGATACTAAGAGACTTGACAATGTCAAAGATCAGATGATATGAATGATAATTTGACCTAGCACTAAGAGCCACGATAGTACTAAGGTCAGATTGATAATATTTGATAGATTGATAGGTTTCCAAGGCATTGAAAGCCACAAGAATGCCTAGGATTAGATAAATGATGATTGATTTTGGATGTTTGACATGTTTTGGGCTGATTAGGAATGATTTTAGGTGATTCCAGGTTGATTTGGGGTGATTTTGAGTTGATATGAAATGGTTTTGAGTTGATTTGAAATGGTTCCAAAATGATGTTAAATCAATGTGAAAGAGGATATGAATGATGACAGACATTGTTGAGATATGATCAAGTTGGTCAAGAGATTAGAATTAGTAGAGTGAGAAAATGGGATGAACTAGTATGAAGAAGTGATGAAACCATAGATGCAAACCATTTTTGAGTATCTGCATTTTGCCCCTCTTTGATACAATGTGATTTAGAGCATTGTGTCAAAGAATGCTAACAAAAAAGCCATAAAAGCATGCCCCAATAATGGTGGTATATATTTATGGCCCCTTGAGAAATTGACCAACATAGGCATATGATAGGTCGACTTCATCAACAATGAGAAAAAAAACCATAGCAACTGACAGATAAAAAATTAGAGCTAAAACATGAAAGTTATGGGCTCCAGAGTGTAAAAAAAATTGTGACCAACATAGAAAAGGCCTCTTGCACATCCATCTAGATAGTAACACACTATAAAAGGGATTGGAAAGGGTTTTGAAAGTCATTTTCACATTCACTTTTGGAAGAAAATAGCTTTGGAGCAAGGAGAATGGAATGACTACCTAGGGAGCAACACCGTGGTGAATGAGTGCATACCTTCCAATGGTGGGAAAAAGCTGGACCTTTGATGAGTATATCAAGGCCATATTTGTACCATTTTTTTTTTCTTTTTCATGCTTTTTCCTACTTTTTAGGCACCTAGGAGTCTATTGGGGTCAAATAGGGTCAAATGAGGTCGAATGGGGGTCCCAACGCTAGGTCCAGGAATCCAAACACTCCAATTGCACTCAAAATGCATCCAACTATGCCATGGGCACACTTTGCATGCCTAAGTGTGCAATGGGTGTAGTTGGGAGCCCCAACTGCGCCCTAGGATGCTTTGAGGTTTGAACAAGGTCCAGATGAGCTTGGATCAACCTGAAACTTGGGTCAAACTAGCATAACCATAGGGGGATGTTAGAATCATGTTAAAATGAAGTCAAAGGTGGTCTAAGTGGTCAAAATTTGGTTAAACTTAGGGTAGATGTAGGTCAAACTTGGGTAAATGCTGACAAAGAATAGTGCAAAGGGCCTGAAAGGGTGCAAATAGACTCAGAATGACCCAAAACTTGGACCACATGTTCAAAACCCTAGGAAGAGTTGAAAACATAGGTTAACCAAGGATAGGATGGTCAAAAAAATGTCAAACCTAGTTAAACTTAGGTCAGATGGAGGAAAAAAGCTGATAGATGGATAGGGATAGGGTCAAAATGATGCAAATGAGCTCGAAACAACTCAAAACTTGGTAAAAATGTTTGAAACCATAGAAAGAGTTTAAAAACATAAGTCAACTTAGTCAAACATTCTTAGAAAAAGTCAAAATTAGTCAAACTAAAGTCAAACTAAGTCAAACTTGGGTCAAAGGTAGGTTAAAATGCATACAAAACCATAGGAGATTGACATAGGCTATATGATTATACAGGAGGAGCTACCCCTATTATAGATGAGGGGACATAGGCTACAGAGTCTTGCATTATGTCACTAGATTACAATTGGTGAGTGAGGGATCTTGGCTTGTCTTAGTTTATATCATGTTACATTAATGCTAGAGGTGAGGGGGAATAGGGCTTTACTGACAACTTTGATAGAGAGATGACACTCAAAGATTGGTTCGTTCCATCTCTTGATAGGGGAGGTGACTATGACTTTAGAGGATGTATGGCACATCCTTAAGATCCCTATTCATGGAGAGTTAGTAGTGTACGACCTAGCTATAGGATGAGTAGCACTACATCGCTTATTTGGATGCGAAGATGAGGAGCTAGGGATCTGAGATTACGAGTTCGATTGGGACCCATTGGTGGTACATCATGAGTGATTGACATCTATGATCTATTAGGTGATTGGTAGATTATTGTTACCTAATAGGCAAGGACATGGGTTCTCTATCGGATGGGGCAAGTTCTAGAGCAGATGATCATTAAGGGTACTATGTTTTCCTAGAGCCCATGCATGTTGGTGATGTTGTATTACTATCCTCATCAAGTGGCATATAGATGTGGGCTATCATTTAGCACTAGAAACACATTGTTACAGATCTAGGCCTATGAGCACATTGTAGTATATATGCCTCTTGCAAAGTGAGAGTTGGTGGAGGACATGCCATATGCATATAGTTATAGGGGTGTACTAGCATGAGGACCACTAGGGTACATGAGGTACTTCCAACATCAGATAGAAACTATGAAACAATTTATTTGGAGACCTTATAGAGATTACCCTAGATGGGATGATGATGAGATTCACCTATCTTACTGTAGGCAGGAGTGCTATCTCATAGGGCACATAGTGATTGAGCACTTGGTGATAGAGATGTACCTGCTAGAGTGGGTATAAAGGTAGTTTGGTGAGATACAAGATGTACTAACCAATTTAGCATTATTTTCTTGGTCTAGAGCAAAGGTTCAAGAGTGGGGAGCACCCATCAAGACATAGGTGGCATATGTCAAGCTAGAGGAGTTATAGCTGAGGATATAGGGGGCAACAATCGATGTAGTGGATGCAGACATGATGATAGAATATGCCAAATGGTTTGCACAACATTGTCTGAGGCCTTTGATAGATCTAGTAGTACTAGTACCATGAGAAAGATCTTAGGAAAAGTAGGATGAGGTAGATGATAAGGAGGAGGAGGATGGGGGAGAGGATGATGCTAAGGAGGAGGATGGGGGTGATGATGATGAGGGAGGAGATGAGGATGTTGAGTATGATGCAGGGGATGATGAGGAGGATATTAAGGGGGAGGATGAGGGAGATGATGAGGAGGATGCTAAGGGAGAGGACGAGGGAGATGATGATGAGGAGGGTGGAGATAGTGGGGATAAGGATGATGTTGGAGGTGGTGATGAGCAAGAGAATGAGGACAACTATTGAGTGACTGGGGATGATGGTGGTGAGGGAGGGGATGAGGATGACATAGGTGTAGATGTAGTTGCGATAGATGTGGAGGGAGATCTAGTGGATTGCGCCAATAGGGCACTAGTACTAGTATAGATAGGGCCTAGTTGTTAGGATAAACCACAAACATAAATAAAAACTACATGCAAATATAACCAATAACAGAAAATAATAGATCACACAGAAAGGAAAACAAGGCACCAAGATTTAACATGGTTCACCAATCCTTGGGCTATGTCCACCAAACAACAAGTCCGATCTTATTACAATCCAATGATTACAACCTGATTACAATCTGTAATCCATTAATGTTCAATACCGCCGCAAGAACCAAATTCGCATCACAACATAATGAAAATTACCCAACCCTAAACCCTTTTTATACAAGTATTAAACTGCTTTAGGGTTATAGCATGTCAGCCATAATTAGCCATAACTTTAGTGGCAAATCTACGAATGGTGAATAGTACCAAAATGATTGGCGAATAGTACCAATTTTTTTTTTCTCCGACCGATGCCCCAAACCCCACTAATTATGAAGTATGTACAGTACTTTCTTGATCAGTCACCACAATCTAACAATCTCCCACTTGGGGACTGATCAGGCTCCACACTAAACAACAATCTCCCACTTGGAGACTGATCCTATAGCAATACCACTACCACATGGGGCTCCCACTGGATCAAACCACCCTAGACTCTGCTGTTCTTTTATTCATGTTTAGTCTAAAAGACCAACTGAAGCTAAAGAGGAGTTTAGCTTCTCCCTTGTTACAACCTTTGTCAACATATATGCTGGATTGTCATTGGTATGTATCTTCTCCAGCTTTAATTGTCCATTCTCCAAAATTGACCTAATGAAATGGTACCACAACTGTATGTGTTTGGTCTTAGAATGTAGAGCTAAATTCTTAGCAAGATGAATGACACTCTGACTATCTATGAACAAATAATTATCCTTTTGAGGATGTCCCAATTCTTCCAAGAAGAACTAAAGCCATATCATCTCCTTGGTTGCCTCTATAGCAGAAACATACTTTCCCTCTATAGTGGATAGGGCAAATCTTTTGTAACCTAGAAACCCATCTCACAGCTGCCCCACCAACAGTAAAGACATAACTTGTAGTACTCCACCTGGTATCAATATCCCCTGCCAAATCTGAGTCAACATAGCCCTATAAATTAGTAGTAGAGCCCCCAAAGTGTAAACACTTATTGGATGTTCCTCTCAAATATTGAAGAATCCACTTGACAACATTCCAATGCTCAAATCCTAGATGACTCATATACCTGCTAACGAATCCCACTGCATGTGCAATATCTAGCCTAGTGCATACCATAGCATACATCAAGCTTCCTACAGCTAAAGCATAGGGTACCTTGGACATCTTATCCTCCTCTTCCTATGTCTTGGGACACATCTCTTTAGTCAATTTCAAATGACCAAGTAAAGGTGTGCTAACAGCTTTAGCATTCTCCACAGAGAAACATTGGAACACCTTCTCAACATAATCAGCTTGAGATAGCATCAATGTTCTGTTCTTCCTATCTCTACAAATTTTCATACCAAGGATTTGTTTTGCTACCCCCAAATCCTTCATAGCAAATGCATGTGCTAACTGACATTTTAGCCCCTTAATATGATCCATGTTAGACCCAACTACAAGCATATCATCACCATATAAACATAAAATAATGTAGCTATCATCATCCAACCTCTTAAAATAAACACAATAATCTAAATGACACCTATTATAGCCATGCTCATGCATAAACCTATCAAATTTCAGATACCATTGCCGAGGTGCTTGCTTCAAGCCATATAAACTTTTCTTCAATTTGCACGCTAAGTTCTCCTTACCTTTGACCTTAAATCCCTGTGGCTGGGCCATATATATTTCTTCATCCAAATCACCATGAAGAAAGTTATTTTAACATCCAACTGCTCTAAATGAAAATTTTCAGTAGCCACAATACTTAAAATAGTACGGATACAAGTCATTTTAACAACAAGAGAAAATATCTCATCAAAATCAATTCCCTTTTTCTGTGCAAATCCTTTTACAACTAACCTGGCCTTAAATCTTTTCTTACCTCCTTCCTCTTCTTTCAACCTTTAAACCCACTTATTCTGTAAAGCCTTTTTACCTGCAGGCAACTTGCATAGATCCCATGTCTTATTCTATAGCAAAGAGTCCATTTCATCTTTCATTGTAGACTCCCACTGAATCTTAGTATCCACCTGCACAACTTCATCATAACTTTTAGGTTCACCAGCATCAGTAAGTAAAATAGAATACAAAGAGGGAGAAAATCTTTGTGGAGGTCTAATTTTCCTTGTTGACCGTCTAACATTCACTGGTGTGTGTGGTATTTGTTGTTGCAGTTGTTGTACATCATGAGGAATGGCTGGAACATTAGCTTTTGGAGTATCATCCTGCACTACATAATCATCTTCTTTCTTCTAATGTTTCTGCAACAAATCTTTGTACAACACTTTCTCATTGAATATGACATCCCAACTTCTAACAATTTTAAGATTTTCAAAATCCCAAAGCCTATAACCAAATTCAATAATTCCATATCCAACAAAGACACATTTCTTTGATTTAGCTTCTAGCTTGGTTCTATTTTTAGAGTCTATATGAGAAAAAGCTTCACAACTAAAGGTCTTGAGAAAAGAATAACTCCCCTTCTTACCAGTCCATGCTTCTTCTGGAATACCATAGCCCAAAGGAGTAGAGGGACCTCTATTAATCGAATATACTGCAGTATTGATAGCCTCTACCCACATGTGTAAGGGCAACCTAACATGCAACCTCATGCTCCTTGCGCACTCCATTATAGTCCTGTTCATGCGTTTAGCCACTCCATTTTCCTGTGGAGTCCTTGGAATAGTTTTTTGTCTTCGAATACCATTAGTGGAGCAATAATCTTCAAATTCATGACTGCAATACTCACCATCATTATCAGATTTGAGACATTTTAATTTCTTACCAGTCTCATTTTCAACCAAGCATTTTCATTTCTTAAAAGTTTGAAATACATCAGATTTCTATCTAAGGAAATAAACCCATACTTTTCTAGTTGCATTGTCAATAAATGTAACATAATAATGAGAGCCACCAAGGGAAGATACCTGAGTTGGTCCCCATACATCTGTATGCACAAGCTCTAGTTTCTCCTTTTTGTTTTCCTTCCGAGTCTTTACAAAACTCACTCTCTTTTGTTTTCCATACACACAACTTTCACAAAAATCCATATTAACACATTTTAGACCTGGTAAAACTTTTTTTGAATGAAGTACTTTCATACCTTTCTCACTCATGTGCCCAAGTCTGTTGTGCCACAGTGCTATATCAAAATCTATAATAGCTATTTGTTCTCCCTGCTCAACTGCAACAATTGTTCCTGAACATTCATTTTTCTTTGAAAAAATCAAAGTAGTAGGAACAATATGACCTATACAAAGATATAATTTCCTACTTTCACACCTTTTGCTACTACAAGGGAACCTTTTGAAACCTTCCAATTATTATCATTAAAAGTAACTACACAACCCTCATCATCGAGTTGCCTGGCTGAAATTAAATTTTTACTTAGCCTTGGAACATGTCTTACCTCATGTAGTAGCCAATGATTCCCATTCTACAACTTAATCTTAATTTTTCCCTTTCCAACAATCTGAAAGGGTTCATTATCCCCCAAATAAACAAGCCCAAAATCCCCTTGGACATAATCAATGAAATAACCTCTATGAGGTGTAGCATGAAATGAAGCACTAGAATCTAAAACCCATGAATCATCAACACTCTCTAAAGACAGAAGCAAAGCATCCTCTTCGGATTTTTTACTTACCACATTTGCCTCCTTGTCTCCATCTAATTTATCTCCTTCATTTTTCTTTCGATTCCAACAATCTTTCTTTTTGTGCCCTAGTTTCCCATAGTACCAACAACCATTTGGTCCTCTCGATTGAGACCTCCTCCCCTTTAACTTTCCTCTTGATTGTTCATGATTTCCAGAGTTACTTCCTCTTTCATTCGTTTTGCCCTTGCTTTGTGCATTCAAAGTACTTCCTAATGTAGATCCACCTAAGGATTTCCTATGAGTTTCCTCACTCAAAACAACACCGATCACATCATCATATTTTAGGGTACTAGATCCAGGAATAGAATTAGTCACCACCATTACCAAGTCATTCCAGCTTTCAAGAAAAGAACACAAAATTAAGAGAGCCCTAATTTCTTCATAAAAATTGATACCCATAGAAGATAACTAACTAGTAATAGTATTAAACTCATTTAAATGATCTGCAACAGATCCACCTTCTGCCATTTTCATATTAAATAAATGCTTCATGAGAAATGCCTTGTTTGAAGCGGAGGGCTTTCCATACAGTGTCTCTAGGGTTTTCATCAAATCTTCTATCGTCTTTGCTTTTATAATATTAAATGCCAAGCATAACCAAATGCTTCTGAGTGCTTTTCTATCCAATAGATCCCATTCAACCTCTGACATAGTTCCTTGATTCTTGGCTTTTCCTTCCAACGACTTCCATAAATCCTTCTAATATAGATAGTCTTCCATTTGCATCTTCCATAACTGGAAGTTCTACCCGTTAAACCTATCAACCCTTAACTTACCCTCATCTACCATCTCTCCCACTCAACTGTGAGACTCCCACTTAGCCGTGAGACTTTCCTGTAGAGGATAACTGAAAGACAACCTCGCTCTAATACCACTTGTTAGGATAAACCACAGAAAGAAATAAAAACTACATGCAAATATAACCAATAATAGAAAATAATAGATCACATGGAAATGAACACAAGGCACCAAGATTTAACATGGTTCACCCAATCCCTAGGCTATGTCCACCAAATATCAAGTTCGATCTTATTACAATCCAATGATTACAACCTGATTACAATCTATAATCCCTTACAGCTCAATACTGCTGCAAGAACCAATTTTGCATCACAACATAATGAAAATTACCCAACCCTAAACCCTTTTATACAAGTATTAAACTGCTTTAGGGTTATAACATATCGGCCATAATTAGCCTTAACTTTAGTGGCAAATCTATGAATGGTGAATAGTACCAAAATGATTGGCGAATAGTACCAAATTTTTTTTTTTGGGGCAATGCCTCGAACCCCACTAATTATGAAGTATGTACAGTACTTTCTTGATCAGTCACCACAATCTAACACTAGTCACTTAGAGCTGATGGAGGTGATTAGAGTTCTATAGAGTTAGTTGGATCAGGTTGTAGTAGAGAGGGATGTGGTGATAGGAGAGAGGTATGTAGTTGCAATAGAGAGAGATCAAGCTATGGCTAAGAGAGACATTGTGGTGCATAGGGTAGAGATGGTAGTGTAGGAGTCTCAGGAGTTCATTAGCAGCATCAGAGATGCAAACTTTTGAGAGATGGTGATGATGATGAGCAAGACACACATGGAAGCATAATTAGAGGGATCAATATGAGAGAGTGGTGCCACCAGGGCAGAGAGTAGAGAGTTTTTTTTCATGAAGATCTGACTCCCATCAAACATAGAGGACAAAGAGTAGTGCAAGGGTGATGGGGCCTATGACGCCACCACAGAGAGTAGAGGGATCATCCTTGAGGCTAGATAGAGGTGGTGAGGCTAGGGATAGCATAGGATGACATTGACAGACTCATGTGTAGAGGGGCTTCTTTGTTTTTCTTTTTGGTTTCTGTTATGCTCTTTCATGGTTCATGCCTACGGGCAATTAGTATTGATGTAAACCATGATCGCATACTTTGATACTTTTTTGAGACACTTATGAGATACAACTATGTTATGATGACTATATGAGATGGTTTATGCATATGTTTTATATGTGTTATATGGATGCATTTATGCTTTTTTATGTGGGCTTTTATATGATGACATCATGCATTGGTTTATCATGTGTTATGACATGTATATGTTTTCCACATGTTTTTCTCATGAATGAATGCCTAATGAAATGTAAATAATATGAAATGAATGAAATGTAAAGTGATATGAAATGAATGAAAATGAAATGTAAAATGATATGGAATGAATGCAAATGAAATGTAAAATGAATGCAAATGAAATGAACATTACATGTAAAATGAATGCAAATGAAATGTGAAGATAATATAAATGCCATGTTTATGCAAAGATGTATTGCTTTTGATCATTTTGGACTTTTGACATATGCAGGAATGTAGGACAACAATGCTTTTGATGTATCAGAGTATGAGACCAAGGTAGCGAATGAAAAAGACATAGAAGATGAAGGAGATGAGATGAGAAATTGTTAGTATGATGAGAAGACTTTTTCTTTTGTAAAGTACACTATATGTCAAATGGAGCTTTATTTTGATATGTCAAGTGGAATGCAACACATCATGGCATAAAGGGCTAGATCGTGAATGCAAACCTTTTGTGTAAAAGAGCACGATGTACACAAAAAGTGACCTTGTCCTTCCTAAGACATATATACATGCCCTAGACTCTCAAAGGTACATTTTAACAGACACAAAATAAAAGATGACCATGAACCATCCCGACCACTCTCATAGATTAGTTTACATCATCAAGTAGCATAGGAACATGATCAAAGAAAACAAAGCAAAAATAAATCACTCACTAAACAATGTGAGACAACATCTATTCTTGTCCATTATTACTTGCTTTTTAGTATTTGAGGTTGGCAGATAGTGTTTGATAGGTTGATCATGCGATAGTTTGGATTGTTGATTCAATGGATAGGTTCATGGTGACATGTTGGATTGATTGTTGGTTCACATTACTTAGATAGTGTGATTGTCATTGAAGTGTAGTGATTTGAGTTTTAGTCTACAAAAGTGTGAGTGTTTATGAAAAAAGGATGATTATGTACAAGGTTTATTACAAATTTTTGATGGGTTTTGTGATTTTTAGGGTTTTTGAGGATATTTGATTTTTTTGTGTGACTAGTTTCTTCAAGACATTTTATGATTTTTAGGATTTTCTTCAGGACATTTTATGATTTTTAGTAATTTTTCAGGACCTTTTATGATTTTTAATGATTATTTAAGGAGATTTTATTATTTTTAGAAAATTTTCAAGATCATAGTTGAATGTTTAGGATTTTTTCAAGATCGTATTGAAATTTTTAGGTTTTTTTCATGATCATATTTGGATTTTTACGATTTTTTCAGGATCGTATTTGAATTTTTAGAATTTTTTTAGGATCGTATTTAAATTTTAAGGATTTTTTAAGGATCGTATTTGAATTTTAAGGATTTTTTAAGGATCATATTTGAATTTTTAAGGATTTTTTAAGGATAATATTTGAATTTTTAGGATTTTTTTAGGATCATAAAAGCATATACAAGTGTTAGCTCCAATCCATTGTGCGATAAGTCCAATGGATAAAAAGTGCTTAGGGCTATACCCCTAGTTCAAATTCAAACTCATGCACCATGTAGGTAATATGTCCCCAGATAAGACGTAAACTATGTACAAAGGCCAATGACAGAGTATGTGCAGATTGGTGATGCTTTTAGTAAGATAACAATGGATATTAACTAGTTCATTAGCCATGAAAAGGGACCAAGGATGTCTTGCAATATGAAGGATATGATTAGGGAATGGAAAAAGGGGAAAAAACTAGATGGAATCCTAATAGATGGATGAGCAACAACTAATTACACATGGCACCTATTTGCCAGGTTTTCACCATGGTACTTTCCCAAAGTGCCTGTTTGCTAGGTTTTCACTTTTGGACAGAATTTTTCTCTTGACTCAAACTTTCATGCCAAGATGCCTATTTGCTAGGTTTTCATCAAGGCATCCATTTTTTCATGACTTTTTTCACTTTTTCTTTTTTCTTTTTTTTCATAACTTTTTGCCTTTTTTTTGATATTTTTTTAAGGACTTTTAGATGGAATTACAAATGTTTCTAACGAATACTGAGACAAAATCTATTGTTGGTACTACTAGATGATAATCTCTGGATCCACAATAGACCATAACTATGTA
The DNA here is from genome assembly GCA_028749045.1 of Cupressus sempervirens. Classification (NCBI taxonomy): domain Eukaryota; kingdom Viridiplantae; phylum Streptophyta; class Pinopsida; order Cupressales; family Cupressaceae; genus Cupressus; species Cupressus sempervirens. The sequence continues at coordinate 709,784,559 of CM053784.1, forward strand.
GGATTTGTTCTAAGTTTGTAGCTAAGATCAAACCACTGGAAAGGCTATGAGATATACCACCATGTACCATATGCAAGACAATGGCTACCTCTTATGAATCAAGGCATCTAAGGATGAATGTGTTAAAGGATTTGTTATGTGAGATGTCACTAATGATTATGTGCTCAAAGGCTTGTTGGATAGAGGTTGTATTTTGGTTATCAAACAAGTTAGGTAGTAGGATTGGGGGATAAAAAACTAGATATAAGGAAGGGCTGGGAGGATTGAGACCAACATCTTCCCACATGAAGGCTGATCAAGAGTGCTAAAAAATATTTTGTGGCATGTTGAACACTAGAAAACTTATATTCATGGCATCATCTTGTTCACCTTGTATCCTTGGGAGCTACTTAGCTTTTGATTTTTTTTATGGTCTAATGACACCTTTTGGTTTTCACCAAGAGACCTACTTTTGTCATTTTTTTCTCTTTTTTCTTTGCAACTAGAAGGTGGAGTTAGCACCCCGAAATATGCCAAAGTATTTACTTTAGGAGAAATTACTTCTTTATGATCACCAACTTTAATGCCTTCATAGATTTCAAATTTTGTTGTGAGAGCATCATCATTTTTGAATTAATCAAAAATTGGTGGTCCACGTTGGTCCCAATCTAATAGTTCAGGATAACTTGAGGTAGTGTCATAATTAGTGTTGAATGAAGGTAGATATATGGGCATAATTGGGGTCATTCTTAAAAGTTGGAGGACTATTGGTTTTAGGTGGGGTATCCTCAGATTCCTTTTCATCATTCAAAACATCCATAGTCTTACAAGTAGGTACCATAGTATTAGAAGGACCTATTCGTAATGGTTTGAATCCAAGCCCCAAACTAGGAGTTTGTCCTTTTGTAGTGATAGGTTCAATTATTCCTTGTTTTTGACATCCAAGACCACTATAGCCATCATAGCCTTGTTTTTGCATGATAGTAAACCCAAGTCCATACTTGCTAGGAGATATCAAAGTGGGGTTTTGTTCTTCTTTTTCTTTCTAATTACATACAAATGTACTCTCATTGATAGAAGTGGCATTTTGTGTACTAATCCCAAAGTGTTGCTTTTGTAATAGATGTGATTTACCATAAGATTGGGGAGAAAGTGGTGACTCCCCAATGTGAGATACTTGAAACATAAAGTATTCTCCACACCCATTATATTCAATCTTTAGATTTTCCTTGGCCTTATTGAGGAGCATATTGGCATCCAAATATTTAGAGGAATTTTTGGGTCATGCTTCATTGTTTGCTAGGACTTGGTATGCAGTAGCATCTCTCAAATTAAAAAAAAATTGGAAAGGATTTGGATCACTAGGGATGGTAACCTGATGGTATGTAGAGGGCACTTCTTTCATAACATGAAGCCAAGAGTGCCCAAGTATCATGTTGCAATTAATTTCTATATCTAGGACTTGGAATAATGTATTCTCAGTAGCTGGACCAACTCTAATGGGTAATATGATGATGCCTTTGGAGAAGCATTCACCATCATCATAGGCCTTTATTATGATTCTATGAGAGGGATCCACATCATCCTCAAAATAACCCAAAATTTTGACAACCTTAAGAGTACAAATGTTCAACCCTACTCCTCCATCTATCAAGACACGTTTGACTTTAACATTGTGGAAAAAGACTCCAAGGTGAAGGGGATCATTGTGGTTTGGTCTATCTATAGGAATATCTTGAGGGGAAAAGGTGATGTGTTGTGATCTAGATAGGTTCCCAACCATGGCTTGGAATTGGGAAACATCGATGTTATCTAGGACTACTGACTCTTTAAGGGCTTGATCCAAGATCTTTTGATGTTGGGGAGATGCACGTAGTAGGTCCAAGATGGATATTTGCATAGGGGTCTTGCTGAGCTATTCAACAAGGCTATAATCAAATTAAGTAGGAGTAGTAGGTCTACTGGGGGGTGTAGGTCTATTAGAAGTAGTAGGTCTAGATGGGGCTCTAGGCATAGTGATCTTGGTATGACATGTAGTGATAGCACAATGAGGGTCTTTAGCCTTCAAGGTGAATGTGGATATGTGGGAATCTAACTCACTAAAGCAATTTATGGTGTAGTCATGCTAGTGCACATGTAGTTCACATTACCTTGTGAGTTAGAGTTTGAATTGGAGGATTTCTCTTTTTCGTGATTTTCCAAAGGATCTTTGAAGATACTGTGATCAGAGTTGGATGCTAGCAGTGATGGATCAACTATGATTACACCATCATCAATGAGGTTTTCTATTACATGCTTTAGTTGGAAGCATGATGAAATCTTATGTCCTTTAGTGTGATGTTAATCACGTAATTTTTTGTCATCACACCAAGATGCTTTAATTAGTGGCTCATCTTTGATTAGGGGTAACTATAGGAAGTTATTATTGAGTAATTGTTGAAGTATAGTTTTAAGAGGTATCCCCAATGGTGCGAATTTTCTATCTTTTTTTCTAGGATGTCTTTGAGGTCCATCCTATGTGGAAGTCTCAATTTTCTATTGTGGAGGTGATGTTTGGACTTAGGTCCCTCCAAGTTTGGGTTGAATTTGACAATTCCTTGGGTTGCCAAAAGTTTGAAGCTCTTGCGATTTTTTTTGTCTTGACATGCCCTAGCCATTTCTTCATTACAAATGCCATAATTAGTGTAAGGGTCATCACTTAAGTTTACAATACCTTGTTGTGTTTGATGTGTTAGGGTTGAAGGTACTCGAGTTGGGTTTCCTGAATTCAAAGAATGTGTTTGTTCATCCTCAAGTGTGGCTGGTACACTTCTACCTCTGGGTGGTATCAACATGAATATAGGTTTAAAGTTAGGATTCCATTGAACCATACCATGTGTAGGGGAAGTATTTGAAGGAAAACTCAAGGTAGGTGCATTTTTTAGGGTTTGTTGAATCATCTCTTGGTTATGATGATCTTGTGGATACATGTTTAAGGGGTCTACAAGTAAAGGTTGTGATGCCTAGATTTGGTCTTCGTCAAAGGTTTGTTGGGTTTTCTTGCTCTTCTTTTGTCTTGGACAAGGTTTTGGTTGTGTTGGTACCTCAAAAAAATTTTTTTGGTAAAGTTCTTCAAGTCTCTAAGCTAATTGTGTCCTAGTGAGTGTTGGCAATATAGATGAAGTGGAGGAAAACCTAAATGGATTCCCTGCCTCCCAAGTGTGCATCTAAAATACCAACTACACTAAAATAGTACCAAGTGCACCCTTGGTGCACTTGGGGCCCTAAAGGTAAGTAGTTGGTAAGTAGGAGGTATGCAATGGGAAAACAGAGGTTTTAGGGTGCCTAAAATGCAAAATGTGAATGATTTGAGTGTTTTAGAGTGTTTTTCAAGGTTTAGGGATGTAATAAGCCTATGGAAGTACATATTAGGGTTCTAGATCCTAGAATGAAACCCCCAATTACCAAGTGCACTTTGAAACTAACAATTATGCACCTGAAGTGTGCAATTGGTAAAACAGGGGTGCAATTGGTAAAACAGGTCAAAACTTGATAATTAGGATGTGGGTATGCAAGATATGAGTGTTTTTTTAGATTTTTAGGTGTTTAAGGATGTTATACAACCTAGGAAAATGCCAAATAAAGTGGGTTTTTGATATGCAAGATGAAAATTTCCTAGGGAAACCATGTAAATGCAAATGCAAAGTGACTTTTTGGAGGTTGACTAGAAGAGATGAAAATGACCCTTTAGTATGAAAAATGAAGGTTAGGGTTGGATTTTGAACTTGGTAATGATGGTAGGGGTTGATGTATGCAAGGTGGACTATGCAAGAGATGGTGTTCTATGGTTGATAATGATTTTTGTGATATACAAAATGAGGATAAGTGATCAAGAATACAATTTGGTTGATAGACAAGTTGATAGGGTTTGATAGTGGAAATGATGCTAAGGTTTTGAACAATGCAAGATGAGAGGGATATACCACTAGGTTAAGTCAAAATGAAATGTAGGGACACTAGGAATATGATTATGCTAATGATAAAGGTATATGCAAGGTTTTGAACTTAGGTGAAATCTTTAGAAAGTATTTTGTCTAGGAGTTTAACCTTGTGATAATAGACTTTGGATCTTGACCAAAAAGTGATAAAAGACAAAAAGATCAAATTGATAAAGATGACAAGGTAAAATCTATTAAGACATAGAGAGAGTTTGACCAAAGAAAATGATAAGAAAAGATAAAAAGGCTAATCAAGATCCATCATCCATCAACACTAGGAGATACTCTAGGACCCATACTTTGTTCAAATTTTTGACTAAATTCAAAGGTTTTGGGTTCAAAATGATGTTTAGGGGACTCAAAATGGTAGTTATGCTGATTGGATAGGCAATATGAAAATTTTCTAAGATGTAAAATGATGTTTTGGGTGCAAGATGTTGTTTTGAGTGAGATACAAAATCAGGACCTACAGAGGCTCCAAAATGCAGTTTTGGGGTCCTAAGATGCAATTTCAAGGCCTAAAATGGTCATACAGGTGCCCAAATTCACTCTAACAGCACCAAGTGTGCTCCAAAAGTACCAAATATGATGGTTGAAGTGTTCAAGATGAGGGTTGGGTATCAAAGATGCAAGATGGACAATGCAAAATGCAAGTTTTGGGGTTGAAATGCAAAGAATGCAGGCTAAACCCTAATGAATGCAATATGAAAGATGAGGAACACTAAGTGAGGAATAAAAGATGCAAGATGAAGCCTATATGGTGAAATTATGAGGCCTAAACTATAGTGAATTCAAGTGGTTATATGCAAGGATGAAACCTATGTTATGCCAAGCACATATAGGATCACAAGTTGCCATGTTTCCCAAGTCTTGACTATATTGGAGCCAAGTTTGCAAAGTTTTGATAAGAGTTGCAACATTTTGATAGTGTTTGATGTTATCTAAGGTGTAAATCTAAATGTTGGTTTTATCTTGATTAATTTTTTACACACATGCAAGACATATTAAGACAAGAATAGTTGTTGCTAAAAGTGAACACTCACACAACAACCTAGGCTTTAGGACTATATCCACTAAATTCCTACTTGAACAAAAGTTTAGCTATGCTTATCCAGAGTGGAAAAAATAGGATCTTGGCACTATAGGCTCCCCCTTATAGTGTACTCACTTCTCAGGGCTACCAAGATCTGCTTCCCAAGGGTCATGACTTCCCAAGAGACTGTTGTCTCCACTAAAGACCGCAAGAATGTAGGATGTCTTCACGAGCATGGGTGATCCCTTGAGCTAGTGGATAGAAGGGATTTTGGCCACTAAAACATATTTTTTAGTAAGGGAATTCCATTCAACAAGTGAATGATAAAATTCCTCATAGGGTCTCCCAGCCTTGAGAACTAGGGTTTGACGTATCGCAAGGGTACTAGAGGAGAGCTATCACTCAGCAATACTGCCAACACAACTTTCATCATAATCAAGTTTTATATAGTGGCTAGAACATTGACTTGGCTTTTGGCCCATTACCACTCTGAAGTCATCCTCTGACATACCCAATATCAAGTATCTTGGTCCAAGGTAGGCTTCTTATAGAAGTCACACAAATTTCTCTTACACCCAAGATCCATGAATGGTGAGGGGAGAGGATACATCCATGTAACCACTAGGGTTTTAAACACTATAGGCATGCCAAGAAAAAAAGAAAAAAAATCATTTAAAGCACCAAAAAAAGTGTCATTTAATCTAAGAAATCCACACACATGGTTTTGACAAACACACAAGGTCTTCGACAATGTCCTACAAACAAGAATTAGTAGTTTGTTATGATCATGTCTTCATCCAATGATCACCACATGCTACAAATAGACCACCAATAACAAAAAAACATCTAATATAGGTCTTATAAGAAAATTGAAAACATAAGTGTAGGTTCAAATTGAAACATGTGCTTTCTGTGAACCAAGTGCACTCTAACAGAGTAGATTACACCCTAGAAGGCTAGAATGGCTTAGAATGCCCTCAAGTGTGCTCAAATAGTGATAACTAAACCCATGGTGTAGTTGGGTCCCATAAGGGAATAGTGAGTAGTTTTTGGGTGTAGTTGGAAGGTTAGTGGCAAGTTGTAGGGAAATGGTGCCTAAATAAGACCTAGAAATTGAAGATCTTGAAACCTATATTCCCAAGTGTGCCTAGACAGTGAAAACTACACCCATGGTGCAATTGGGGCATATAAGGGTGTATTTGGTAAGTTCTAAGTGTAGTTGGTGACTTGAGAACAACAAAAATGGGTTATGGTGGCTCCTAGGCCCTTAAAACTACCTTCTAGGGGTCCCAAGTGCACCCTGACAGAGTAGAGTGTACCCTAGGACAACAAGTGAAAAAAATGTATAGAATGAAAGAATATAACAATATTATTGGACCCCATAATTAATCTAGGTGTAATAAGGAAGGACATATAGTTGTCATACCCTTCTCAGTGAGCTCCTTCCTTGCACCTACAAGCATAAAACAAGAAAACCCAAGTTAGATAAGCATGTTCATGTAGCTCAAAATTACCTATAGTGCACACAATTATGAAGAAAACACCTATGAAAGTGATGGTTCTATGAGAATACTTGAATATGTGATTTAAATGTGAGAGAAAGAGTGAAAACATAAGTAAACTAGGGACTTGAAAAGACTTAAGAATTAGGACTAGAAATGAAAGAAAGAATGCTCATTTTATAATCAACACACAAGGTGAGAGCATTGGATTTGTCACCCTTGGATATGTGACATGGAAAGAGATTCCTTTGAGAATCCATGTCACATATGATACAAGATGCCAAGTGTCAAATTTTATGATGCTTGGAAGTCAAACTTGGCTAAAGATGGAAGAGGATCTATGATGCCTCATATGACACCTCAAACCCACTTAAAGCCAAGAATTTATGACAATGGAAGCCAAATATGGACATGCGTAAGAGAATAAGAATATTAGATTATGACATATCTTAGCCAAGTATCAAAGAAGAATCCATGAGGTGTCACACCCATGTGTCATGATGATGTCACTATTATGTGGAATAATTGAATTCAAAATCCCTAATTCCACAAAAATAGAAATTAGTGAAAATGGAATAAATGGAAGAAAATATGACTTAGGAAATTAAGAATTTCCATGGTTTGTGAATGATGACCCAATTAATTAATAAAATTAATTAATTGAGAAGGTTAGTTAAGAAGAATAATTAGTGAAATAACATAGGATTACATTATGGGTTATTTAAGCCTATAGAGAAAATTAGTAGATGATTGGCTAGTTTGATTTGATAAGTGCGACAATATCCTTTGATGAAATGTGATGATAATGGAGATTGACTAGAATGAGAACAGATAAACAAAGCCATGGTCAAATTGACTGATTGATTGAAATTGATAACATGCCAAGGACAAATGACATGAATTAAGGACACGTAACATTTAACTATCATTGCAAATGCTATAGGATCAATATTGATTAGTAAGGTTGATCATAATAACATTGACAAATAGTATCAATGTTATTAAATGGTTGAGAATGCTATGATCTGACACTAAGAGACTCAACAATGTCAAAGATTAGATGATATCAAAATTAGATGATATGAATGATAGTTTGACCTAGCACTGAGAGCCATGACAATACTAAGGTTAGATTGATAAGATTCAATAGTTTGATAGGTTTTCAAGGCATTGAAATTTTGAATGTTTGACACATTTTAAGCCAATTAGGACTGATTTCAAGTTGATTTGGGGTGATTTTGAGTTGATATGAATTGGTTCCAAAATGATGTGAAATTGATGTGAAAGAGGATATGAATGATGATAGACACTGTTGAGATATGATCAAGTTGGTCAAAAGATCAGAATTATTAGAATGAGAAAATGGGATGAATTAGTATGAATAAGTGATGAAACCATAGATGTGAATCATTTTTGAGCATCTAAAATAAGTTTTGGTGATGTCTATTCTAAGATAGAGTTTACAAAGGCATATTCTGGTAAACTTATTATATATCTTAGCAGAGTTTGATATCTTGAGGATCAAGGTTGTGGATATGGAGAAGACATGCTTAGAATGATGTGGCTAAGCTTTCTCACCATAATATTGCATGTATGGAAAGTTAATCAAGTTGCAAGGCAGAAGATTAAGGTTATCGCTAAGTGTAACTTGTTCTTAATGTGGTCCTATAATAATTAATTAAGAATGTCTAGCAGTTGACTCAGGGAATTGTTTTATGGACTTAATATAAAGGAAGGAAATTTTCTTTTATCAAAGGCAAGGGCTTGGAATTATTAAAAAGTAGCAGAGAGTGCAAAATGTAAAGTTGAGTAGAGTAGTGTAAAAGTGAAGGAAACTTCATTACCAAGGTTTTTCTTAGTGGTCCAAAGTTTTGTATTTGGATCCAAGGTTTGTGACTTGGTCTATAAGGTCTGATAGTGATTGGTCTAATTGACAAGACAAAGGAAAGAAGAAAATAAAAGTAAATTACTTGTTTGAGCAGTGAACTCTTCTTATAGTTGAAATTGCATGTTTGGGAAGTGGGCTCTTCTTGCATACATCATACCACAACTCTTAATAGGGGTGGCACAACTCCTAATAGGGTTGAAATCTCCTAACAGGGATTTAAAATCTTCTAATAGGGACTCATTTTACTAAATGTTGTAATAGACTCCTACTAGATTCCATCCTCTAACAAGGAATATTCATATCAGTACATCATCTTGTGGGCATCATTTCCACTAGGGTTTTCCCTCTGATCAAGGGTTTCCCTAGTCAAAATATTTGGTGTAATTATCTATGTGCATCTTTATATGGTTGATGTTTACTCTCATTGAATGGTTAAGTTTGTTTCTAGAAGATAAATATTTTAATTGTTGGATAGTTGATTCACTCCGCCTCTTAGTTATCTTGGTGGACTATTATTTCTTACAAGATCAACTAGAGGGTTTCTTTTATATACACATGGTACATGAGGCCCAAATCTATAGATGAAAGAAAATAATGCTATACAATTGGGAGGAGACGGTAATCCAAATCTCCACCTTCACTTCCCAAAGGTATAGATTTCTTTGGGGCTTAGCCAAGAGTGACAAGATTTAACTTCCAAGAGAGGTGTCTTTGTATTCACCTCCCACTATTTATACTCTGCCAGAACATGAGAGTTGTGGTTGTCCCAAGGGGTGCTGAAATCACCAAACAGACCTCCTAATAATAAGAACAAGACCACTTATTTCTTGTGCACTTAAGATCACACAAAGGCATGAGAGGAGAGAATTCATAAGTGGCCTCTGGATTTAGAAGACACTTATTATTTTCCAATTAAAGATTTATATTTTCTATCTACTCTTGAAGACACCAGTGTTTAAGCATGCAAATTTCTTTCCAACTTGACAACATCATCAACATAATAAATCGAGGGTTCATCAACAAAAATAAATTGATCAATGTAAACATAAGAAAATCAATTGGGATGGAGAAAGTTCCTTTAAGTCATTCAAGATTGATTGTATTCTTTTTAAGAACCAAGTCCAAATGTTTCATAGAAATCTTATTTGTCCCTTAGGCATTCCAGATTTTATGACAATGTCTTAAGCCCAAATTGAAATATTTCATCCCATTCTTATTTAACCTTTAGGCATTCAAGAGTGTGATTTGTTATCTAAGTATTCATTCCAATGAAAATCTTGTCAATTCCTTTAAGGAATTCAAGATTGCATTTTGTTATTCTACACATCAATTCTAATAAAAAACTTGTTGATTCCTTTAAGGCATTCAAGGTTGTGTTTAAAAATTCATTCCAATGAAAGTTGTGTAAATTATCTTAAGGCATTCAATATTGTGTGAGTAATGTTACTTTTAAATGCATTCAATAGTTTGTTTGGATTTTATGAGATTATTTGCAACATTCATTCAAAGGACTAATGGTTAAACCATACAAGTTCATTTATCCCCTAGTTCTAAAGTCCTTCAAAGTTTGTCCCCTACAATAGAACTTGATTAGTAATCCTTGAATATCAAATAAATAATGAGTTGAGTATCAAAAAATTTACCAATATTAACCAATCTATCAAATATTAGAGACAATAAAATGTAGGTACAAATGAAAAAATATCGGAGATGCCTAACAAAAGATGATAGAAAAGAACCGAGCAAGTTATACCTAATACTTACACTTGTAGATTGCAATCAACAAGAAATATTTAGAGATGAAAAAAATTGAAGATACCAAAATCAATTGATATGAAATCAAATTGAGGCTACAAAACTATAGCTTCCCACAATGCAAATGACAAATCCTAAAATTCATAGAGGTGGAGATGACAGTTTGAGTAGACGACAAAGTTTCCAACCACCAAAATGCAAACTATTGGGTTAAATTTGTGGAGACGTCAAATCATGTAGATGAGGGAAAATTTTTTGGTTTTTTTTAAAGGTTATTTATTGAGTTTTTCAATGGTGTAGATGCCAAACTACAGAGATGATGATCCATGAAGACATCGAATCATCTTCATAGATGACATTACATCCAAACAGAGATGAAAATTCATTGTTTTTCCATAAACCTCTAATTTTTTTGACCAAATTTTTCTTGGAATAGGGATTTGGGTCCCACCAAATATGCCAAGATGTATATATGAAAAACCTACCTATTGGGAGAACACTTCAACAATGCAAATGTTAGTTGTACATGCATATCAAGGTTCAAACAATGAAATAAAACTAAGCTACTTGAGTTTCACAAAGTGATGCAACCAAGAAATAGAGTCCCATGCAACTTCAAAAGAAGCTCAACAAGGGTGCCCACAAGAGGCCTTTCTGATGTGTTCAGAGTTGAGGGATGTGGATGTGCTCTCCTAAACACAACTATGGAGAATCTCGTCAAATCTATTCGAATGAATGAAAGAATGCAAGTATGAATCTATACTAAGGTGTATGTAGAATGCATTCAACAAATGAATAATGAGTAAGACAATATCAAAAGGATTCCAAAGGATTTGAAGTATAAATGGAATGGAATGAAGTAAACTAACAATTCTCTGCTACCATAAAAATATGCAAGAACTAGAAATTGAAACAATGCAAACAACTACAAAAGGTTATCTCTAAGCATATGCATTTGTACAAAGCTTTAAACTCAAACTAGCATAATAAAAATGCAATGGAGGAGATGAAAAATAATTGAGCCAAGGGATATATTTATAGGGTTGAGGGAAACCTTAAGAAGGTGGCATCTATGTGACATCCATAAGGGAGAGACATGGGCTAAAGGACAAGTCATGCAAAAGTCAAAAGGAGCCTATATGATTTGGGTGGCTCAAGATTTTCTCACACATCTATGAGTAACCTTTGGGAAAGGAGCAAGGGACAAGGATGTAAGAATCCTTTTGGAGAGTCTAGTGAAAAAGGTGCCCCTAGGGATTGAGTTTCTCACACATGTGTGAGAAACCACTTAAGGGATAAAAGGTGTTTTAAAAGGGAGCTTTGGATTAATAAAGTGGGTTTAGCAAGTGGGTATTCTTAGAAGGATGAGTGTGATGGGTGGTAGGATATGTTTTAGGTGAGATTATGATTAAATAAAGTAGGATTTAATTTAATCATAGGATTTGAGAATTTAATAAAGTAGAGGGAATTATATAAATTGGAATTTATTTAGAACAGGATTTATGGGGCACTATGCATTAAATAAATTTAACACATTAGAGGGGATACATTTATATTAAATTTAAATACTTTAGGAAAGTGAATCTACTTAATTAAATAAATTTAATCAAATTAGTAGAAGAATATGAAAAATATAATTAATTAATAAATAATCAATTATAGTGTCAAGGGAAATATCAATAAATTAATATAGTGTTTTGGGACAATTTTAAGTGTCTACAAGTTAATATTTATATGTGCACTTTGTATGATTGATATAGATGTGAACCTAATATATAGAGAAGACCAAAGCTTTTGTAGATTTGATATGTTAAGTGGAACTTTAAGGATAGATCAGAATTAAAAATATCAACACTGTCAAAGGTTCTTATATCTACTCTTTAACTTGTAAAGTTACGTATGCATTTTTGGGCAGTGGGCTCGGCTTGTATTGTGTATCAAAATAATAACTCCTAAGGTTGATGTTTCTGACAAGGCTTAGTCCTTTGAGAACAAAAATACACTATACAAAGTAATAGACTCCTAACAGGGTCAATATCTTTGACAAGATATTTTTGATTAGTGAATCATTTTGTGGGTACCATCCCCATCAAGGTTTTCTATTGGCTAGGGTTTTTCTAGTTAACCAAATATAGTGTTACAAGTTTCTTTATGTTGTGAATGGTTTTACTTTTTAGTTTACTATTTTATGCAAGGTTGAGAATTGTAAATGATATCCAAATTTGGTAAGAAAGTTGTTTAAAACATATAATGGATTCACCCCCACCCTCTCAATTATATTGGAAGACTTTACTTTCCAAAAATTGGTATAAGAGAAAAATTATGTAGAGAAGTTTTGTTGGACTAATCACCAATGTTCCCCTTTGAGATTCATGACATCATGGCTTAACTACCTCCTATTTTCTATATGTCTAGCCATTTTATCAAGCATTAACATGTCAATATTTTGGTGCAAAAACAACCCTAGCTTGTAACAAGTGGTACCAGAGCTTGATCCTAGGTTTAAATATCCTTGGCTAACAATGAGAGGAGGATTGTTGGACTAACTACCAATGTTCCCTTTCAAGCTTTGTGACATGGCTTAACCACCTCATGTGTTATATAAGTCTAGTGGTTCTATTGAGCATTAATAGGTTGATCATTTGGTGCAATGAAAACCTAGCTTGTAACAAGTTAATAACTTGAGTGATATTAATATCAATTAAATACACCTATAGAAGAATGAAGTAACTCTTGAGTAACTAGACACAATTACTGATGAAAGGAACAAGTTTAAAAAATCTTAAGGATGCATAATACTTTATTTAGAAATTAAGATATTAGATTGAGAATACAAGATCTAAGAAAGAATCGGAACAAATCAAGGATCACGAGTCAACTACAAAACTTAAAAAGGAGAATGAAATTATGAAGCATGAATTGGAGATCACATCATTGAAGATGAGTATTATGGAAGATGAGAAGAAGACTTAAACAAATTTGAGACCAGAGAATGTAGCTATGAAATCCCAACTTACTAAGGTAACATTTGAACTTGAGATTACAAAATTACAGTTTACAAAACTTGAAAAATACAATATCCTTGTGAAAGGAGAACTTACCAAAACCAAGCAACATATTGAGAAGTTGTACACAAGAGCTAAGGAAATTGATGAACAAAATATGACACAAAGACATATTAAAGATAAGACAAAAATTGGATATGTTGAAGGAGAATCATCTAAAGGATTGGAGGTCACTAAAGAACAAGAACTTGTGAATCAACAACCAAGTCAACAAGAAAATTAGAGAAAATAAGTTCCAAATTGACCTAAAGAACCTAAAATCCCAAGGAGACAATCCAATGGAAGATTTTTTGTATGTAATCAACCTGGACATCTATACAGCAAAGTATTCTAAACTCTTATTTGGTTATTGTTATAATTATTTTTTTATGGTCATACATATAATGCATGTATGAAACCTATATTTGATAATAGGATGAATGAAAGGAGTAATAATGAAGCAAGTATACCTTTGGGAGTAAAAAATATTTACCAATGGAGTTATGTACTACAAGTGCAATAATTTTGAGCATATTACTAGGAAATATAGACTAACAACTAATCGATTTGGACCAAGATATAGAAACAAAGTTATGGCATGTTAGATTTGCAACAACTTGGGACATACAACAAGATTTTATAGAATGAATGGTTTTAACAATATGAGAACACCTAACATGAGATCATAGAATATGAGTACACAAAATCATAGAAGGAATATGAAAAATAATGCCAAAAGGAATGAGAATGTCAAGGGAAAGCAAGTAAATAACATTCATTAGACATTTTTTGGAGAAGGAACACCAAAAAATACTAGAGTATGGATGAAAAAGGAAAAATAAAAGTCTAAGAGTAAGATGGTAACAATACCATGTACTAAACCCCTTGCATCAACTTGAACTATTAAATTCATAATCTTACATGGGATATTGCACTTAAAATCCATTTGATCCCTAGATGTTGGAATTAAGTTTTGTACAAGTGACAAGTTCATGACATGATATTATAAGTCTATATCTAATTCTACAAAAAATTTATGATCATTCATGAGCTCATTGAAGAAATGAAGGTTACTAGCATGAAGAACAAAAATTTGTATGTAAGAACTTGCACAATTAATGCTAATTTGATTATGTAAGGATTTAAGGGTTGAAATTGAGTCATTTGATCACCATTTGAATGATGAAGAAGCAAAGAGATCTTGTAGATATATTGGGAAGTAAAGTCTAAGTAATTGAAATGATTTTCAAGGAATTTACGAGAAGCACATAAATGCATAGTTAAGGTATTCATGCGATCCACAAGATTGTCATTTAAATTGCATTTAAAATATAGTTTTAGCTACAATGACACCAATTGTATGTAATGTTAGAGAGAGACATAGATATCAATTCAAGAAACATATTTCCATGTCTTTGGGAGATGATCCAGTAGGAGCATGTTCTTAAATTTTGGATAGGGTCTTACATATGGAAGCTATCTATGCATAATATACTATAAGTTTGAGTTGATTGCAAAATAATGACATTCACAAAGATATGAGTGAAGTTTACAATGATGACCTAACATTTAAGGGTATGAGAATTTAGGCCAGTTGATCATAATGGAAAACATGTTTTATAAAGAGTTTGAACAACCTAAATGGAAAATGATTGTACTTAGCAGAATTCATGATGGAATGTCTTCGGTAGGAGATATACTAGTTATGATAACAAATGACCTAATCCATAAACTAATTAATTTGAGAAATGAGGGTAGTGTGCCTATTTATGGAAAGAAAGGAAAAAATGTAGTCAAGATTAATAATGGATCAACTTGGGATGGTAGGGGAATGAGGTTAGAAAAAATTAAGAAAACATATATATGTGAGGTTGATTAGGAATATTATTGGATACAAGATGTACTACAATTCAAGGCTCAATTATGTATCATCAACATTTATCCATGCTACATATAAGATGTCTGTTAAAAAGGAGAAAGTGAATATGTGTGAGATTATAAGACAACAATTGATTGAAAAAATTGAGAAGATAAAGGAAAAAAAAAGGATTCACCTTTCAAGTTTGAATCATTGATAATCTATTTATTCTTTCAAATAATGGGCAGATTTCTTGGTATGCCAAACTATAAATGGACTAGTGAAAAGTGAACTATGGAAATGATTACATATTACTTTAAAAATAAAATTAATAACAAAATAAAATATGATATATTTAAAATGATGAAGTCTTTTCAGATTGAGATGAAGAACAGAGATAGAATCCCTACAGTAATAGTTGAGAAGTACAAAGATGATATATGTTTCATAATAAAAACTAATTATACTTGCATGTGTTAGAATAATATAGAATAACTAAGGGGGAGATCTAGATGTACCAATTAAAATTTTGAACTCATCAAACAACTTAGATCTAATCTCTATTCCTCTCGATCTCTATAGAAAATTATCACTAACATAAACTTGTTGTCCACTATCCCAATAATAACTAACTTGAAGAATTTAAAACATCAACCATAAAACATCTTAAATAACATCCACACAATTAAGACACTAGGATTTAACATGGAAAAATTTGGGGAAAAACACAAGCAACATGTTACTAATTTTTCACTCTTTGGAAGTAAGCTCTATTAGGAGCCAACCATGTTAAAGGTTACAATACACACAATTAGGTGTGACCTTTTTAAAGGATTTAATCACCCTATTAGGAGTGGCCTTGTTAGAGGACTTTAAACCATTCCATTAGAATGTTAGCTTTATTAAAGGACTTAAAAATAACTATTAGGTCAACCTTGATTAAAGGATTTCAACTGATACAATGGTTAGAAATTAACAATAGGTTGATCTAATAAATAAAACACACTTTACAAATATAGATCACAATTTGGCTCAAAAAATAATTCATTGATTGGCCTCCATTCTCATTTCCATCATTGATTTTCTTGGCAACCCTTCAAGCAATCACTTTTTACCTAGTCAACTCTTCACTGTTCAGCCTTTTGCTCAAGTTTGCCAATCAAGAGAATCAATAATTGCTCCAACCTCTCAGGTTAGCTAGTATGCCTCCTTAATAGGTATCTTTTATCTTTTTTCACTTAAGCACCACCATTGATTTTATGTTTAGGTAAAATTCAATGAATTCTCCCATCATTTTGCTTCCTCCTTCTCCTTCTAGAAACTTCTCAAAACTTCTCTTTGAATCCATGCCTAGAAATGCTCAAACACAATTTCTCTTGGATTAAATGATCCAACTCATGAATCCTTATCTCTAATACACTTTACATACATCAAGAATTCAACTATGTCGACCAAGAATCTCAATTCTAACACTCAACCAAATTTATGTTCTTAAATAATAAATGCTAACACTCAACCAAATTTATGTTCCTCATCCTCGGTCATCACTAACTATCTTACTCGACTTAAATTTTCTTCACTTGATCCATCTTACTAGTGCTTGGTCTAGCTTTTCTAATACTATGTCTTTACTAGTGCTCAATTAGTGATATGTTTTATTAGCTTCTACTATTTACTTGGTTGACACTACCACAACTCAAATTGAACGTATAAGTTCCTTAATCTTCTACTTTAAATCTCAGTTAAGCCTGTGCATTTTTTTTCATTGATCATCTCATCTAGGCTTTAATACAACTATCCTTTCTATTTTTTGTTATGATTAAAAAACATATTATCTTGTCAAGGTCCAATTGAATAAGTGCCCATTCTGATTCCACATAACTCAACCTTTCCACTAGGTCCTCTTGTTATCTCTTCTCAAATCATCTTCATCAATCATCTTGATATGACACTCTATTTAGGTAGCAACTATCTCACTAGTAAGGTTTGACATCAATGACAATATAACAATTTTTTTCAATTGTATTTTCCAACCACTAGTACATTTGAGACCATTTTTTGATCATTATTGGTCGAAATTTTGACCCAATTTTTGACCAAACTTTGACCAACTTCGACCAACCCATTGGTCAAAATTTTTTTGGTCAAAATTTCAACCATCCTTCTGGTTGGTCAAAATTTTGACCAATACGTTGGTTGAAAAACCTCCATAGCCATGGTGCAAGTTTTGCCAGGAATTGGTCAAAATTTTGACCAATGGAGGTAGAAAATTTCGACCAATAAAGGTAGAAATTTTGACCAAAGAAGGGAAAAAAATTCAACCAATAAAGGTAGAAATTTTGACCAATGAAGGTAAAAAATTTTGACCAATAAAGGTAGAAATTTTGACCAATGAAGGTAAAAAATTTTGACCAATGAAGGTAGAAATTTTGACCAATGAAGGTGGAAATTTCGACCAATGAAGGTAGAAATTTCTACCAACAGGTAGGTGTAAAATTTTTTTTAGGCATTCTATAAAACAGTCACATGCCTTGCATATGATATGACATTTTGCATGCATCCTGCACTCTCTCATCCGGCTAATGATGGATTACAAAGAGTGATCTGAAACCATGATGCTAAAAAACACACACAATCAAATCCAAAACAAACTTGCATTACAAATGGATTGTGGAAATCTGATATTGTTAATTTTGCATGCATGTCTACTAGGACAAATATATGTTTAAGTTGTGATTGTCCTGGTAGACGTGCATGCAATTTTACCAATATCAAATTTCCACAATCCATTTGTAGTGTGCAAGTTCATTTTGGATTTGATTGTGTGTTTTTTAGCATCATGGTTTCAAATCACTCTATGTAATCCATCATTAGCCAGATGACAGAGAGTGCAGGATGCATGCAAAATGTCATATCATACGCAAGGCATGCGAACTATTTTATAGAATGCCTGAAAAACATTGACAATAACTAATATAAAAAATCTATAAGTAATTATATGATTGAGACAAATCATGTACCAGTGAGTTGGTCAAAATTTTGACTAGATAAATTTTGACCAATGGGTTGGTCAAATTTGGTCAAAAATTGGGTCAAAAATTTGATCAATGAAGGTCAAAAAATGAACCCAAATGCACTAGTGCAAGTATGCTCGCCAAGTTGACTCTTTGAGTTTGGTCATCAAGTCACCCCACCAAAGTGCCTCATCAAGGTCAGTCTTTAGGTCCACTCATCGAGCTTGCTCACCAAGTTAGCTCGCCATGTCATTTCTCTAAGTGGCCTCGCTAAGTCAGCTTGCCAACTTGCCCCACCAAGTTGCCACTTTAAGCCCACTCACCATGTTAGATCTCCTAGCCGACTCCCCAAGTCAGCTCACCAAGCTAACAATTGAAGTATGCTCACCAAGTCGACTCTCTAAGTTCGCTCACCAAGTCTACCCCCTAGGCCAACTCTCTAGGTTAGCTCACCAAGTCACCCCCACCCAATCACCTCAATGAGTTGACTCATTAAGTTAGCTCACCAAGTCTACTATTCAAGTACGCATACCAGGTCAACTCGCCAAGCTAGCCCACCAAGTCATGTCACCAAGTCGATTGTTCGAGTACGCTCACAAAGTTAACTCTTTAAGTTTGCTCATCAAGTCACCCTACCAAAGCACCTCATCAAGGTCACTCTTTAAGTCCACTCACCAAGTCAGCTCACCAAGTTGTCGCACCAAGTTGACTCACCTCTCACCTCACCAAGTGGACTCACAAAGTCAGCTCACCAACTTGCCCCACGAAGTTGACTATTCAAGTATGCTCGCCAAGTTGACTCTTTGAGTTCGGTCATCAAATCACCCCACCAAAGTGCCTCATCAAGGTTAGTCTTTAGGTCCACTCATCGAGCTTGCTCACCAAGTCAGCTCACCATGTCGCATCTCTAAGTGGCCTCGCTAAGTTAGCTCACCAACTTGCCCCACCAAGTTGCCACTTTAGGCCCACTCACCATGTTAGATCACTAGGCTAGCTCCCCAAGTCAGCTCGCCAAGCTGAAAATTGAAGTACGCTCACCAAATCTACTCTCTAAGTTCACTCACCAAGTTCGCCCCCTAGGCCAACTCTCCAGGTCAGCTCACCAAGTCACCCCCACCTAGTCACCTCAACGAGTTGACTCATTAAGTTAGCTCACCAAGTCTACTGTTCAAGTATGCATGCTAGGTTAGCTCGCCAAGCCAGCCCACCAAGTCATGTCACCAAGTTGATTGTTTGAGTACACTCACAAAGTTGACTCTTTAAGTTCACTCATCAAGTCACCCCACCAAAGCACCTCATCAAGGTCAGTCTTTAAGTCCACTCACCAAGTCAGCTCACCAAGTCACCGCACCAAGTTGACTCACCTCTCGCCTCACCAAGTGGGCTCACTAAGTTAGTTCACCAACTTGCTCCACGAAGTCGACTATTCAAGTATGCTCGCCAAGTTGACTCTTTGAGTTCAGTCATCAATTCACCCCACCAAAGTGCCTCATCAAGGTCAATCTTTAGGTCTGCTCATCGAGATTGCTCACCAAGTCAGCTCGCCATGTCATGTCTCTAAGTGGCCTCGCTAAGTCAACTTGCCAACTTGCCCCACCAAGTTGCCACTTTAAGCCCACTCACCATGTTAGATTGCCAGGCTGACTCCCCAAGTCAGCTCGCCAAGTTGACAATTGAAGTATGCTCACCAAGTCAACTCTCTAAGTTCGCTCACCAAGTCTACCCCCTAGGCCAACTCTCTAGGTTAGCTCACCAAGTCACTCCCACCTAGTCACCTCAATGAGTTGACTCATTAAGTTAGCTCACCAAGTCTACTATTCAAGTATGCATGCCAAGTCAGCTCGCCAAGCCAACCCACCAAGTCATGTCACCAAGTTGATTGTTTGAGTAGGCTCACAAAGTTGACTCTTTAAGTTCACTCATCAAGTCACCCCACCAAAGCACCTCATCAAGGTTAGTCTTTAAGTCCACTCACCAAGTTAGCTCGCCAAGTCACTACACCAAGTTGACTCACCTCTCGCCTCACCAAGTGGACTTGCTAAGTTAGCTCACAAACTTGCCCCATGAAGTCAACTATTCAAGTATGCTCACCAAGTCACTGCACCAAGTTGACTCACCTCTCGCCTCACCAAGTGGACTCGCTAAGTTAGCTCACCAACTTGCCCCACGAAGTCGACTATTCAAGTATGCTCGCCAAGTTGACTCTTTGAGTTCGATCATCAAGTCACCCCACCAAAGTGCCTCATCAATGTTAGTCTTTAGGTCTGCTCATCGAGCTTGCTCACCAAGTCATCTCGCCATGTCGCGTCTCTAAGTGGCCTCACTAAGTCAGCTCGCCAACTTGCCCCACCAAGTTGCCACTTTAAGCCCACTCACCATGTTAGATCGCCAGGCTGGCTCCCCAAGTCAGCTCACCAAGATGAAAATTGAAGTATGCTCACCAAGTCAACTCTCTAAGTTCGCTCACCAAGTCTGCCCCCTAGGCCAACTCTCCAGGTCAGCTCACCAAGTCACCCCCACTTGCCCCACCAACTCACCACTTTAAGTCGACTCTCCATGTCAACTCACCAACCTGACTCCCCTAGTCAGCTCACCAAGCCAACAATTCAAGTATGCTCACCAAGTGGACTCTTTATGTTCACTCACCAAGTCCACCCCCTAGATCAGCTCACCAAGTCACCCCCACCTAGTGCTTATTGTGAACAAACCAATCTGGATCATAAGAGAAGTGATTAGAGATTATTATGAAAGGGTGCGACTGAAAAGAGATATAACTCACATCATTTACAACATGACTAATCATTTATGAAAGCTGTAAAAAGGTAGTTTTATCATTCAACTTAGGATGATTGGAAGAATTTATTATATTTTTTATCTCACAATGATCACTCTGTAAGAGAGCATATTGCCTTTGGCACCCATTTAGTGCAGGCATATAAAGTCTACCATCAGAAATGACATCATCTTTGAGTATATTTATATTGTCATATCAGACAACTTATCACAATATTTAGAGCATAAATATAAAGTTATATCAGAGATGACCAACATATTTGCAAATTCTTACTTGTATATCAGACACAACGAACAGTATAAGGTACCGAGAATTTCCTTAGTCATTGCATGTAATTTCCTGTATATCAGAAATAGAAAATATGTATCATCTTGATTGTTATGCAATCATAATTATTTTGATCTAAACCATACTGTGTATGCATTTGGAATTAAGAATCATTCAAATATTACTTTAATACAAGAAACTATTTCTATATTCATTGAATTGTGAAGAATTCAAGTAGTGTCTCGTAATCAGA
This sequence comes from Cupressus sempervirens, assembly GCA_028749045.1. Taxonomy (NCBI): domain Eukaryota; kingdom Viridiplantae; phylum Streptophyta; class Pinopsida; order Cupressales; family Cupressaceae; genus Cupressus; species Cupressus sempervirens. Next base: position 709,805,923 of record CM053784.1, read on the forward strand.
AACATAAGGAAATTACAACCACCAAATTATGTGACTGAGAAGTGAGTCTGCAGAGTCTACAGTTGCTCATTTTACTATAGACAACATTTTCTTAAGAAGCTTTACCCCAGTCAGGAATTGATACTCCAATGAAACATACTCACAACCACTAGTTTTCTGTCCACCAGGGTCCCTGCCAATATTCAAAGGTTGCATATGATGCATGACTACTACTAGGATTTTCTCCACAAAAAGAAATTCATGTTGTCATAAAAGCTATTGTCTAGTAACATCTTGGCAAATCTCGTGCCTCTAAAAATCTAATGATGTCTGTATATGTCGAATCCCAATTGTGACGGTCGCAAATAACACATTACATATCTTCCTAGAATGTTCTTGATAGGAAGAGATCCCCTATTTTAAAATAAGACAAATTAGAGTCAATCCATTTAAAAGTCAGATATACAAATATAGGTGGCACACAGTCTATTAGAAATTTAAGCTTCCACTCTACTTACCAAACATGAGAGTCACATTTGTTGTTCCGGTTATTGCCCATCAAAAAAACATAGCCATGAGGCACATGCTGCAAATGGATATAACATGAAATGTAGAGATTTTAGTTAACTTGTTTATTGATCATGTAATCAATGAATAATAAAAGGATATGTGATGTGTGAAACCTCTATCTTTATGGAACACATTCACACAATCAACCAGGTTGGATTTTTAATAAGTTCAATGTTTGGTTTGATATGAAATTTCAAAGTCTGGAAGGAATTACTCTGGTAAGAAGCATAATTCTAATTTTCTTGAGAACATCCACAATTAGAATTAGAACTACAAGGTTCTAGTGATGAATCTTTTGGTCCATCCAAGCTATATGGTGAAAAAATTGTATAGATGTCATAGATAAGCAACAACATCCACTGCAATGTCATAGATGTCTGAGTAAACAATAGTTGATCCTGGCAATGAGCTCTCCAAGTTGGAGGGAGCAGGTGCCCAATTTCTATTGAAGTAGGGTGATGCATCATTTATTATTACATTGCATGGCCTCCTTGCCATAGCAAGAAATGTTCTATTTTAAGGTGAACATCCCAAGATCGATAGCCCTGCTACTATGAACTTTCTGGCTCCAGCATTGTATAGATCCTAGCACAGTTACTGTTAACATTTCCTATATTGAAGAAATAACTAACACCCCAATCAACATTCCTTGCAGCCAAGTAGTAAAGTGCATTGCTTACAATAATCGAAGTATGCTTTTCCCCAACAATAGTTGTTATTCAAGATGTATATTCCCTAAAATACTATACTTGCTTCTGCAATGCTCGTTTAACAATACCTACACCAATCAACAGACACCAAAGAACCAGCAAATTCAGAGCCAGATGTTACAAACACATTGCAGAGCTAAGTCTTATATGACAAAGCATTATCTACAAAATTTTTGTTGGGTTCATTTAACAGAATTTGGAAAGACTTTAGCAAGAATATGATAAGGACCAAACTTTTGCAAGAATAGGACCAGACTTTGGGCTTGCCAATGAAGAATTTGATAACATAGTACTCAACAAAAAATTCCTGCAAAATATATTCTTTCAAAAGAAATTTTGACCAGAAAGGCACCTGATAAGCTGAAGGTTCAAGACAAAATTTTGTAGGAAGATCAGAGCCGAAGACACCATTTTCAAGACATTCAACATGGCCTCCAATATATGTTTCACTCTCAAGTAGATGCCCATTGTAAAACTTTTCTGATTCAGATTGATGCTTGTTAGAACAAATGATGTTTGCCTTGAATGCCTGCAAAGGTTCATACATTAATAAAAATCCAACAATAATATCATCAAAACCCTATATTATAATCACCAAAGCACTAATAATCATGTTTAAGCCTCAGAGCACCTTTCAAAAAACCTGTGAACAAAAAGGATGAAATCGCTAAAGAAAATAAATAGATTTTTCTAGAATGAAAATCCGAGACTTGAAGAAAGCATTTAAGCATTATAACACTTAATAAGATCTAGCTTGGATTTAACCAATGTTGTACCAAAATAGTAGGGAACAACCAGGAATGTAATTATTTCAATAGCCATTTCATTTACAAAAAATCTTTAAAAGTATACATTATTGAATTTCAATTTTCTAAATGTGTGAATATTCCAAAACCTTGATAGATTTAAGTGACCCTAAATTAGATTGGAACAATTTATAAAATATTTCAAGCCATTGAAAGATTAGTCACCTGAACTATAAGCAACATTTCACAAAGAGTTCCACTGCCTTTGCGTAAAACTTCATCAGGGGGCATAGGGATTATTGTTGCTAAAGAAAAGATAAATGGGTGTACATATGTCATGTAAAGGTAATATGTTGCAACTGCATCAAATACTGAATAGGAAGCCATTGTCTGCACAAAATAAGTATCAAAAGAACATATCATGGCACTCAGAAATGGAGAACAATGAAACCAGTACATTGAAAAATAATTTAAACAAGCAATGTAAATAGCAATGCAATATTATCTTTTACTCCTACTAGTGAAATACAAAATGAGTGAATCAAGTAATCGGCATCAATATTCAAGTGTATCATTATGACTGACCTGTGGCTCTTCCATTGCAAAGCAGACCATATCCTTGGATTTACTTCCAATGGATCATAACCATGAATGACCAAGAATAAGTCAATAGGCTGGAACATACATAAGATATAATACAAGCGAACTAGGAAAACTTGTCCTAGGACAATTAACTGAATTGTTAAGCATTGACATAATACTTGCATATTTCTGATTCATTTTCTATAGCTTAAAACATGAATACATCTACTAAACAAAATATAAATCACTCAACAAATTTGAATGTGGTAGAAGAGTGATAAAAAAAATAGTGAATCGAGTCTATAGGTTTGTGGCATTGACGACACTTGCTGGCTTGAGAAGAGATTCAAAAGGAGGCCTGGTTGAGGATGCATTTCAACAACAAGCAAGAGTGAAGACATGATGCATGCATCACTCTGATGAAAAGACTGGCAATGAATAACATGCAAACATATGCTTATTTTATAAACTTCAATGAAATCTATTTTCTCCTGATTGGATCAAAAGACTGCAAGACATCACTCAAGGCATTCGCATCATGATCTTAGCCAAATTATAGGAAGTCATTGTAATCAAATTACTTTCTTTCAATATAATGGTAGGAATCTCCTTTCACAGCAATTCACCAAAAACAAAAAACTCAAAACATGTAGAAAACAAAAAGTAGAGAATGCCATTTAAAGAACTTTTTCAGTGTGCTGAAGAAAGCTGGTAGGCAATATGGTATAGAACTAGATTAAACATATACCCACCATTTTAATCTCAAACAAGACATCCACTAAATTGTTATCCTATCTTAAAACAAAATCAAGATTCATGAAACTACCAATTTAAAAGGTTCATAGTGCATTCTATCCATTAAGCAAAGTGCAACTTGAGATAAAATTGTTTGAAAAGTAACCTTTCAGAACACGTGTAAAATGAAACATACACTTTCTGCCAAGTTTGGATTAAGGATGTTCTACTTCTAGATGAAGAGGTTCTGCAAGTCTAAAATAAAACTACAGCTCCAAAATCAATGACAATTTTTCTGTTTATAGTGTTACTGCTGCCACAAACATAGGAAAGATACATAAGAATATGCCCACTATTTAGAAACATCAAGAAAGTAAGACACAAGATCTTGAAGGGAAAAGAAGAGGAGGTTCATAGAATTAAAATTACAATTAACAAAAAAAATCATTTTGGCATATATGTGAAAAAGGAAAACTCGCACAGTCTAAGCCAAGGATAAATTCCATTTTAATTTCAGGCTGGGCATAAAATGCATTCACCAAGAACAAATGATAAATAATATCCGGAGCAAGTCTTGATCTATTTCTCTAAATTTAAGCTCCTTCTAAACATAATATAGAAACTCTAACAAAAAGCTATTTAACTATTAGAAGTTACAGTGTTTTGATAGACAGAACTAGCACCTTTAGGCCCTGGCTACCTTGTGGTAGATAACTGTCACGCTTGACCCAAGCAAAACAATCTAGGTGGCATGCAAATTTAGCACGACATTCACTTTGAATTTTATCACAATGGAAGCCAAGTTCCTGCAGTCAACCAACAGTAATATCAGAATGATACAGTATCTTCACATAATGTAAACAACTTTAGGATAATGATTTACTGAAGATGAAAACTTATAAGCAGCCGAACACAAATTAACAAATCACTTTGATAGGGTCCAGGTGAGAAATTGCAAAACCTTCTCCTATTTGAAAACATAAATTAAACTTGAATTTTAAACTATATTAGTTTTCATGAATAAGGGGACTAGGTAAACAACATTAGAGTGCCAATCTCAAAAAACAATCAACTGGAAATGATATATAGGAAATGATACTGGAAATGATATAGATCAAGAGAATAAAATAAATCAAAAGAGAGAAATATACATACAACATTTTAAGTTTTAATTTTAATTTTAATTCTATCCAAACATAGGAAAAGTTAATTCAAAAGCTCGCACAAGTCCTAGCTAAAAATATTTTTTGTAAAATAGACTTAATTAATGGGGTCATGAGACTGAAGCCTAAGAAGCATCAATGCATTCAGACCTAGACAAATGAGGTAAGAAAATAGTAAAACATTCTAACCATAACTGCAAAACTTGTTTAGTACTCACAAGCTAGATTGCTACGCGAGTTGTTATTAAATTCATGGTGATTCTTCCCTATAAAACTGATTTGGCAGTAGGGAAAAACACAATTTTTGTGCTAATACTTGTCCAAATCCACATTAAAACCTTTTTCTGCCTACAGTTTTTAAGGAAAACACTATTTTTCACTTCATTTCCAAACACAATTGGCAACTTAGTGTAATTAATCTTTCATATTTTACTTCTTTTATTAATTTAAGTTATCTTGGATGTGCATTTCATATTTTATATTTCAGTATGTCAGCAACAAAGGGTTTTTTATCAACAAAAGTATGAATAATATTTTGTCACATGCTTGTCCTAAGGTCAAATGGGATAAGTAATGGAATATACTTCTTTATACATAAGAACATAACAAACACTAATCTATTAAATAAAGAAATATCAACTTTCATGAATTTAAGATATTAAAATCTCAATTCTTATAATTTCAATTTCAATACATTGCTTACTTACAAATAATTTGTTTACTTTTAAATACTTTATAGAAATTATTAACTCCATTCAAAGTAAGAGATGCTTCTAACATGCACCATCCAATTTCAAATTTTAAATTGGGCAGCCATTATTCTTCCCATAAAATATGATTTCTATCAACTTTTAGTAGTTACTAAATTTGAATATAAAATCAAATGTCAATATGAGACTTCCACATGTCAATTTCTAAGCTAAAACATGATTTCATAACGTTTGCCCCACTCAACCTATTGCTCAAACTTTTAGATCTTAAACTATAAGAAATCCACGAAAAGAGAAGCTCGGTGTAACCATGTGATTAGTTCAAATCATACTTTAAAATACAGAATACTTTTTATAAATTGTAGGCCATGTAAACCTTGACATTCCAACTAATAAGTCAAAATCATTCTTCTCCATTGATAGAGCTTTCTATTTCTAGTCTTTTGGTTGGTTGTCAAAATAGTGGTTCTCCATTCTTACTTACAAATATATTTCTTCTTAGCTGTGACGTCAGCCCATAGCTAAGCAGAATCTTTGTAAATAAGAAAAATGTTTCCATCCATTCTCTGCTATCTATATAAAAGAGTGGTAGGGTTGCTAAATTGTTAAGACCCACATTTTTGGCTACATCATCATTCTATTCAACTTGTCTCTACCAATGGATGAAAAGAAGAATAAGGCATGTTTCATCAAAACACTCTTTTAACATTACCATATACATTGATCGACCCATATTTTGTAGACAATGAAGTTGATTAAATGATCTTGCTTGGTTTTTTGTATGTGCAGTATTCATGGCCAAAGTTGGTTGCCAGGAAATGGCTAAATATAAAGTCAAAACCTAAAAAGTTTCAAGTTGATGGATTTATTGAAGGTAATCCCATTCTCACAAGGAAGAATGTGCACCTGATTTTTCTAACTATGGTTCAGTTTGTCCTCGTTTTGGATGTTCATGGTCGTATTGCACTATTGCTTTTACTTTTGAAAAATTTCTAGCTTGCTTCAATGAAGTGTAGTTTATCCTAAGATATTTCAAATTTCTCAAGGAGACCTCTAATACTATAGATCAATGCTCTTAAAAAAAGTTAATTTTTCTAGTATAAGGTCAAATATTTTGGTGCTCAAATCACTGCTTTGAAAAAAATGATAAGTTGGGTGTTAATTTGATAACTTACCAAAAGACATCAACTCATTGGGAACCACTCTTTCTTGTCTTTGCATTGCTATCAATTGTTATTAGATTTTCTAATGAGGGGAGGTCTATTTAGTGGCCAAGTAGAATTCAATTTTTCAAGGTTTCATACTTGATACAAATAAAAATGATAAGTTGGTACAATTAGCTTTTTTATTAATCAACATTTTGAATCACGTTCCATGATCCTATTTGTATATTTGAATTAGCACAGCTGTAATTCTTACTACTTTTCTCGAACATGACAAAAAAATTTGGTGACCAGACCTACATATGACACACCAAAAAGACATGAGCCATATATGTCTCAGGATACAAACGTGCAAGATCTAAGGTATATCACTCATTAAAGTGGATTCAGATAAATTCAGCTGAGATTTGATAAGGTGTTACTATTTTGCCATTGCCTATAAAATCTTTTCTTCTAAAAAAATGAGCTATCAATTTAACCCATGTTGCATTACAAGAAAAATATGACTTCAATTTGTTTTTTTGGGGTTGCAGGGTATTTGTGGGAACATGGAATGTAGGAGGTGAAGTGCCCCATAGTGGCCTGAATTTGGATGAATCAGTATCATCAACTCCAACAGATATCTATGTTTTTGAGTAAAAAAAATATCCTGTCATCTCATTCCAATCAGTTGTATCAATAGAAAACATGTTTACTCTTCTTTTTCTAGTCAATTGGGTTTTAATTCATGGGTAAGTCATTTTTTTAGGTTCATACAGGTAATCCTGTTCCTGTTGGGCCAGGGTGATTCCTCCTTTGGCTGAGTGTTCATCCAATCTTTTGATTTTCTTGGAAGTGGCCCTTGATCAACTATCTTCTAGAGATTATCAAGTGGAATCTCATCTCACTATCTTTAATTGCAGGTGTAGTATAATAACTGTGCCTATGTAGTGTGCATTTGAGGTCTAAAAATAAACAGCTTTCATTTTACTTTATTCAGTTTGATTACCCCAACATGCCAGTTAGTCGATTTTACTGCATGCTGACCATCAACAGCTAACAATAAACAAATCAACTACAAACTTCACAAGCATAGATAGCAGCTGCCAAAAGACTGAATTTCTTGGATAAAAACCTGAGTCAGACTAATCAAAAGCTTGGTGTCTGAACAAAAAAGATATCATGAATGAAGTGTATATTGAAAAATGTTGGCAATAGGAGCTGTATTAAATGTAATTAGCTTGTTGTCAATCAATTTCAATTAGGAACAACTGCTTTCTCCTAAATAATATTCTGTTGCATTTTTTCTACTGTTCATTTTTATAGTTTAAAAAATAACGGCTTAAACTTAGAAAATTATAGATTGCATTGGTAAAAATAAGTTCTCAATCTCAAAATCTGAACCTTTTTCTCAAAAACTTGGAATCTGAGCATTCAATATACTGATAGAGCAACTAATAAATTATGAAATTCCATGAACCTTAAGCAATGTCTTCCATAATGGGAATCTTAGTCACATAAAGCCATCAATTTGTGGATAAAAAGGAAAAAGCTAGAAGTCATGGTAATACTCTTAAAAAATGATAGAAACATCACTGATTAAGGTTTCACAATCCTTGAATCCCATATTTTACAAAACCTCTCTTTCAAAAGTAAAGGATCCATTTAATTGCATTTAGTTACTACGTCATATACATAAATAACTAAAACTTTCAAAATATACTCATTTAAACTTTTAATTATTAGTCTATTTATGCTTAATTCATTTGTTATCAAAATTAATTATTTTTATATAACTTATAATTTATATATAATGAATATATTTATATAATTAAAAATAAACCACCTAATTGTTCTCTCCAAACCATTGAAAGTGAAAGATATTCATCAAACATAAAAAAAGAAGTCTTCCCATGACCTTTTCATTTATTGATATTAATATTATCTCCTCTCAGAGAAGATGTTATATTCCTTAGTTTTAACCCCCTTTTTTGGATATCTCAATTGTTTTTGTAGGTTTCAGGAAATTGTGCCATTAAATGCTGGGAACATATTGGGTATAGAAGACAATGGTCCTGCTGCAAAATGGTTAGCCCTTATTCGCCATACATTGAACAAAAATAGAAATCAAAGCATCAGTTTTACATTTTGTAGAAAGGATGGGTCAATATCTTTGAAGGATCAAATTTATAGTTTTGATTCTAATTTTGAGGGTTCTCAAGGGCATAATAATTTTGCTCCATCTGGGTCACTTTCATCAGAAGATGAAAGTTCATTCAGTGGGAGAGATTCACCATATTCTCTTTACCATAGCCCAATCTCATACAGTTCTTCATCAGAAAGATCCTCATTCAACTTGGGTGAGATGAATTACAACTTCAATTCAAGTGGGCCAAATTATTGCTTGGCAGCTAGCAAACAGATGGTTTGCATTTTTCTGTGTGTTTGGATGCGTAGTGATCTGAGAAAACATGTCAGAGATATAAAAGTTTCTTGTGTTGGTTGTGGGCTAATGGGCTACCTTAGAAACAAGGTATAATTAGAAAACTTGTTTCATGTTTTCCACACTATTCAAATGAACTATTATTGTAGGGAATAGTTCATTTCAAGATTTTAAAAGTTGTTCAATATTCTTGTATCTAAGATTACTCATACTCCAGAGGAATACCTATTTAACAGATATTTTACTTGTTGATAGGGCTCTGTTTCGATCAGCATGCTATTCAATCAAACAAGATTCTTCTTTGTTTGTAGCCATTTGACATCAGGAGAGAAAGAAGGTGATGAGATATTGAGGAATTTTGATGTGAGGGAGATAATGAAGAAGACCCACTTTCACCAAACAAACAAGATTCTCTCACAGAAAACCCCAGAGAGAATTTTGGAGCATGAGTAGGTTTTAATATTGTATCCTTATACTCCCAAATAGATATTGAATAACTCAATACCATTAAATTTTTAAAGAAAAAGAAAATGAGAAAACTTCATATGAGATCTTACAATTATCTATAATAATTTATGACAAAGGTTTAGGTAATATGTTGTCTGTCTGATTTGGTTCCATATTTTCTTTCCTTTTGCAGTTGAATTATTTGGCTTGGAGATTTGAATTATCATCTTGCACTCCATTATTCTGACAGTAAACAACTCATGGGAGAAAACAACTGGGAAAATCTATTCGAAAAAGATCAGGTAGATACATAATCTATGGCATTGGATTGAAATGCGAGGGTTTGGATTAATTTTATGACCCAAATCATAAAAAAATCATTCTTAATGAATAATTCTATTGAACATTCATAGATGTGCTAAGATTTTATTGAAACTTTTTTTCAAAAATCTTTTTCTCTGTATATTCAGTGGGATCTGAATATCCAAGGGCATGCAGTAAGGTGTCTTAGACTTGGCTCCTACTCATGGCCATGATGGATTTGATTCGAGGTAAGTCTTTCGAACCCAAACTGTGGTCTTCGAGCACCAATTTTTAAACATGAGTTAACAAAAAGAAAACAAACTTTGAAAAATATAATGTTACATTCTTCCTCCCCGAAATTTAAAGGCATCTATTGGTTCATTGGAAGAAATAGAAGTTTGAAGCTTAAAAAATGACAAACTAGGGCACGCCCACGGCTTCCACTATTACAAGAAGTCATTCTTCCTCAATACTCCACCAATCGATCTCAGATCAAAATGAAAATGGATGAATGAAGACAAGAGAAACTTACAAAGAGAATCTACCAGCGTTTCACAGTGAGAATAGATCTTTCTAAGGCGTTCAGAAGAGCAAAAACCATTTTTGCATGCAGCTCCCGCGCGTGGACAAATGCATAATAATGAAATAGCGAAATCCCTTTTTCAGTTTAACATTATGAAGCTCGTGTTGGTCAAAATTTCAACCAACACAAGAATGGATTAAAAAAAAAAGATGTTTTTCCTTCCATATTTTGACCAATCTAAAACATTTTAATAGATGGTCGAAAATTTTGGTCAAAAAATAGGGTCAAATGTACTAGTGAACAATCTCCCTCTTTGACATTGATGGAAACACCTCTAGTTACCACACAATCTAAAACACTTTACTTTCTTGAAGCAACTCCTTCTGTGTTTAGTATCAGATCTTCATTAATATCCTTAATTTGATTCTAATTATCATCTTATCATTAAAAAATCGCTCTTTTATTTCATTATGATTCTCATTCATGCAGCTCTAATATACGACACCTCTAGTAACAATTTCAATAATTCCCTCTATTATATCATAACAATATATTCCTCTATGATATACATGTTCATTGTCATTGATGGAAAATACATCTTCCTCTAACTACTACATAGGTAACTAATAATATTTGCATCTTGAATTATGTTTCTCATGGTAGCTGATATGCAATTTTCTCCCTCTTTGATAACAACGTCAAAGACATTTCCTAAGATACTTCAACATCTATAGTTAACATTGCCTCATACATCTTTAACATGTAGATATCTCTTGGTCATTTTTCTGAACTAAGTTCATCTTATCTCATCTTTCTTATGATATTCAACATCTTGTGCTTCTCTCTGCATAGCTTTTGGGAGGTCTTAAAGTGTGACTTTCTGCATCAATTTGTAAAATATTATGATCCAAACATTTGATGTAGAGCTCCATCTTAGCTTAAGTAGCCTTAGTTAGGAGAATTACCCCTAGTTTACCTCTTAAATATTCATGTACATCCTTAGGTAAATATTTTTTGAATATATCGACTATATGTTCCATTTTATTCACTTACTCCCATCTTACTTATTTACCTTGTACCAACTCTCTCAAGTAATGATACTTGATAGAAATATGCTTGGTCTAAGTGCACATTACAAGATTTTTAGATATGTTTATAACACTTAAGTTATAAAAAAATATAACAAAAGGTTTAGTGATCTCTTCCTTCATTCCTTTCAACAATTGTTTGACCAAAATTATGTTTGAACAATTAATTACTACAACTATATATTCAACTTCAACTGTAGATTGTGAAATGCAATTTTTCTTGTTGCTTGTCCATGAAACTAGTCTCTTTCCTAGAAAAAATCTCCACTACTTGTAATATTTCTATCATCAATATTACCATCCCAATCTATATTAGTCTAGACTTTCAATTAAAACTTGTCATTCTTTTTATAATATAATCCATAATCCTTTGTTTCTTTCAGATATCTCAATATTCTTTTCACAACCATCATGTGATTATCCTTAGGATTAGCAAAAAATCTAGCAATAATCCCAACTACTTCTACAATATGTAGTCTTCTATGAAGTACGCAATGCAACTTTCTAATCATTGATCCATACAAGGTTTTGTTCACATTATTAGAATCATCATTCTTTGAAAGTTTATGTCTGGTAGTCATGGGTGTTCCAACTTGTCTTGAGTCTTCCATGCCAAAAAGTTTTGAGTATCTCCTTGATATATTTTGCTTAAGAAATGTAGATATCTTTCTTCATTTGATACACTTACAAGGCAAAAAATAATTTGATCTCTCTAGACATAAACATCTCAAACTCTTTCCTTATTTGAATTGAAAATGACATACATAGTGCATCCTTTCCTCCAAATATGATATCATCAATGAATATTTCTACTAATAGTATCCCTTTTTTAGACTCAACTTTCAAATATAGATTTCCATTTTTATTTGTCCTTGCAAAACCAATCTTTACCAAGTATGTGTGCAAGATTTCATACCAATCTCTAGGGGCTTGTTTCAATCCATAAAAATCCTTGTGCAACTTACATACCATATCACTATTATTTGGGTCAACAAATCCTTCAAGTTGTTCAATGTAGACTTCCTCTTCCAAACATCCATTTAGAAATGCAGACTTGACATCCATCTGGTACACTTTGAATCCTTTGTAAGTAGCATATGAAAGTATATTTCTCACTCTTTCCAATCTTGCAACATGGGAAAATGTCTCCCCATAGTCAATACCTTATTCTTGTGCATATCCCTTACAAACTAGCCTTGCTTTGTTTCTTATAACTTCACCTTTTTTATTCAACTTGTTTTTGAATACCCACTTTGTTCTAATAACATTCTTGCCCTTTGGTCTAGGTACCAATGACCAAATTTTATTCTTCTCTATCTTCTCAATCTCTTCAGTCATTGCTTGAATCCCGTGTTCATTATCTAAAGCATCCTTCATTGATTTGGGCTCAAATTCACTTACTAAGAATGTATCATTTCTTAGTCTTTTCCTTGTCATAACTCCAAAGTCTTTGTCTCCAATGATTTTATTAGGTGCATGATGTCTTCTCACATATTTTTCTAATGTAGGTTCTTTTATTCTTTATTCTTATTTAAGTTCATCTTTTAGATTTTATTTAGGTATCACTTCTTATATTTCAACTTGTTCTTCTAGTTGTTTGACAATCTCTTGTTGATGCTCGACAAGCTCTTCCTGATGCTCGACATGTATTGGTTGTTTCTTCTCAAAATTCTTCTTCTTAGGTTTAGGAAAGGTGATGGGATCACCTTCATCAATGTATATGAAACTTTTGTAATCCTCAGGTTACTTCTTACATTCAACTTTACCCTTTTTGGCATATTCATCAACTTATACATTTTTACTTTCCACAACTTTGTTACTGTTAGAGTTCAAAAACTTATATGCTTTTCTCTTAGTAGAGTATCCTAAGAATATTCCTTCATCACTTTTTTCATCAAGTTTTATATTTCTATTGTCTTTTGGTATATAGCATTTTCTTCCAAAAAAATTGAAATATTTCACATTAGGTGCATAACCATACCATAACTCAAAAGGTGTAATACTTGTATCTTTCTTGAATTATACTCTATTCAAGGTATAAATATTTGTACTTACAACTTATCTCTAGTACTTAGGTGCAACATTCTTCTCCATCCTCAATGTCCTAGCATAATCCATGATTGACATATTCCTCCTTTTAGCTATACCATTATGTGGAGGGGTCCTTAGTGTAGACATCTATCTATTGATTCTGTTGGTGTTTCAAAACTACCAAGCAACAAAGCGCCTGATGCTAGGATTCTAAGGATAAGTCTTGTTCTAAGGGTTAGCTATCCCCTATATTCAACTTAAGAAACCTTTAGATATGGATCCAACATTAATATAATCACAAGGATTGTCTACTCTTTAATCTTTGTGAAGCTTAGGCAGGTGCACCTTGGGGAAAAAAGGCTTAATACTTGATATTTTCTTCACACTTCATTTATTCATTGATATTGTTTCATAAAACTTATCCCCTATAGAAGATATTGGTCACAATTCTTCTCATATTTACAAATGATTCTAGGTTACAAAAACTAACTATAACACACAAAGATTAATTGAAAACAAGTGTTGACCATTAATTAAATTCTTCATACATGAAAGTAAAAATGATTTGGTTTTAATGTTTTTCTTCATGCAACTCCATAATTTATTCAACATGCAACTGAATAAATGATCAGTGCCCTATCCATTAGCATTCAAAGTCTACCCAATAATTTTGACCTAATTAATTGCCTTACAATCAATTATATCAGAAATTAACCCTAAACCCCATTCTTATGAATATCCTTCTTATATAACTGGAAATCCTATCAATTTAATGAAGCATTTACTCAATTCCTTGAATTAAAAGAAACAAAAAATTGATATACAACCTACCTAGTTGCATTAAATTGCACAAATCTTGCTCATACAATCTCAACATAACCGACACATAACAATGGAGACATAATTCAGAGAAAAAGATATGGTAGAATACTCCTCTTGTATTAGTTCTCCTTGAAAATTATATAGTACTAATCTAAACTCATAATAACTCAAGACATGACAACATGAACCTTCAATGTTTGATGTATTCTTAGATTTTTAGAGATGGACACATCACAAAGTTAATAGTAAGACTTACTAGATTGAATGAAAAAATAGTATAACACTAAAATTATACAAAATTTAGACCCTTTCTCTAGCCTTGAGATCTCATTTATATAGTATGAGATGTAACAAGCTTTAGCCCTTGGAGAAAAAGGATAGTTGTCCTTAAGACAAAAAGATTTTACAAACAAAAGGTTGCTGCCATAATAAGACACAAAATTTGTGCTCCCTTGATTTTTTGCAATAGAATGTCTCTATCATGAATCTTCTTGTTGTGGAACCATTTCTATTGCAACTTCTTATTGTTGAGAGGCTTGATGTGATGATTGGTATGGACGCATCTGTTGTTCCTAAAACTATGGATCACTTGATTTGCATGTGATGAATCAGATTTTGATATCTAAAAATTAGTTATGTCTCATTGTGCTCCCTCCAAAACATCATATTGAATTTCAAAATCAACAGTTACTATTGGTTTCTTTGTTGTTGAATCACTAGTTTGAACCTCCATATCTATTGTTGTAGTTAATTGCTCCTCTTTCCTTTCTTCTTTTTGAATCGATGTATCAAATATCTATAATTCATCTGGGTCTAGACCATCTTCATTAGTTTCTTTAGATATTAATTGATTTTCTTGAGCAAGATCTGACATCCACTTGTTGAAATTTGAATCATCTGGCCAGTTGAAATTCATGATCTCTTGCTATTTCTTTAGGATTTCTTCTCCTAAATTCTCAATTTCATTAAATCCTTTTTAAAATAATAAAAAAATATTTGTACCTTCATAATTTCCTTAGTTTTCTTGGCAAACCATAAGCGATCCTTTTCATTTATGACCTTTTTGAGTCTAATGCATATCAAATTATCTGATTCCTTAGCTCCTTCTTCTTTATCTTTCAATTTATCTACAACCTTAAGTGCATGAGAGAAAAGCCCAAAAATTTTGCCAAGATATTTTGAAAAATAATTTATAATTCTCCTCTATAGCACAAATCTCTTATTATCAAAATTAGAGAGGCCATTAGTGATATCAAATGTTTTCTCTACTTGTTCAAAAGAAAGACTAATGACTGAACACCATAAAATAGTGACATCACCATCCCTATTATTCCATTTTTTCAGGATTTACTTCAAAGTGGCCTCATTACTTTTTAGCTCATTCCATATATCCATTAATTTTGACAATTGTTCATGAAATGTAGGCTGTCCTATCCTGTCCACCATATATATAATTATATTTCTTATTTTTTCTTGATACTAAACACCCAACTCCACATGCATTGACCATAATTTAATCATTTCTTCTTCAAGTTCTTTACTTGTGTATATTTGGGGTTCTTGTGGGGTATTAGGCATTTCTATAATGGGAGTTGTATTGAAAGGTGATATCGGAGGATGAGGAGGATAAGTAATCCTTGGCTAACTAGATCCCTCTTCTACTTTTTTTTTCCCTAATTGTCTCTCCATTTGAGAAATCATTCTTTCCATCTGCTTTATTCTATTCCCTCTTTCTTCATATGCCTCTAGCACCTTTTAAAATTTAGCATTCAACTCTAGGAACTTATTTTTGTATTTAGTAGTGACTACTACCCCAAAATTTGCTATTTATTTGGTCATCCGAGCAACTCTATCACTATCCACCTCAGCTACCCTATAGAGCATAAGGCTGCCTATATGCTCAAAATCTAAAACCTCTTGAATTTTGGCTTAATCTTTTTTTTGAATTGACCATATTACTAAAACTTTATGGTCATCACTATACTTTAACCCTTTATGAGCTTGTAAGACTTCTTCTTCTATCTTAAATTGGGTGTATTTTTCCTTCCTCACTAAGTCAATTACATTAGCAATGTCCCAATCAAGTAATATCAAAACTCTTGAATCCTTTAGGAGTTATATGTGAAAATTCTTCTATAAGGTCAACTTTGACTTGTTCTTCAATTTCAAAGTCTTGCCTATTAGGTTGCTCTATTTTAATCATTTTACATTTTGCCTCAAAATTGTTAATGTTTCTTCTTCACAAAAATTGAGTGAAAGCTCTTGATTTAACAAAAATTTCATCATCTAAGATTTTCTTAGATGCTTCTTCCACTACAGGGTCAATTCCTTTCCCTCTAAGATCTCCCACAATGAGGGCTAATGTAGGCATGGGGGGAACCTCTAGGACTCCTTCCTCTATATTTTCTATAGTGATTGCAATGTCATTCTCCCCTCCCATTTGTCTCAGCTATTCCCTTAAGGATATTTCATCTTCTATGCAAAGGGGACTTTGTGTGTGGGAATATTCTTCAGCCCTAGAAGAAGAACCCCATTCTAATTTTTGTCTTTTGGCAATATGTGCAATAGGTGTGCTCTCATAAAGTCATCTCTTATAAAGAGGTATGGGGTGTACACTCTTTGTCACCATATACCTAGCTCTTCCTTTCAATGTGTATTGGCCTGGTGATATAATTACCATATTAGCCAATATAGTCTCTACCTTAGCTTCCTTGTCTGGATAAGTTTGGGTTAGGATTGCTTTCTTTTCATTTAAGGTTTTCATAAAACCAACAAAAGTTCTCATAAGCATATCTATCCTAATAACCCATTATTTCTTATTAGCAAGAGAGTTATATTTTAGTTTTAAAGCATTAATAAACTCAAGAACTCTAATATATATTTTCCATTTTTCTTTTCTAACTTCTTGTTCTTGCATAAAAAATTCATTCCTAATTATATCCTTTGGAAAGTATACAAAATGTTCATGGGATCTTGCCTTAGTACTTTCTTTGAATATATCATAAAAACCCTTATGATCTATAAAATGGGAAGAGACTATGTCATCTAATATATATCCAAAAAAAATTCAAAGTTCTTCCATCCCCCCTTAGTGATTACAAAGTTATGAACAATAGTGAAACCTGGGAAGATTGTACCTCTAGATTGGCCTATGGGCTCTGCCTCTTCAAGTCCTCCTACCTATGATAGGATTTATGCAATTCCAACTTTTAAGGGCAGCTAGTGAGGTAGAACATAGGGCTTGCCTTGGAAACCATATATTCTAAAAATAGTTGAGATTGAATATGGGATAATTTTCCCTAATTGTGACTTAAATTCAACCATTTTTCATATTCCTTTGGTCTAATTGGCTCTAATAATGATTGAGGTATTCTAAGACAATCTCTAGCCAATAAAATCGTCATGTTGGAGACAAAATATCTATCAAATCTTACAAAGATGACATCTATGACCTCCCATGTTATATCAACACTCCACAATTTGGATTGGTAATATTTCTCCATCCCTCTAAGTCTCAAACTTCATTTCTTTAGAAAAAGAAGAGTAACCTTTATACAAACAAATGTACATGAGCATGGAATACCAGCAGAAAGGATTTTCTAATTTGGCCTTACTTATACCTATCAACCCATTATGAAACTTCTCTATTAAGTAGATGGAAAAATCAAAGATTGAACTCATAACATATCATAATATCTTAGCCATTTTAAAAATAGTAGATCCTTGGATTTGATCTTGTTCATCTATTCTAAATACCTTGGAGATAAAGAAATATAATGCTTGTGCTCTAGGACTAAAGTATTTTTTCAACAATGGCTCTAGAGTATTTAGTGTAACCAAGGGTAGTTGTCCTATCCTAACAAAATGTTCTTGCAATGACCCCTTCCATAAATACACCTTCTGAGCCTCATACCTAGTTTGTAGGTCTTCAAAATTGATTAGTTCATGTAATGCTTGATTAGGGTTTAAAAGAAAAACTTCCCTATTAGTTTGGGTGTAACCTTGAACAATTTTTCCCTAGCATGATTCTTGACTAATCTAGATATAGGATTATATCTTTTGCAATCAAAGTCAAAAGATCATCATTGAAAAATGCCCTAGGAATCACTAACTTGCCAATGCCAAATTGCTAGATAATGTTCAAATTGGTAACCAGATTTCTTTCTAAGAACCATTGTCTAAAGAACTCCAAACCCCTGGCAGATGTATCTGAATCCCTTAACTAGTTGGCTTTTTCATACAAACCCTCACCAATTCGCAACCTAAGGGTTTTTAGAACCAATTCCCTCCCTTTCACTTTTTCTTTTTTAGACTGAGGTAATTGCTCTAAAAAACCATCATGCACATTTATCTATTGATGACTTTCCTTCCCATAAAAATCTCATCGTAGAGGATACGTATCCTTAACACCTAAAAAATAATCTTAGAGAAGAAACCCTTAAATGATTAAAGGATATTTGTGCTCACCCACAAAATGCATGTAATTTTGGAATTCAACGCTTCATTGCTTGAAAAAGAAAAATATTGTTGGATTATTGTTCTACTCTAAAGGTTTTATCATTTGGTATTCAATAATTTATTGAGATTCAAGTTTTATGGAACATTCCCTCCACACAAATTGGCATTGATTAGCATTAAACTCCACAGTAGTCATATTTTTAGACACATTTTGACTTTGAAAACTAGCCATAGATTTGTTATGAGTGGATGGTCATGTTTTAAACTTTAATTTACACACCCTTCTTTTGGAAATATGCCACATGTTGTTCTATTGATTTCTCACTTTGGTTAAAAAGTAAGCAACTTTATTATGCGAGAAAGTGACAATCATTGATCTGATGTTCGATCAATGACTGAGAAAAATATGGAATGATTGCATAATCTTCATAGGCTGGACACCCCATGGACACATGATAGTTTGTCATATTTTCACTTTGGGTAAACATTATGAAATTTCATTTTGTGAGAATACATAGCTGTAGATCTACACATGTTCAATGGTATCCATGAGATCATAAACCCATTATCCTATTTAATAGTTTGAACCAATTATAACTTTTTATTATGCTGACTCATTCTATCACAGTTCAACTTATGGCTCAAGGTTGACTCAGGTCCCACCATGCTCCATGTGTCAAAAGATCACATTTTCACTTTGGTTAAAAAGTATACAACTGCAAAAATTGAGAATTAGATAGCCCTTGATCTTGATCCGATCAATGGCTCATAAATATACTCCTTTTTACAATTCTTAGAGGAACCTGCTGGGATAGGTGTCACTTGGTCACTTGGTCACTTTATTTAAATAAAATGCATCTTATTTTTGCAAGAAAGTGATGATCATTGATCTTCTAAGATCCAACAATTGTAAACAAGATTGACTTTGGGTTAGGGCATCAGAGACAAAACATAAGGAAAACTAACCATAAGCCAATAAAGGTTAAGAAAAGACTCACAAGCTTGGGTAAAATATTTTCAAAGGAATAATATAAAAGGATGCATCAAAACTTTATAATAAATGACATTGCTCAAAGTATTTAGGGCTTTACTAGGGTTTGCTACATATATTCTAAAAATTTGGAACATGGTAAATCACATTTTAGACCTAGGGCAAAAAAGAAGCTATAGAAACACAAAATTTAGGGGTTTTATCTAGGGAAAACAAATTCTAACTCACACAACCCCTAATTTCAATGAGTTAACCAAATTTTCACTATAAAATACAAGGATTTTTTGAATGTGAAAAACCAAGCTAACAAATTCCTCTATCATTTTAGAATGTGTTGAATTCCTCATTTATGAATTTACCTCCTCTATCATATCTTAGACACTTTCATATTTTATGTGTTTCCTTTTTGTAAAAAATTTCCTAAGGGAAAAATTCACCTAGGAACTAAGAACTCAAACACAAGCACAACTGTAGACCAAAAAGAGAGAGTATGATCAAAATGATGATATATTCATTCAATATGTAATGTGAAAGTACACTAGGAGTGCCTATAATTAAAGGCCTTTGAGATACATCTAGAATGCCTTGTAATCAACTCCATGATATTTCATACAACCAAGCACATGTCTATGAGATATGGGTTATCCTCCATTAAGCACGGAAGTAAGTGTGGTGATGAGAGGATAAGCCTACAAGGGTGTGACATGTAAATTAGTGTTGTAGGCACCATGTGCTAAAATAGAGCTGCATACTCCTATGTTGTCAACATGATAACTCAAAGAGGTGCACAAAATCCTAAGTGTCTCAAAAAATAAAAAAATAAAATAATGCATTAACTTAAGTAAACTTAAGTAAGTGTAAATTGTAAATATGTATTTATACCAACACCCCCCCTTAAGTGAAACTTAGGGAAATTTCATTAAGGTTACAAAAACTAGGATGAAATACAAGATGGGTCTCAACTACTCTACCATTTTAGGTACCCATGTACATAATGAAATGATATCTCTCATAAAGTAGAGAAAGAGGGAAAACCTCATGGGAAAATACATGGATGGATGGAGTAATCAAGATCCCCCCATTAAAACATACATCCAATATATACATAAGTGAAGAAAGAGAGAAGGAAGAGAGACAAAATAGGCTCCCCCCCCCTAAGAATAATGCCTGCAAGTGAAAGCTGCTCTAGTGAAGAAGCTGGTCCAAGAATGTTGAATGGTGTTCCTCCCCTTTGGAAGAAAAAAAAGCATAGGTACAATCCTAAATTTGTATGGTGGCCCTAAAACCTGCTGAAGTATCCCTGTGCTAATACTAGTTCTCACCCCTTCCAACTGCGTTGAAAAGAATGAATGCAAAATTTTCAAGGATTTCTATTGAACCTGTTCCACTGAATCATTTGTCTCTTAAACTGACAAAGAGACCTCCACCAATTTATGTTCATAAGTATCTATAATCATGCCAATCTATGAAGATTGATCATGTAGAAAATGGGCATGAGGGTCAAAGTGAGCCCTCATAAAAACTGTGGAAGGATCACCTTTATCAAAGAGAGGACTTAGCTAAAGTTGGAGCTAGAAGAAGACATGTACCATGTTTTGTTGGACCTTTCACTATGGCAGTGTAAGCATGTGGACTAAACTGATGACATGACCTCTCGCTGCAACTATCGATAGAACCCCATGTGTCTAAATCTATTGAAGCACTATCACTAGTGTCACTATCAGTTTCCACTATGTATGATGTGTGGAGAGGATTAGAGGATAAGCTAGGTGAACTTTCCTCAAAGTGTACATCCTTCTCCACAAAGATCTCATCAGTCTCTAGATCCATAAGTCTATATGCCTTAGCATTGTCTTCATACCTGATGAAAGTACAAGGCCTAGGTGCCGGTGCCTTGCAACTCCTGGAAAATAGGTTAGCCCATGTTGGACAACCAAAGACTCTAAAATGACTCATAACCAATTTTTTGCCTCAAAAGGATTTTTCCCATCTAAGGCATTATGAGAAGACCTATTAAGTATATGAGTAGCACTGCTAATAGCTTCAACTTCTAATCTAGGATCAAAAGACTTGGCTTTTATCATGCAACTTGCCATGGTCTTGAGAGTCCTAATCCTCATAGAAACAACATTTATCTTGTGTAGATTGAATGCTAGTGAATTTTGAAGATCAATCCTCTCAATTCTACAAAAGTCCTTAAGTCTTTTGACTACATATCTATTCTCATTGTCCACCCTTAGTACCTTGATGGCTTTCCTTGACTTGTGTTCAACATGAGTCTTGAAGTCTTGAAGCTTATGAAACACTTCACTTTTATGATGAAGGAAGTAGACCCAAGTGACTCATGAAAAGTCATCAACAAATATGAGGATGTAGCAACCTTGGATGACTGAAGTCACTACAAAGGGTCTTGCTAATACCATGTGAACTAGCTAAAGAACCACTAGAGCTCGAGAAGACTTTCCTTTATCATACTTATCCTTGATATTCATATCCACTAAACATGATGAACATTCTCCCTTAGAAAAGTTGATATTAGGTAGACCTTTGATCATATGTTTTGGGAAAAGTTGTTGAAGAGAGCGAAAGTCAAGGTGACCAAACCACTCATGCCATAATGTGTTTTGTGAAGTAGAGTGAGTCAAAAAGGCTTGAGAAGAAGACTTAGGCACAAAGTGGTAGAAGGAATAAAGCCTCTTGTCATCATTGACCTTCCCTACTACAACCAATGAACCATAGATGTAAGAATTTGGCTTAGGCCAGAATTCACCCAAGAAATAAGAACTCAACACAAGCACAATAGTAGACCAATAGAGAGAGAGAGAGTATGATTAGAATGATTATATTTATTTAATATGCCATATAACCATTGCAAGAGTAAACTAGGAGTGCCTATATATAAAGGCCTCAGGAGAGCTTCTAGAATGCATAGAAGTTAGCATCATGATAAGTCATACAACTAGGCACATGTCCACTAGACATGGGTTATCCTTTATTAAGCATGGAAGTAAGTGCATTGATGTGAGGATAAGCCTACAATGGTGTAGCATGAAAATCAATCATGTAGACAACATGTGCTAAATTAAGAGTGCAAATTACTGTGTTGTCAACATGAAAATTTAGTGAATGATGCAAACTCCTGTGTTGTAGACACCATGTGCATAATTAGAGTTATGCACTTCTACAAGAGTACACAAACTCCTAAGTGTCTCACCTAAATAATTAATTAAATAATGTAAAATAATTAAATAATGTATTAACCTAAGTAAACTCAAGTAAGTGTAAATAGTAAAATAATTATTTACACCAACACCCCCCCTTAAGTGAAACTTAGGAAAATGCCCTTAAGCTTACGAAAAATAGGATGAAATGCATGATGGGTCCCAGCTACTAGGCCATGTTAGGTACCCATATATATAATGATATGCAATCTCTCATAAAGTGGAGAAAGAGGGAAAACCTCATGGGAAAAACCCTCCCCCAAAAAGAGAGATGAATAGGGATGCATGGATGGATGGAGTAATCAAGACCCCCCCATTATGACATACATCTAGTATATACATAAGAGAATGATGTGAAAAAGAGGAAGAGAGATAGAATAGACTCCCCCTAAAAAGAAGAATGCCTACCAGTAACTGCTCTGATGAAGAAGCTGATCCAAGATTGCAAAATGGTGCTTCTCCCCTTAGGAAGAAATAATGCCAAAGGTACAAATGAGATTCTTTCACTATGCACGAAAGAATCCCATGGATAAGTGATGTCTCTAAAACTTGCTCAACTAGTTGAAGAACCTATCCTAAAGAACTATCTATCTCTGCAACTAATGAAGAACCCTTCTACAACTGCTAATCATAAGTATCCATAGTCACTTCAACCTCTAATAATTGATCATGTAGAGAATGCACAAGAGGATCTGATAGAGCCCTCATGACAACTAAAGAAGGTGCTACTCCATCAAGAAGCAATAGATCATCAATACTATCCCCCAAATTAGTCACTGAACCTGTACCTGGAAGATTGGATGTACCCTGCTATTCTAGACCTATTACTGTGGCTATGTATGCATGTGGACTAAATTGATGAAGTGATTTCTTGCTGCAACTATTGCTATAACCCCAAATGTCTAAATTTTTTGAAGCACTATCACTGGTGTCACTATTAGTTTCCACATTATATGATGTGTGAAGAGGATTAGAGGACAAGCTTGGTGAACTTTTCTCAAAGTATACATCCTTCTCCACAAAAATCTGATGTGTCTTTGGATCTAGAAGTCTATATGCCTTCACACTATCTTCATAACCAATGAAAGTACAAGGCCAAGATGTTTTTTCTTTGCAACCCCTGGAAGATATCTTTGCCCATGTAGGACAACCAAAGACTCTAAAGTGTGCTACAATAGGTTTTCTACCACACCATGCCTCAAATGGAGTCTTGTCATCTAAACTTGGATGAGGAGACCTATTAAGAATGTGACTGGCACTAGAGATTGCTTCAACTTCTAATGATGGATCTAGAGACTTGGCTTGTATCATGCAACTTGTCATAGACTGAAGAGTTTGGATCCTTAATGTTGCAACATCTCTCCTATGTGGACTAAATGCTAAAGGAGTCTAAAGATCAATTCCCTCATGTCTGCAAAAGTCTTTTAGTCTTCTATTCACATACATGCTTCCATTTTCCATTCTAAGAATTGTGATGACTTTCTTGGATTCCCATTCTACATGAGTCTTGAAGGCTAGAAATTTTTCCAACACTTCATTCTTGCTATGAAGAAAGTAGACCCAAGTGTATCTTGAAAAATCATCAAAAAAAGTCAGTATGTAGCAACCCTAGTTGAATACAAAAGGACCTTCTAATTCCATGTGAACCATCTATAGAACACCTGGTGCTCTCAAAGATTTCCCTTTCTGTAACTTCCCCTTTGGATGCATATCCATTGAATCTATTGAACATTCACCCTTAGTAAATTTGATTTGAGGTAGACCTTTGACCATTCTGTATGTGCAAAGTTGTTGAAGGTAGCGGAAGTCAAGAATTATTTTACTCTTCTTTTGGGGGGGGGGGGGTGGGGGAGCTGATTCTATCTCTCTTCCTCCTCTCATCATTCTCTTATGTATATACAATCCATGCATCCCTATTTATCTCTCTTTTTGGGGGAGGGTTTTTCCCATGAGGTTTTCCCTCTTTCTTTTCTTTATGAGAGATTGCATTTTCATTATGTACATGGGTACCTAACATGGCCTACTAGCTAGAACCCAGCATGCACTTCATCCTAGTTTTGTAAGCTTAAAGGCATTCCCCTAAGTTGTACTTAAGGTGGTGTGTTGGTGTAAATACGTATTTACTATTTACACTTACTTAAGTTTTCTTTTTATTATATTGCATTGTTTTATTATTTTATTCTATGAGATACTTAGGAGTTTGCACACCTTTTTGAGTTGTCATGTTGACAACACAAGAGTACACAACTCTATTTTATCACATGGTGTCTACAACATTGATTTGCATGTCACACCCTTGTAGGCTTATCCTTTCATCACTGCACTTACTTCCGTGCTTAATGGAGGATAACCCATATCTGGTGGACATGTGCCTAGTTGTATGACATATCATGGTGCTAATTATGAGGCATTCTAGATGTATCTTAGTGGCCTTTATATATAGGCACTCCTAGTGTACTTTAACATGGCATATGGAATATCTCATCATTCTGATCATACTCTCTCTCTCTTGGTCTATAGTTGTGCTTGTATTTGAGTTCTTAGTTCCTAGGTGAATTTTTCCCTTAGGGGAATTCTTACACCTATATGAGAAACTAGGTTTTGTACTCTTCATGTTCAACTATGCCCTAGAAAAACCCTAATTATTTTTCCCTATTATCTCATTCTTGCCCTAGGTTTTTGAAAATTTTATTCCACACCTTTTTAAAATTGAGGTGGGAGATTTGAAAAAAACCCTTGGATCCTTTTAATTTCCTTATTTAACTCAGGTGCCTCTTATCATATAAATCAAAATTTATTTTATCCTGTTAAAGTGTTAAGTTGCATAATCCTTTTAATTTTAGGAAAATTCTTACACCTATATGAGCAACTAGGTTTTGTACTCTTCATGTTCAACTATGCCCTAGAAAAACCCTAATTATTTATTATAATTAATAAATAAATATTGATAGTAGGCCAAAATTCACCCAAGAACTAAGAACTCAACACAAGCACACAGTAGACCAATAGAGAGAGTATGATCAAAATGATGATATTCATTCAATATGCCATATACCACCTTTTGATGGATCATGTAGCATAGTTATGAGGAGTTAATTTTGGAAACTTAAGGTTGCCCATAATGAAAAAAATGAAAGAAAAGTGTTGAAAAGAGAGAACACAACACCAAAAACACCTCCCCTTTCACTAAATCAAGAAACTCTCCCAAAATAGATGCTTTGGGTACTTTATTAGTAGTGCAAGTACAATGAGCCACTTGATAATTTTGGCCTTCATGGACTTTTAATTTTGCTTGTTACAACCTCTTAATGGATTACAAATCTAAGACTTTACAATGTGTTGAAAGTGACAATTTTGTCTACACAACCCTACAATCTAATAGTAGATCTAAAAAGTAGACAAAAAATAACTCACTTTCAAAAAAAAAAAAAACTATTTTTGACTCCAAATGTGCCCGTATGGAGTGTTTGAAGTTGAAAAATGTAGATTATGCAGGTACAATCGCCAAAAATGAAAATTATGAACAATTTGTGCACCAAAACCAAAAAAGAGCTACACCACTAAATTTTTTTAGGAAATTCTACCCAATTTCAAAAAAATTGCACCTAATTTTGGAGTCTGGATGTCCAAGTTATGGCTTCCTGAAGTCATACTGCAAAATTCAAAATCAATCTAGAGAGGGGTTACATTAGCTAAAGATGAGGTTAAATTTGATGATCATACGATCGTCATAGCAGTTCAAATTTGGCCAGGAATGATGATCAGATGATCATCAAATTTAGGCTCATGAACTTGATGATGTTAATAGCCTCCTGACCTATCATGACATTAGCATGATGTCATCATGTATGGAAATATATAGTTTGGTACAACTATTTTATGAACTTGCTGACTCATTAATAATAGGGTTGCATAGTTAGTGTACGAATCTGACTGGGAGGTGATGTGTCTTTTGCATCAGAGCTAACGTGGTATGCAATGTGTATATCCACATGAGCGGGCCTTACTAACTAGGGTGCTACTTAGGACAAAAATTGTTGTGCAAGCCTTCCACGTCATTGCCCCAACCTACCAATGTAGCTGCCACGCAGGATGACAGTGCAAACCTTGTTGGTGTAAATAAGTATTTACTATTTACATTTACTTAAGTTTACTTAGGTTAATGCATTATTTAATTATTTTTCATTATTTAATTATTTATTTAGGTGAGACACTTAGGAGTTTATGTACTCTCACAAAAGTGCACAACTCTAATTATGCGCATGGTGTCTACAAGACAAGAGTTTGCATCATTCATTGAGTTAGATTGACAACACAATTATTCGCACTCCTAATTTAGCACATGTTGTCTACACCACTTATTTGCATGCTACACCATTTTAAGCTTATCCTTAGATCATTGCACTTAATCTCATGCTTAATGGAGGATAACCCATATCTAGTGGACATGTGCCTGGTTGTATGACTTATCATGCTAACTTCTATGCATTCTAGAAGCTCTCTAGATGCCTTTATATAGATGCACTCCTAGTATACTCTTGATGTTGCCTATGACATATTGAATCAATATCATCATTTTGATCATACTCTCTATTGGTCTACTATTGTGCTTGTGTTTGAGTTCTTAGTTCTTGGGTGAATTCTGGCCTAAGCCAAATTCTGACATGGTATCAAAGCATCGGGAGATTCTCTACACATAATTGTTCAAGATCGTTCATGCTTCAAGACCTCGACCTGAATCCAGAGCATCCACAAAAATTGGGAGCATCTAGAGCCAGAACTAATCTCACTGTTGTGCCCGAAGCATCAATTCAGTGAAGATTTACTATAAATTTTCCTATGTTGGGTGAAAGTTGATCATAAATTTTTTTTTTTTTTGCAAATCAAAACCCAGAGGCCCAAGTTACAATTCAAGTATGGCCATTTTATTGATCTATGCATTTATTTTCAGATCTAATTGAATTAAATTTCTTTGTATTTTTAAAATTATTTTTTGAATATTTTTCCTAGTCAGGCATTTAGCTAGAGAATTTTTTTTAGCCGAACTGGGTAGTGACACCCCAACTCAACTTTGTGCTTTTGGTGGAATACTCAGATTTATTATTGTAGGGAATTATCACATTTATTCTGCAGGCTAATTAGTCATAGAGCCACACACAACATTACCAGTGAAGGCTAACAGTCTGGCCAATCCACAAATTTAACACACATAGCCTACACCGATAGGCATTGTTACCTTGACCTTATGTGCTAAGTCTTTTAAACAATGCAAATTTTTTTAATCCCATGCATGTGGGATAAGCTCCACACACCTCGGTGATGTAAAATTAAACTTTGGCGATCACGAAGAACAATTGGTGGAAATTGCAATTAAAACCTAGCATGGATTATGGTGACCCTAAAGATTATTTCATTGTCAAAAACATAAATTTGGCATCGTTTTAGCATGCCACATGGTGTAGTGTAATTGGCTCACACACCAGCATTCAGACACATCACCGTTTGACTCAACAGTCATTACAGGGGACAACTCATTGTCACACGGAGTAAGCCTATCTACCCATGTCATCCTATACCTTTCCAAGCACGTCACCCCTATGTAGTTAGAGTCAGAAATCATACAGTAGGCCACATCATTTTTTCTCTGCATTTTCCACACGATCTATACAATTTTGTACAACTGACATCACTATTCTATATGCTGATGTCATCAGAGACTTGATGGTGTGTTGATGTCATCCTGTTCGAGAGCCTAAAATTGATGGTCATCTAACTATCATTCTAGGGCCATTTTGAACTATTACAATGGCCATATGATCATAAAATTTAATCCCATCTTCTGCTTGTGCAACCCCTCTTCAGATTGATTTTCAAATTTTTAGTCTGACTTTGAGAGGCCATAACTTAGACATCTAGACTCCAAATTAGGTGCAATTTTTTGTGAAATTGGGTAGAATTTCCTAAATTGTTTAGTGGTGCAACCCTTTTCTAGTTTTGGTGCATGGATTTGTTAGAATTTTCATTTTTTGGCAACTATACCTACATAATCCTACATTTTGCAACTTCAAATGCTCCATATGGGCACATTTGGAGTCAAAAATAGGTTCCATTTTTTTTAAAGTGTGTTGTTTTTCATCTACTTTTTAGATCCTTAATCAAATTTTAGGATTGTGTGGACAAAAGTGTCACTTTCAGAACTAGGGACTTTCTTTTCTTTGTATTGCTTCGAAATTGTAGCACATTGTAAAGTTCCAAATTTCTAATCTATTAAGAGGTTGTAACAAGAAAAATCAAAAGTCCATAAAGGCCAAAATTGGCAAGTAGCCCATTGTAATTGCACTACTGATAAAGTGCCCAAAGCATCTATTTTTTGGGGGTTTCTTGATTTAGTGAAAATGGGGGGTGTTCTTAGTGTTGTGTTCTCTCTTTTCTTAACTTTTATTTCATTTTCTGCATCATGGGCAACTTTAAGTTTCCAAAATGAACTCCTCATAACTATGCTACATGGTCCATCAAAATGTGTTATCACTTAATGCATAATGGAGTTTCACAATATGTAGATGGTACTCTTCCTAAACCAACAGGTGATAAAATTTTAGCAATTGATATTTCAGCTTAGGTAGCAATGGATAGGAAAGCCCTAGGTGATATATGTTTGGGGGTAGATGATAAGATCATTTATCAAATTAAGAAGTGTTCTACATCCAAGGAAGCTTGGGATACCCTCAAAACCCTTTATGGTGAAGTGTCTAAAGAGGATGTTTTCAAATTTGAGGATGAGATTGTTTCCTTAGATCCCAAGTCATATCATTCAATATAGGATTTCATCATCAAAGTGAATTAACTAAGGACAAAGCTTACTGATTGTGGGAGTTCTATCAAAGATGACAGATTGATCTATCTCATACACAACAAGCTATCATCAGAGTATTCCACATTTGTATCTTCTTTTAACACATCAAAGATAACCTTAGGGTCTGCCTATAAGAAAGTCACTTTTGATGAATATGCTGATCTATTGGATACTAAAGAAAAGAAGTTGAAATCAATGGAGATTCTCAAATCACCTTAGTCTAAAGCATTGGTGGCCAACAATGAGGGTTCTCAAAGTTTAATTGGACAATCTTCAAGTAAAGGAAAGGGTAAGAAGAAGTGGAAGAAAGACAAATTAGAGGATGTAGAAAAGACAACACCACAATCCAATCAACAAGGCAAGTCCTTGAATTCCAACAAGAAGGGGGACAACAACAATAAGGAGAAGAAGAAGTGCACTTATTGCAAGAAATCAGGTCATGAAGAGCATGAGTTTTATCTTAAGAAGATTTATGAGTTGACCAACATCATGAGGAAACATAATGTTCCATTGCCTAATGCTTATAAGGATAAAGGGTTTTCTTTAGATTCAAAGGGCAAAGGGCAAGCACTCATGCCAAATCAATATTTTGCAATGGAATGGATATTTGACTCAGT
Source organism: Cupressus sempervirens (assembly GCA_028749045.1). NCBI lineage: Eukaryota > Viridiplantae > Streptophyta > Pinopsida > Cupressales > Cupressaceae > Cupressus > Cupressus sempervirens. The sequence goes on from CM053784.1 coordinate 709,836,057, forward strand.
GCCTCATATCACATGGGTTCTTCAAAGGAGGATTTTTCTTCAATGAAGCAATCCAAGGTACCACACATCTTCATGGGAGATGATACAAAAATGGAAGTTGTAGGGAAAGGAAACATGGAGAGTTTCAAGAGGTTCTCTATGTTCCAAACCTACGTTCAAATCTCATATCAATCTACCAAATCACTCATCTTGGAGATGGACATAGAGTTGAATTCCTTCCAAGCTTAGTAAAAGTGCATAGTCTTAATGATGATTCATTGGTTGTAGTGGGGAAAGTGAATCATAAAAAAAGGTTGTACTCTTTCTCCCATTTTGTGCCCAAGTCTCCTTCAAAGGCCTTGTTATCTCAATCAAATTCAACTATGCAATTATGGCATCAACGGTATGGTCATCTTGACTTATGCTATCTTCAACAACTTTGCACATATAGAATGGTAAAAGGTCTACCCCAAATCAACTTTTCTAAAGGTGAATGTTCAATAGATTTAGTGCATATGCATCTAGAGGGGAAGTTATAGAAAGGGAAGTCTTCAAGAGCACTAGGTGTTCTATAGATGGTTCACATGGTATTAGCATGTCCTTTTGTAGTCAACTAAGGTTGCTATATACTTACTTTCTTCATAATAAGAATGAAGTGTTGAACAAGTTTCTAGCCTTCAAGACTCATGTAGAATGGACATCTGGGAAAACCATCAAAGTACTCTGAATGGACAATGGAAGCATGTATTTGAATAGAAGACTTAAAGACTTTTACAGACTTGAGGGTATTGATCTTCAAACTTTTCCAACATTCAATTTGCATAAGATAGATATTGCAACTTTGAGGATCCAAACTCTTAAGTCTATGGCAAGTTACATGATACAAGCCAAGTCTCTAGATCCATCATTAGAAGTTGAAGAAATCTTTGGTGCCACTCACATTCTTAATTGATCTCCTCATCTAGCCTTAGATGGAAAGACTCCTTTTGAGGCATGGTGTGGTAGAAAACCCATAGTGACACACTTCAAAGTCTTTGGTTGTCCTACATGGGAAAAGATATCTTCCAGGGGATGCAAGGCATAGTCATCTTGGCCTTGTACTTTCATTGGTTATGAAGACATTATGAAGGCATACATACTATTGGATCCTAAGACACATCAAATTTTTGTGGAGAAGGATATATAGTTTGAGGAAAGGTCACCTATCTTATCCTCCACTCCTCTCCTCACATCATATCGAGTGGAAATTAATAGTGACACCAACGATAGTGCTTCAACAAATTTAGACACGTGGGGTTCTATCAATAGTTGCAGTGAGACGTCACTACATTAGTTCAATCCACATGCATACATCACTACAATAATATGTCTAGCACAATAGGATACATCCAGTCTTTCAGATATAGGTTCAATGATAGAATTAGTGGACAATATTGATGATTTTCCTCTTCTTTTTGATGCAAAATCACCTTCTTCAATTGTCATGAGGCCTCCATCCGACTCTCTTTTTCATTCTCTACATGATTGATCATCATAGATTGAAGTGATTGTGGATAATTATGATTAGTAGTTGCAACAGGGTTCTTCATTAGTTACAGCCATAGAGAGTTCTTTGGGATAGGTTTTTCAACTAGTTGAGTAGGTTTTAGAGACATCACTTATCCATGGGATTCTTTAATTAGGCTAACAGATTCAACTTCTAATGTAGGATCGAGAGACTTGGATTTTATCATGCAACTTGCTATGGTTTTGAGAGTTCTAATCCTCATAGCTACAACATCTATCTTATGAAAACTGAATGCTTGTGGGTTTTGAAGATCAATCCCCTCAAGTTTGCAAAAGTCCTTAAGTCGTCTGTCCACATATCTATTCTCATTTTCCACCCTTAGTACCTTGATGGATTTCCTTGACTTGTGTTCTACACGAGTCTTAAAGTCTTGAAGCTTATGAACCACTTCATTCTTATGATAAATTAGACCCAAGTGAATCTATAAAAGTCATCAACAAACGTGAGGATCTAGCAGCCTTGGCTGACTGAAGTCACTGCAAAGGGTCTTGCTAAAACTAGGTGAACTAGCTAAAGAATAACTAGAGCTCTAGAAGACTTCCCTTTTGCATACTTCTCCTTGATATTCATATCCACTAAACATGATGAACATTCTCCCTTAGAAAAGTTGATATTATGTAGACCTTTGACCATATGTTTTGAGAAAAGTTACTAAAGATGGTGGAAGGGAAGGTGATCAAACCGCTTATGCTATAAGTTGATGTGTGAAGTAGAGTGAGTCAAAAAGGCTTGAGAAGGAGACTTAGGCACAAAATGGGAGAGGGAAAAAGGCCTCTTGTCATCATTGAATTTCCCCACTACAACCAATGAATCATCTCTTAGACTATGCACCATCACTGAATTGGGAAGGAAATCAACTTTGTGACCATCTCCAAGGTGAGTGATTTGGTAAACTAATAGGAGATTGGAGCTAAGGTTTGGAATGTAGAGAACATCTTTGAATTCCTTATTTTCCATTTCAACATGTCCTTTTCCTTCAAATTCCATTTTAGTATCATCTCCCACTAAGATGTGTGGTACCTTTAACTACTTCAATGAAGAAAAGTCTCCCTTTGAAGAACCCATGTGATAGGAGGCACCTGAGTCAAGTATCGATTCTAAAGAAGAACTTGTGTTTTCCATATGTGCTTGCCCTTTACCCTTTGAAGATGTTGGAATTGAATCCTTGGAAGTACCTTGCACTTGAATCTTGTTCTTCCTGAGTAGGTTTTCTAACTCATCAATTCTTTTAGTCTTGCAATGATGCTTGTCATTTTTCCAGTATGCACATAAGATTTTTTCCTTCTTGTCATTATTTCCCTTCTTTTTGGAAGAAGAACCACCTTGTTGTGAGGAGGACTGTAGAGTCTTCAATTTTCCAACATAGTCAAACCTAGTTTCTAGGGATTGCAAGGCACCAACACCTAGACCTTGTACCTTTATAGGATATGAAGACAATGCTAAGGCATATAGACTTATGGATGTAGAGACTCATGAGATCTTTATGGAGAAGGATGTTAATTTTGAAGAAATTTCACCCAGCTTATCCTCTACTCCTTTTCATACATCATACATAGTGGAAACTGATAGTGACACTAGTGATAGTGCTTGAACAGATTCAAACATGTGGGGTTCTATTGACAATTATAGTGAAAGGTCACATCATTAGTTTAGTCTACATGCTTACATTACCATAGTGAAAGGTCCATCACAACATGGTACATCTCATCTTCTAGCTCCAGCTTCAGTTGACTTGGGATATAGACTTGAGGATTTACATCTTCTCATTGATGAAGGAAATCCTTCTATAGTTTTTGTGAGGGCTCACTTTGACCCTCATGTCCATTCTCTACATGATCAATCTTCACAGGTTGGCATGATTGTGGATACTTATGAACAATAATTAGCAGAGGTCTCTTTGTCAATTCAGGAGATAGATGGTTCATTGGAATAGGTTTGAGAAATATCCTTGCTAGATCTGCATTTGTTCTTTTCAGCATAGTTGGAAAGGGTGAGCATCAAAATCAACATAGGGATACTTGAGCAGGTTTTAGGGCCACCATACATCTTTAGGATTGTACCTTTGGTATTGTTTCTTCCTAAGGGGAGGAACACCATTCTGTATTCTTGGACTAGCTTCTTCATTGGAGTAGCTTTTACTTGTCGGCATTCTTCTTTGGGAGGGAGAGCCTATTCTATCTCTTTTCCTCCTCTCATCATTCTCTTATGTATTTATAGGATGTATGTTGTAATGGGGGGGGGGGGGGGGGGGGGGGTGTGGTCTTGATTACTCCATCCATCCATGCATCCCTATTTATCTCTCTTTTTGGGGGAGGGTTTTTCCCATGAGGTTTTCCCTCTTTATCTGCTTTATGAGAGATTGCATCTTCATTATGTATATGGGTACCTAACATGGTCTAGTAGCTAGGACCCATCCTGCATCTTCATCCTAGCTTTCGTAAGCCTAAAGGCATTCCCCTAAGTTGCACTTAAGGGGGGGTGTTGGTATAAATAAGTATTCACTATTTACACTTACTTAAGTTTACTTAGGTTAATACATTATTTTATTATTTTATTTTGTGAGACACTTAGGATTTTGTGCACCTTTTTGAGTTGTCATGTTGACAACATAGGAGTATGTAATTCTATTTTAGCAAATGGTGTCTACAACATTGATTTGCGTGTCACACTTTTGTAGGCTTATCCTCTCATCATTACACATAATTCAGTGCTTAATGGAGGATAACCCATATCTGGTGGACATATGCTTGGTTGTTGACATATCATGTAGCCAATTATGAGGCATTCTAGATGTATCTCAGAGGCCTTTATATATAGGCACTCCTAGTGTACTCTTAACATGACACATTATATAGTCATTATGATCATACTCTCTCTTTCTAGTCTACAATCGTGCTTGTGTTTGAGTTTTTAGTTCTTGGGTGAATTTTTTCCTTAGGAAAATTCTTGTGGGGTTGCATCAGCAAAATATGGGGTTAAATTTGATGGTCATACGATTGTCACAGTAGTTCAAGTTTGGCTAGGAATGACTATCAAATTAACACTTTTCAACTCTCACCAAATACCACTTAGACATTTGAAATGCATCTATTTTTTCTTTAAGAAACATCACTATCATCATTCTATAAGAGTAATCAAAAAATATAATAAAATATTTGTCACCACAATAACTTTGCACACCAATAGGTCCCCAAAGGTCAATATGAACCAAATCTAAAATAACATCATAAGTATAGGTCTTTCTCTTGAAACTAGAATTTTTAATTTTCCCAATTGACATTGTTTACACATCACACTATAAATTTTCTTCAATCTTGGTAACCCTCTTACTTTCTTCATCTTACTAATTCTTACCAAATTGTAAAAGTTCACATGACATAGTCTCTTATACTATAACCATATATTATCACATTGTGTAAAAAAACATGTATCGTTAGATTTGTCTAGATAGGAAAAATTACCTCTTGTTTGGTCTCCACTTCCAATCAATTCACCAAAACCATTGTAGATATTAGTCTTCTTGTGCTAAAATTCAAATTTGTAGCCTAAACTATTCAATTATGCCACACTTAATTTTTTTAGTTAAGTCCTTCAACCCAACAAGAATTATCAAATATGATTTTGTTAATCAATTTTATTGATACTTTACCTTTCATGAGACATGGTGCATCATTACCAAAATTAACACTACCTCCTTTATAATGTTCTAGGTTTTCAAACTTACTTTTATCACCAGTCATGTGATGTGATCAACCAATCTCAATAATCCATCTATCACCTTTACTCACATATGAAATAAGTGCAATTTTTGTATCTTTATTAGAATCATCTTTCATATTAACATAAACAAGTTCTTCATCATTACAATCAAAATCATCATCAGTCTCCTCTTCACCAATATAACAAGATTTCTTACCTTTTCCCTAGTAGTCATTGTATCCTTTTTTGTATTTTCCATCCCTTCTTCTTGTAAGCTTGTTTCCTTTCCTTTCTTCTTTGTCATCCCTTTTAGGACATCTTGTAGCAATATCACCAACTGTATTACATAAAAAAATATTATAAGGAGTTTACATTTGAATTATCCTTTGCCTCTAGGTAGTCTCCTAGCCATTAATGCTTCAAGATCCTTAATATAATCATTAGAATATTTACCCTCACTAACCTCATACTTTTCTATCTTATTCTTAGACTTATGTAAAGCCAATCATGACTTGAAAGATGATTCAATAGTAGGGGTATTAAAATGATCAAAATTAGTGAGTCTACCAATTAGACTATCTAAGGTTAGATCATTACCAAGAGTACATCTCACATCTTGTATTATATAAACTCTAATAGCTTAAATACAAAGTAAAGTTCTCAATACCTTTTTTTATCATAGTCTCATCATTGATCTTTCCATCAACTCCTTTGATAGCATTCACAAATTCTCTGATTCTTACAACATATTGAGCAATGTTCTCACTTTCTACCATCTCCATGTCATCAAAATTTCCTTTCAATATTTTGATTTGAATCTTAGTACATTCTTATCTTGTCCATGGATATTTGCCAACTTTTCCCACATTTTTTTTTCTAGTATTGCAGTCCTTTATGTCATCAAACTTTGAATAGCATCAAAAATAAGCAATCTCCAACATTGCATGATCGTGCTCTTATTCCTCCTTTATCTATTGGGCTATCATAGGTCTAGGTACAATTGTGTATTCATTCTCCAAGTAGAATACAAAATCTCAAATTCAACCAATGTGTAGCTTCATCAAACTTTTGTATGCAAGGAAGTTCTCCTTGTTCAACTTGGGTACCTCTTTCCTATATAGCTTGATCTTTAGCTCTAAGTTCCTTGAAAATTTTCCTTCCCAAGCAACAATTCTCTGATACCAAACAATTTAGAATAATTTTTTTTTTTTTTTTTGGGGGGAGGGGGGTGTGAATCAATTATCCTTAGGTCTAGATCTAATCTCTAATCCACTCGATCTCTATAACAACTTATCAATAACATAAAATTGTAGTCCACTATCCCAATAATAACTAACTTTTGTAATATATAAAATTAGTAGTAAAACATATGAAATAACATCCACACAAGTAAGATGTCAGGATTTAACATGGAAACCCAATTTGAGAAAAACTATCAGCAACATGTCACCAATTTTTCACTCTTCTAAAGTGAGCTCTATTAGGATCTAACCCTATTAATGGTTACAATACATAATATTAGAGGATTTAATCACTTTGTGAGGAGTGCCCTTGTTAGAGAACTTTAGAACATTCCATTAGAATGTGACCTTGATTAAAAGATTTACAAATGACTGTTAGGTGAACCTTGATTAAAGGATTTCAATTGATACAATGGTTAGAAAGTTAACAGGTTGATAAGATAAATATAATTCACTTTGTAAATATAGATCATATTTCAATTCAATAACTGATTCATTGACTGGCCTCCATTATCATTTCCATCATTCATTTTCTTGACAACCCTTCAAGTAATCACTTTTCACTTTAGCTCTTCACTGTCCAATCTTCTAATCAAGTTTGCCAATCAAGAAAATCAAAAATTTCTCCAACCTCTCTTAGGTTAGCCCTTATACCTCCTTAAATAGGTAGCTTTGATATTTTTCCACTTAAAAACCATTGTTGATCTTAGGCATAGGTCAGATTCAATGAATCCTTTCATCATTTTTCTCCTCATCCTTCTAGAAACTTCTCAAAACTTATCTTTGAGTGCATATCTAGAAATGCTCAAACACAATTTCTCTTGCATTAAATATTCCAACTCATCAATCCTTATCTTCAACACACTTTACATACTTTAAGAATTCAACTATTTTGGCCAGGAATCTCAATTCCTTCACAAAATGATAAATGTTGACACTCAGCCAAAACTATGTTCCTCAACCTCAATCATCACTAGATAACTTGGTCATCGCTAATGGTCTTGCTCGGCTCACATTGTCTTTACTCAATCCATCTTACTAGCACTTTGTCCAACTTTTTTGATACCTTGTCTTTACTAGTGCTCAATCGACACTATATCTACTCAACTTCTACTATTCACCTAGTCAATAGTAGCACAACTCAACTTCAACTTATAAATTCAGTAATATTATACTTTGAAGCTCAATTAAGCCTATGTATTTGTTCTTCATTAATAGTCACTTCTAGGATTTAATCACTAGTACATTTGCACTTGTTTTTCTACCAAATTTTTTGACCAAAGCTATGAATGATTTTTTTGTTTTCATTCCCGCATTGGTTGAAAATAAAAATTATATACCCAGTTTGGTCAAAATTTTGACCAACTTAAGTTTTCCCAAGTTAAAAATATCCTAAGTTTTCCCAAGTTGGTTGAAATTTCAACCAACTTGGGTCAAATAGAATTGGTCATAATAGAAAAGTTGGGCTTTTATAATGTTTTGGAAAATTGGGCTTATAAGACTTATTATATCATGTAAGAAGAATAAAAATTCATGGGGAATAAAGAAGAATGGAAATTCACGGATAAATTCATTCATGCATTGGTAAGAATGGAAATTTTGGCTAATTTCATTCCCATTGGCTATGATAGAAATTCATGGAATTCACAGGAAAATTTAGGGCTCATTTTGTAGTGATTACAACTAATATTGGGTTCATTTTGATTGTGGCTAATATTGGCTTCAATTTGTAGGTTCATTTTTATTGTAGCTAATATTGGGTTTATTTTAGGCTTTATTTTGTAGGTTCATTTTGATTGTGACTAATACTGGGTTTATTTTGCAGGTTCATTTTGATTGCTAGGTTTATTTTGTATTCTTAATCATTACTAGTACTACAGAGTCTATTTTGTTCTAGATTTTTGCTATCTAATTCCATATTTTCTATGATCTTGTACTTGTTCACATTTTCAAAAGTATTCTTGCTGATGATATTTTTTCTGGCTTGTAGAGGTTCCTCTTTGGATGTAGTATTCTTCATGAAGCTCTAAGTTAAAGATATATTGTTGGTGACTTGAAAGTATCAGAGCAGATGGGCCTTATTGTTGGAGTGCTACGTTACGCATTAAGTGTCTCTTCTCTTTTTAGGCTGTCTGCTACACTCTTGAAAGGTTTCAGAACTACAATAATTCTTTGAAAATTATGGCTTTCAATAGCTTTCCCCTCTCATGCAAATCTCTATAGGTGACATTCTTGAAGATTGAACTATCCTATATCTTTGTGATAATTTAATAGAGTGATTAATATTATTTTACTTTTTAGGAGAATATTTCATACATGTACAAAAACATGCATATCTTCTCATTTAGAAAATTTGAAGACAAGACTCTGGAATAGAAACTTTCACATCAATAGACTAAGAATCTAAAATGGCAGCAGAATATGTTTCATATGATTTTAAACAAGATTGGACTTCATAAAGAGGGGATTATTTCAAAAGAGGAAGTGGGTACCATTAGATCTGATTTGCCCTTATTGCCTCCCCTACTGAAGGATAGTGGCTTGCAATTACCAGAGACAAGTTACTATTTCTTTAGGTTAGATACCCAATTCTTATCTTGTGCAATTTTCTTGACTATAAGCATAATTTAAAAAATCATTCTAAGGCTTAGAAAACTTTCTTTTGTATGGCTTTTAATTTTCTTATTTATGTGAATACAATTTCTTGAAAACTCTTCTATTAGATTTATAGCAATTAGAATTGATAAGTTTTCCTATTTCATGAAGATTTTTGGTTAAACATGATTAGTCTAAAGACCCATTTATTTCATACCCAAAAATACTTGGGGGTTTTGAATCTTAAGTGGATTGGCAAGGGTGTGTTCCTTCCCAAGCTTGATCAAAATTTTGCGGATGGAAATTCAAAAAGTACAAATGGTTTAGTGAGAAAATATTCTTCCTACAATGAGAATCTAGTATATTTTGGTTGACTATTGAGTGTGCTATTACCTGAAAGATCACCTCAATATATGGATTTTTAACAGAGTGATGAAGTTGGGGTCTATGGAAAAGGGACTTACACTCAAATAATGGCAACAGTCATTTGAATTGATAGGTTTGGATGCATTATTATAGGGAGGTCAAATTTCAACACCCATAGGCTATGCTCCTATTTTTGACCATAGAGAGGTCTTTAGTTTAAGAGTTTTACAAGGTCTTAAGTATTAAGACTTCTAATATTAGGTTTCTCTGTACTTTACCCGTAGAAAAGATGACTTGTGTAGCATTGCTATCTTATGGTTATTGCAGTGAGGTGGCTAAGGAACACCACCTCAGAAGATCCCTACAACCTTGAAATACTTATTTTATCCATGTTATCTAGAGAAAGGAGTAGGAGCCCCTAATGTAGACCTATTTTTGAACCTTAGACTTCAAAGGAAATACCCTATTATGATCTACTTTATGAAGACAAATATGAAATGAAGACAACAAATTAAAGTGAGATAACAACCATTCTATCAAGGTATGAAAAAACAATTAGATAGTACATTATATTCATACTTAGAAAATACTAAAATAAGCTTAGAGATGGGTTCTTATATTACTTCAATCCAATTTTGTCCCTTACTCATTGCATTCCTTCCCTTATTCCAAATTCTAACTCTTTTTCCCAAAAAATTACTCTCTACATTAGCTATGTGTCCCATACTCTAATTTAAAATAGCTATTCACTCCTACTTGTGTTCCTTCTTCAAATATAGAATAGAAAAATGAAAACAGTTGTTAACTAACAACAAAAAACTATTGAACAATTTACTAAGCTTATTAAAAACAAGGTTCTAAAAAAACTGTCAAGGTCTAGAAAGGACTTAAAAGTCTAGACTTTCTACTATGGTCCAAAAGGTGGAGTTGTTTGATTGTGCTTAGGCATGTCAACTTTCTATGATTCAAGAGTTGTAAGTCTGGTAGGTCCTCCCAATTAAAAAATACAACTTATGTGATCTAATATTGAGTAGCCATATATTTGATGTCTAGCACTTGTTCCACTTGTCCTCTTTTCTTCTTGGCAAGTACTGATACCCTTTCCTTCTCATTCTAAAATTTTTCCACCTGATCATCATTCACTCCAACTACATCTAAATATAGATTGTCACAAAAATCAAAGATAGGATTGATGTCCAAGTCTCTAGGCAAATAAAATTGGTAGGCATTCTCATTTCTTTTATTTATAATTATCCATTTTTTGTAGGTTTTGACTTGTACACCTTGGAGATACATTTCCTTGCATAGATGAATCGTGACCATGTCTCCTTCTTCAAAGATTTTTCTTCTCTAGTGCAAATCAACATTCTTCTTATATATCTCATTCATGGATTACAACTTTAGCTTGACTGGTCAAGGTACCTCTCAAGTATTTTCTACAAAATCACCAGCTTCTTGGCTGACATGTGGATATTTTGGTAGATCAGTTATACAAAAACATACCTATATACTTAATATTCCTTTATGATTTATGCCATAAACAATTTGAAATTTAGACTTACATGGATAGTATTTATGCTAGACTCATAGTAAAACTTAGCTTGGATAGCACCAAATCCCATTGTCTAGGACTATAACCAACTAAAGACCTTAATATATTACTTAAGCTCTTATTCACCACCTCTATTTGACCAGTGGTTTGGTAGTGGTATGCTGAATTGAATTGTAACCTATTGCTTAATTTTTTCCATAAGATTCTTCAAAAGTGAGTTAAGGAATTGGTATTCTTGTGAATAGTTTATAGTTTTGGGATACCATATACCCCACAATTTCCCTAAATAACAAATATGCCACTTGAATTGTATCATTTTTCATGTTACAAGGTATAAAGTGAAACATTCTAGAAAAATTATCCACCACCACAACACTAAACCATGATGACCTCTTTGGGTTTGTGGCTGCCCCAAGAGAAAATATTTTGGAAGATCATTCCATGGTTCCCTTGGCACATGCAAGGGCACACATAGATCCTTATTTTACTATACTTTTTCTATCTAGCACAATATACAAGTAGCAAAAAACTTGTCCACACCCCTCATCATGTTATGCCAAAAGAATTTCTGACTCATCTCTTTCAAAGTGCCACCCAACCCACTTGACTGCATTTCTATCACAATAATTTCTCTCCTTAATCTAAGGAAAATGCAAAGTTGAGAGCCTTTAAATAAAAAAGCCATCGAATAAGAACAAGTCTTCAAATCATCCATTTTGTGTTTCATGGCCTGATTGTTGGCCATCAAAAGTAACTCTCCATGTAGAAGATATAACTCCTATATAATAATGCTTATGCCAAAATGTCAAGTTCTTTATTATAAGAGATATACTTCTTTTTAGATTCATTTAACTTTTTCTCTTAAAAATTCCATAGGTTTTCTATCTTGGCTTAACACTCCCCCAATACTACCTCTTGAAGCATCACATCCAAATTGTAAAGATGTTCTCTCAGTGTCAAGCAAAGAAAGAATATGTACTTTAGTAACCTTCCTCTTATGTTTTTAAAATATTGCATCAAGTGCCCTTGTCTAAGTAGAAAACCTTTCTTTTCTATAATTATTCAATGATGCACTTATGTCACTAAAAGTTTTAATGAATCTTTAATGTAAACTCACAAACCCATTGAAGCCCTTCCCCTAGCAATACTTAGAGGTGCAAACCACTAAAGAAAATTCTCAACTTTTTCTAGATCCACATTCAATTCATTTTCTAAAATAACACTAGCCAAAATACCAATTTTGCAAAATTCTAAGATGAATATGTCAAGCACCATTCTTAAAAGTTCTTTTAGGCTTCTCCATTGTTTTTCTAGAAATAAAGATATCATCAAAATACACTATAATAACCTTACCAATGTGTAATTTAAAGGCCTGGGTCATTGTTCACATAAAGGTAAGTAGAGCATTAGACATCCAAAGGGCATCACAAACCCCTCAAATAGCCCATCCTTGGATTTGAAGGAAATCCTTCAATCCATTTTCTAAAATAACACTAACCAAAATAATAGTTCTGCAAAATTCTTCTATGAATATGTTAAGCACCATTCTCAAATGTTCTTTTAGGCTTCTCCATGTTTTTGCTAGAAATCAAGGTATCATCAAAATACACTAGAATAACCTTTCCAATGTGTAATTTAAGGACCTAGGTCATTGTTCACATAGAGGTAAGTAGAGCATTGGACATCCAAAGGGCGTCACAATCCTGTCAAACAATCCATCCTTGGATTTGAAGGAAATCCTTCACAAAGACCTAGGCACATGACATATAATCTAACATATAATATCCATTTTCCTCCTCATGCTTTTTCTTCCAAACTCTTTTTCTATCAATTCAATTACTTTCCTCCTCATTTCCTTGTTTTCTAAAATTTGGAAGTTTGGCACTTGAAACTAAATTGATCAAATGGCACAAAACCATAATAGTTTTGTAATAATTTTTGCACATCTAATAGGATTGTGTGCCAGGCCAATTCCTTCTTTTCTTGAGAGTACAAAAGACAGAGAACTTATCTCTTAGATTCTCTTTAAAACTCTTTTTAATCCATTGCAAATAGAGATAGATGTTCATTTAGTCCTTACTTCTCCTTTAAAAAGTCTCAAGAAATGGATTTTACCCTCATGTTGTATCTCATTGGTGTTTTCTATGCCAGGGTGAGTCATGTTTATGTCATATAGCCAAGACCTAACAAAAAATTAGTGTTAAACATCCATTGACAGTGTCACTCAACACCTTATCTCCACATCAACCTATTTTCAGGTCAACTAGACAAGATTGATTTACAAACACATTATGACCCATTTTCAAACATAAACTTGTAAGGAGTTGGTTTTGGGATAAAAAAATGTTATTATTTTGTAGCATTTCACAAATCTTGCACACTTTATATTTACCCTTGCATTATTGTCAAAACACATTGTTTCTTCTCCAATCAGCAATGTGGAACTTTGTCTCTAGCTATCAAGGTCCTATTCAACATCACAATCTCACCCATTTCTACCTCAAATTCTTATATCAAGGATTCTTCTCCATCTTCTTGGGTTCACCATCACTCTCTTGGGGTTTTGGGGTCATACACATCAATGATAAAGCACCTCAAAAGCTTCCAATCTCAAAAAGATTGGTATCTTCAATTGGAATTTTAGTTCAAATTATCATATGGCTACCCTTCTTTGGTTGTTTTGAAGAAATTTGCTTTTCCTCTATTTTGATTGTTGCCACCTTTTTTGGTGGCCACTCTGGCCAACCTATTCAATTTTTCCTTTGCTTTTAAGGCTGATTGATATGCTTCATCCATAGTATTCATTGTGAATAGGGCTAACTCATTTTGTATAGAATCTGGTGATTAAAAAAAAATTTCTATATCGAGTTCAAAGGTTTGTAATAGAATATAAGAGATATAAGTTTTAGGTGTGTCCGATCTATCTAGCTAGAGAATGAAGCAGTTAAAAAAGTGTGTACTATCTCTTGTTGTATGCCTCCCAAATTAATCTCAATTTACAACTTCAAAACTTCTTCAATGTAGTCTAATATGGAAGACTCCTTTTGTTTTAGATTTTAGAATTCTGTAAAAATATTTTTCTTGTAATTTAAAGTCAAGGATTTAGTTTTCAAATGTTTTAACATTTTTTTCCATATTCTTATCATTTCTTTCCCTTGTCTTCTTCTAGCATTTTGGATATTCTCCTACCATAGAGCAGCATGAGACTTCAGATAATTACTACAATTTTAACTCTTTATGGACCAATCTCTTCAATTCTTTCCATGCCATATTTATTTAAATTGTACTCAATCTAAGAACACTTTTGTATTCAACTCACTTTTGATATCAGAGACTTTAACTAGAGCTCCCTACTTAGTTATAGCTTCAATGAGTCTTTCCATGGGATCCATATCTCCCGCTCCAACCCCTTTGAATTTTTTGTTCTTCCTTAGAATCCTCACATGGTAAAGCAACCTCAAAAGCCTACATCCTTTTTGAATACTTAATATAATGCACCCTTGTTGAATTGAGAATGCAATAGTAATAAATTAAAATATAAATATAAAATTAAAATTAAAGTTTTATCAAAAGTTAAGGGGCATTTGAAGAGAATCATGACTGTTGAAGGAAAAATAATATAAAAGAGATAGGAAAGTGGAAATCAAATTCAGAATACATTTTTAAGTATTTGATTATTACTCCTTTGGAACATGGAACTGTAATTCATTTAGCTTGAGGAAAACAATCCTGATGGTAGTTAAAGATGAAAGGCCTTTCATTTTCCTTGTAGAGTATGTGGATGGGAACCCCAAACATTTTTAGGGCAAGTGGCCTGGTATTTGTCACTTTTCTTATGCATTTTGTATAATTTTTGCTATTTAGTGTCTTGCAAAATGCTCCATTGTATGCCATTCATTGTATGCGAATATATTCTCTTTTATTTAAGGTGAATATTGTTGGAGGTAGACTTATAAATAGGAGCTTGATGCTCTTAGTGATATGTAAAGGATGTTTGTATTACAAATGGCATTTTTCCTTCTAAAGAAGGCAATGCGATACCACCACAATGCTTCTATTAATTTGGCCCACATCATCATATGCCCATGATTTAAGATGATTTAAGAAGGGCATTCATGAATAATTTTCTTTGTGTAGCAACATTCTTGTTTACCTACATGTTTCCTTTGTTCCTCTTTGTACCTTGAACCAGTATAGCTTGATTCTTTGTTGACTACAAAATCTGCACAAAGCAATTTGGATTTCAAAAAATCAATCAACAAGTTATGGAAAAAAATCCCTTCACCTTAAGTGTTGTGGTTAATATGTCTTCCCTATCACATAATCTTCTCAAAAATTGAAATTTTTAGGGCTTGACAAAGAGACCAATTTGGAGTGTTTTTTATGCATAATGGTATACATTACAAAAATAAATTAAGAATTTATGGAAATGATTAAAGAAAACTCCTACACCTTAAGCATAGCCAATAAATTATCTTGATTGTAAAGTCTGTTCAAATTTTAAGAAATGATCCATCAGGTCTTGACTAAGTTGTCAATCTTAGGAGTGATAATTTTGTGAGCTAACAAAAAAATTTAGATACAACACTAGTTATGATTAATTTTTATGACCATAGCCTTGCTTTGAATTTTATATTCCACTTTCTTTATTGATATCATGAAACATTTGACAAGTATTAGGACATGCAACCCTAGCTACAATTTTTGCTACAATGATTGCTTAGATGTCTACATATCCGATAAAAAAAAAATTGTGCTTGTTGTATGGTGATACTTTCTTCCATTTCCTTGTTTTGCAAATAATCAAAATGGAAGTGATAAGACTTTGTGTTCTTGTAGCATGGATTGTTCTGCTTCTACAGTGAGAGTCAGAAGCATACAAGTTAGCTCACTACTATTGGTGTTAAAGAGTCCTTTCTTTTACAAAGTAAGAATAGCTTTCACATACTTTCAATCTCTCTAATGTACCCTATTTTCTTAGACCTCTAATTATAAACCTTTTTGGAACAAATGAAGCTTTTCTCGAATGGTATGCAAGAATCAGAGCAAAGAGATGTCACTATTCATTTAAGTTGTATAGGTATATTTTGTTGATTGGTGCTTTTCTGAATTTTTAGAATGCTATTTTTTTATTGGCATATGTAAAGTTCCTATTGTTAGTTGGAGAAGAAATGGCAGTGGCATTTTGGACATGCAAAACTTCATTTTATGTTTTCTTTTGATTCTCAATTTTTAAAATACTATTTTGCATTTAGTAATAACTAATATACCAAGTTGCTTTTACTGATTGCACAATAAGTGGCATTTATGGATTTTCTAAACTTCATTTATTGTGAAACACTCAAAGCATACACTAAAACTACACTTTCGAAAGTACTAATGATTGCAGACAAGTTTGAGGTTGTATCTTGTATGCAATTTTGTGTTGATGCTTTGCAGAACTTATCAATGCTAGAGTCTACATTATCAAAAAATGCAAAAGAACTTCTTATAAAACATCTTCCAAAGAATAAAAGGTTAGTTTGGCTAAAAAAGTAAGGTTTTAATGATTTCCTGTAGGCCTTTGAGATTTAGATACCATAGTGAGATGTTTTGTATCAGATGCTCCAGCTCTTATTCTAATCTCATTGATGGTTCTCACTTTGTAGTTAATTGATGATTTATGGTTTTTCAGGTTTGAAGAAGAGATTATGGATCTACCTTTAGCATCCATTAAAGATTCTTTGTCAAATGAAGATATGGTCATTAGGGCCACTATTAATGACCTTCCCACTCCCACCTTTTACAGAGTCCTTATCTCCAAGGACAACAACAAACAAGTTCTGTATGTTCACATCCCTTCCTATGTAGTCTTGAATGAAATGAAAATAGACAATTAGAGAAAGTGATCTTAAATAGTAAGTCACATGGGTGAACCTTGGAAGATAGTCTCATCAGGAATAGAGCAATTATATTATGAAGTCACACGAGTAGACTTATGAGATAGTCTTACGAAATTGAACAATAAAGTAATCTTATAAAAGTAGATCACCTTAGGGACACTTGCATAAACATCTTGACCTTTAGGATGGTTGATGATTGTATATGAGCAATGTTAGTATGCTAATAGAAACCAAATTTAAATAAAGCTTCTACAAACTAAACAAAATTCATAAACTTCAAGATAGACTAAGATGAGCTCTCAATTGAGAATATGAGCCATTAATGGGCTCTCTCAATGAGAAGCTCTCTTGTTGAGTGGCTTTATCTAAATGGATAGGATGTATGCTCAATATGCTTCCAAAGGCTTCAATGGATGATTGTGGATTTTTGGTGTTGATAGATGGCTTTAGTATGGATTTGGCTCTGAAAATAGCATTATAACTTTACTTCATGGATTGTGTTATTTTGCAAAGGGGAAGGATCCAATTTATAGGCAAGAGGCTTGAGGGTTTGAGGGCTAAGATGCAAGGATGGGAAAAAGCTTATGGAGGGCTCAGATTGCATGAGAGGAGAGCACATGGATTGTGCTTCCTTATAGCCAATCAAGGAGTGACACATGTCACACGGTGAGAGGATGGAGGAAAGGGGAAAGATGAGTCAACAAAGGAGGCTCAAGGGATAAAATCTTCATAAAGACCTTCATAATGACTTGTAAGAGCAATAAAAGGGCTTGTAAGAGTCATTTATGGCCTAGTGGACTTCATAAAGTTTTATGGTTGAGATATTTTGAGGGTGATGAGAGAAAATTTGACTTGGACTTGATTAGGAAGGTTTTAAGCTTGCTTAGGCTTGTGCAAATGATTAGAGGATGGATTAGGATGGTTTAGGATTAGCTTAGGGATAGGCAAGTGGATGGCATTTAATGAGGGTGGGTGAAGGAGGAGATATTTGTTAACTTTGGCTTGGGTTAGTAATTCTTAACCCATGTTTAGGGAATGTGACAAGGTTAGGAGGGGATTAGGATTAGGTTTAAAGACATCTTCTAGAAGAGTTTAGACTTTGGATGAGGATAAAGACTTTCTAGAATAGTCTAGAATTTCCTAGGATGAGGATGAAGACTTTCTAGGAGAGTCTAGAACTTCTTAGGATGAGGATAAATTAGATTTTTAGAAAATAAATAAAGTTTTATTTATTTCAAGGGTTTGGGTTGAGGAGATATTTATTAAAACTTTTTTAATAAACATGAGGATTAATATTTAATCTTAATTGAATATTTTGAGTTGGGATTAGGGGTAGGAAATGATGGGATTAGCCTTTAATTAAAATTAAAGAAGGATTAGAAGATTTTGGAAGAGGTTAGTGGTCTTAAGAAAATTGGCCAACTTTTGGGCAAAAAATAAATAAATTATTTATTTTGGGATTTTTTGGTCAATTTATTAATTAAATAATTAATAAATAAGGAAATAATGTTTAAATAAGATTTAAACATTTTTGGGAGGGATTCCTTAATTAAATATTTTTAATTAAGATAAAGGGATTTAATGGCATAAAAATAAATAAATTAATTAATAAATGATGATGTCATCAGGACTTTTTCAGAAAATAAAAATACTTTATTTTCTAAAGGTTTTTAGGTGTCTACATTTTGCCCCTCTTTGATGTGATGCCGCAAGTGGCATGTCATCAAAGATAAGAAAATAAGATGCCCAAGGCTAGAGCAGAAGAGGAGAGAATGGACTGTGAGATGCCCCCTCAAGAAGGTAGCGGGGAGAGAAAGCAAGGCTCGATGGCTTCTTGAAAAGTACAAGAATCTCGGATGAACAAGGAAACTCAGATTGGCAAAGAGAAGGGGCTAAATTAGCTCAAACTCTCACTATGGGAGAATGATAAAGGAGAATCAGATGCAGAAGAGGAAGCAAGCTTAAGACGTTAGGGAAGGTGGAGGATGAAGGAGCAGAGCGCTATAAAAGGAATTCAGAATGGGGAGATGGATGAGGGGATTAAAAAGCTAATGCAATAGGATTTCAAAGAGTCAGATTGGCAGAAGATGGGTTTCAGAGATCCCTAGGACTAGGATTGTGGATCTCGAAAGATGAGGCTTGGTGGATTGATTTGGATTGGTGGATCCCTAAGACTAGGATTGTGGATCCCTAAAGCTAAGAGTGATGAGTGATTCAAAGAGATACTAATGCATCAGCTGGGGTAGGAGAGACGGATGCTGGATATGGATGGGGGATAATGGAGATGAAGCAAAACTATTGAAGCTTTTTGAGTGGGGGGATACTTCAAAGAGAAGTACCACCATGTAGTTGAGCACTAGATTTGCTATAGGACTGTTGGTTAATTGCCAAGGTTACCAAGAACATCAAGGCCTTTTCACCAACTATCCAGAGGACTGACGGACTGACTCAAAACAAACACGCCCCAGCATCACACATGAGTCCAAGAGGAAGCAGTGTGGAACTGACACTGGGTAACCCACAAGCAGAAAAGAAAAAAAAAAACAAAAGACTTGATCTAGACCTTACGCTCAGATTGCCCCATTCGTAGTATACCATGATATGGAAGATCGTGGCAACCTTGAGGAGGAAACAAAAAGATTGCTTGGAAAAGATATTTCAAGACCCAAAAGGGAAGATTCCAAATCAAAAGAAAGCGAAAATCCAAAAGAGAACCGTTTGCCAACGAGATGGGTAGGACGAGGTACTAATGGACCAAGATCAGACATGAGGAAAGCTATATCCTACAAGGACCTATCAGAGAGAACCTAAGCTGGTGGATCTAGATGAGTGATGCGTCTGGCAAGCTGAGCTAAGAAGGATAACACTTTGGTGATAGGAGATCTAGCTAAAGGATGCATTGGAATAGCTAACCAAGATGTGCGATGTGTGCAAGATGCTGATCAAGGAGGAACTGACACAAAAGTTGGATAGATACAATGGTACTAAGCTAAAGAGGATGTACAAGCTGACGGACCAAGATATTTACAAGCTGAAGTTGACCAAGATAGTTACAAGCAGGCAAAAGCTTAGGATGATAGGATAGCAGCATGGTTCGATGTTGTGCAAGATGCGAAAGCTAAGGGTGGGGTGATAGTGAAAGATATGGATTTGGCAAGATGCATCCAATGATGATGAGAGATTTTGTGACCAAGGATAGCTAGAGGAGCAGGATGAGATGGCTGGATAGGATGGTAGATAGCTAGAATTATGATGGATATAAAGAGATAACATTGGGTTTGCATGAGGATAGCCTAGAGCTAGATACCAATGACAAGGGAGGATGGACAAGACAAGATCTCCAAGGAATATAGTGCCCCCAATCAGAGGATAACACGTGGAAGGAGGTCTTATGATGGATGTGATAGGATTGAAGCTAGGATGGAAAAAGCTGAAGGGGCTAGGGAGATGGATGATAGCTGAGATGATTGGCTGAAGCTGCATAAGATTAGTGGATGGTGTGAGATGAAAGTTGGAGGATGGAGGATAGGTGGATAGATTGGAAGATGGAGTTGGATGTCAAGAGATGACCAAAAGCATGAGGGTGATAGGCTAAGCTGGGGATGGCGGGATTACGCATGACGCTTGTTTGCCAAGTTTCCATCATGGTACTTGTCCAAGGCACTTGAATTGCCAAGTTTTCACCAGTGGACGCTTTATTTTTCTTTTCTTTTTTGACTTTTTGACTTTGGACTTAGCTGGAATGATTTTGGCTTTCTTTAGCTATTTTGGCTTTTTTGGGATATTTCACTAGCTGTTGGAATGTTCAATTTTGTTGCTAGCTGTTGGTACACTGGATGTGTGATTTATACAATAGATCGGATTAGATGGGATTGATGGTAGGAGATGGAGGGATGAAAATGCTAGAAAGGAGCATGAGATGGGGATGCTTGCAAGAGCAACATTGGCACATGTTGGAACGGGTGTGAAAAGAGCATATGGAAGATAGATGGTAGATGCGGGCGTGATGGAGGATTTGTGGAAGCGTGCTTGGGGATATAGGCACCCAAGATGGAGTTAGGAGATGGGGGACATGAGTCACTAGATGGGGGATTAGCAATGGTGGATGCCATTATGCATTGGGTTTCAACTTTTTTCTTGGGGATCCACATGGTTTTGGATTTTCTTTTCATAGGCTTTTGCATTGTTTTGCATTCTTTGATTGGATTTTGCCTTTTTGGAGTATGTCTTTTAGAATAGACATATGATTGCCTAGGATGTGGATTTTTAGCTTTATGTATTTTGAAGTTGGCATTTACATTGGTGTGGTAAGCTTTGGGAAGATGGTTAGGAGAAGCTTTGTGAGATGGAGAGGATATGAAAGAGCATGTAGGGGGATGATGATGGATGATGTGCCCTGATATGTGCCTTTGTTGATCTTGCATAGGAATGGATGGAATAGGATTTCTATAATGGCTGATAGGAGGATGGAGGATGGTAGATTTTGGGACATAGGGACCCAAAATGGATTTAGCAGATGAAGGGGGTATATGGTAGGTTGTTTTGGGTTGCAAAGATGGTGGAGGGGGGATGAAATAAGATTTCTTGAAGGAGTGATGGAAAGCTGGCATGGTGGGCTTGGAGATAGGCTTGGTTTGGGGGTGTGGTGTACCAACACCTTTAGATGGTGAGCCTTTGGATACATATCCAAGACCATGAAATCCTAGATTTTTTTGTGCAATAATAGGCTCTTTGATTCCTTGCTCTTGTGGTCCTAAACCTTGACCTTGATAATGCCATCGATTGAGCATTTGAACAAGCTGAGGAAACTTTTTTCTTGCAGAAAATGGTAGAAGTGATTTATTAGGTGTATTGCAATGGGGAGATACTGTTCTTAATTCTTCTGCTGAGAGAGGGCCACCGTGGATGAATGTAAGTGAACCAAGAGGGTAGATTATAGATGGTGGAATAGCTTGGGTAGGTGGTAAGATGGAAGCATGGAGTGGGGGAGATGGAAGGATAGGATCTTGATGTAGCTGGTGGGATGACAAGATATCTTGTAGTGGAGGAGATATGGCTCGAGGTTTTGGAGATGGAGGAGATGGTGACTGCACTATGGATGGAAGACATGGTACGATGATATCTTCATTTATGCTTTGGGGGATGTCAACATGCTTTTGGGAAGGATCTTGATAGGATTGGTTTGGAGTGGATGGTGCGATAGGAGGTGAAGGGATGGACTCTTCAAAGGCAGCGGATGGATAGATGGGAGATTCAGTAGTGGAGATGGGTGAGTAGAAGATGGATGCATAAGGGTCATTATGAGAGATTTTGGAAATGCTTGGAGGCGATGTGGATAGGATTTGGAGGGATTTGACAGGTGGTGGGATTTTGATGCTTGCGGGAAGTGGAAGAATTTTAAGCAATTTGATGGATGGTATGGGGATGATAGCTATGGGAGATGGAGGTGATATTATAGATGGGGAAGCTTCATTACTGACTACTTCACATGGTTGGATTAGATGACATGGCTTATCGACTGCTGGAGGTGACTTTTCTTGTATTTCCTCTAGTAGTTTCCTTGGAGACTCGTGTGTCAGAGGTGGAGGTGGATTGACAAGAATAGCTAGTGTGATGGGGGTGGAAGATTGGAAGCTTGGTTGATTGGGTGATGGAGGGGAAGTTGGAATATCAGATGGCATAACTAGATAGTTTGGAATAACTCTTGGATTTTGGGGGATGCTTGGGGGAATGTTTCTAAGGCTTTCAATATACCCGTCATAGTCAACAAGATTTTCATCATCATTAGAATAGGAGGTGGCAGGAGCAAGGACAATGCGACCAAACACATCATGATAGGATTGGTACTTCATGCTTTGATGATGAGTTTGATGGGGATGGGGTCTTGTGTATGGATGAACATGAAAGCTCATGGTTGGATTTGGGTTAAGTAGAGATTTTGGATTGGCTGATGAAAGATTTCCTAGGGAGAGTCAAAGTTGCATGACAGACCTAAGGAGGATTGGTTGGAGATTTTTGGCTTTCCTGTGGATGGAAGACTTCAAGGGCATGCTGTCAAAAAGTGAGAGTTTTTCTTTCTTATGTGCTGGATTGGTGGAGATTGTGTTAACCTAAGAATATACTAATGATCCTATGGCATGACACGAGATTGATCACTTGTGGATCCCAACCTTTAGCTCAAGGTGATGAGGGATACAAGTGACAAAGCTGGATTACCCTAGACAATGCTCTGTCAAAGGGATAACCTTGGTGAGATTGGTTGATTGGTAGGATTGATTCGATAAAAAATTCTAGCAGAATGACAACAACTCTCTAAAGGCTTGGGTGTGATTTTGGATTGGGTTTCTAGTTGGCTGGGGGGGGATGATTTGGAGAGACTTTGGATTTGGGATTGTTCTAAAGCAAGGAACTAGATAGATTTGGTTGCAGCGGGGGAGCTTGGATGATTTTCTGATGAGGCAGTGACTATGCTAAGTATGCCTTGAGCTGGGAAATTTTTGCTTTTTTTTTTGGATTTTGACCAAAGTTGGAAAACATTCATTCAAAAGCTATGAACAAATAAGCAGACAAAAGTTTTGAGCAAGCACGTCAAACACACCAACATCCTAGGAAGCTTTCTACAAGGATGAAATTTGTTATAGCTAGGGAGTCCTCGATATACGCAAGGTACGTGAGGCCCAAATCCATAGATGAAACCAAAAAGATGTCACACGGCCAAGAGGAGCGGTAACCCACTTCTCCTCTTTCACTTCTCAAGGGTATAAAGTTCCTTGAGGCTTAGCCCGAGTGACAAAATTTTGATCCCAAGAGAGGTGTCTTTGGATTCACCTCCCGATCTTTATACTCCACCGAAATGCTGGAGTTGAGGTCGTCCCAAGGGGTGATGAAATCCCCAAGCAGGCCTCCTAAAAAGTGTAAAACAAGACCACATACATGATCTTGGGCTTTAAAAGACACGCGTTCATTTCAATTGATGATTTAAATTTTGTAAGCTATGATTGAAGACACTTGTGATTATGGCATACAATGTTCATTCCAATTTGACAGCGTCATTAGCATAATGAAAGTCGAGAGATCGTCAACATAAGAAATGTGAGCACCATTGAAAATGCGTCAAAACCATGTGATGTTCATTGATTTTTAGGCATTCAAGATTGAGTGTGAGTTTATTTTAAGCCCAAAACAAAGATGTGTGAAACTCGATTGCCAAGCGTGCGCCCGGAGGCCCTCCACGTCAATAGTTGTTCAATTTTAGTGCCCAAACTTGAAGTGTGATCGATTTAATCTAGATTTTTGGTCATTTAAAATTTTTGATAAAGTTAAAGCAAACGTTCAAAGACCAAGTGAGTGAGTTAGATTGTGGAACATTTAACACCTTTTTCAAGTAGACCCATCCCCATAAATGGTGCTGAGATTGCAACCAATGGTTGAATTGATGGGTGATTAGAAAAGAGGTGAGTCCAAGGAACTACTCAAATTGATTTTTGCAAATTTGTATTTAACTTAACAAAGTCTCTTAAATATCCAAAAATCAAACTTTACCTAAATTGCATGTGGAAAAGAGATTTGTTTTGTTCAATTTTAGAAGCTCCAAATGAAGTGTTTGATATTGCAATGGTTAATTGATCCTTGGCATTCAAGATTGGATTTTTTGTTTTAATCATGCATTCAAGGAAAATTTGATTTTAATCCATGGCATTCAAGAGTGTTTTTAGCAACATGCATTCAAAGACAAGTGATTAAACATTCAAGTTTTTTCCTTTGAGCATTCAAGATTGAGATTTTGTGTTTTGTTTTAAGAACTTTGAAGAGATTTGTTTTAACCTTAGATCATTCAAGATTGTTTTGGACTCAAAAGTGAAAATGACTCTTTGGACTTTGCTTTTCATTCAAGATTTTGTGTTCTAGTTTGCATATTTTAAGCCCAAAAATGATATTCCTAGATTGTTTTGATGCATGAAAAACCTAAGAAACATTCAAGATTTTGCAACAAGACATTTGTTTGGAACAAATAACAAAAGTTTTAGGACTCTTAGTTTTCATGAGATTTTAAAAAGAACTTTAAAATATTTTCAAATGAGGTTCATTTTATCCTTGATTGATGTTTTGAGTTTGATTTAGATTTTAGTGTGCACTTAGTGTTGATTTTGAACCTTTTGAAATGGAAACTTGAAGTTCTTTTTAAATTCCCAAAAATGAAGTGTTCCTAACTTTGCATGAATGCATCTAAAACCTTGATGTTGCAAGGATGCAAATGATTAGATTGGTTTAGTTTCACTTGTTAAAAGGCTTCTTTTTTTTTTTGCAAATTTTTAGTTTTTAATGGATTTAAGTATGATTTAGGGGTTCATTTTAAGCACTAAAAAGAAGTGTGTATGATTTTGCTTCCTTCAAAAAAAATGGCCAAGATCTCCCACAAGAAGAAGAAAAAGAAGTAGATGGAATAAGAAGAATATAGACAAGAAGAGGAAGAAGAATTTCAAGTGCTTTGTCCACCTATAAGCTTGAAAAATCTGCAACCACTATGAGATTGACTATGAGTTCCTTTGTCTTCTTCATGCTCATGTGGACCTACAAAACCAATTTATACAATCCTACCAATCACAAAAACAAGCAAAGTTAGCCAAAATTAGCAAATGACATACAAAACTTGACTAAAAAAACTAATGAAGATGACCCATGCGGGGTCCCACCGGGCGTGCCAAAATATATATGAGCAATGTTAGTATGCTAATAGAAACCAAATTTAAATAAAGCTTCTACAAACTAAACAAAATTCATAAACTTCAAGATAGACTAAGATGAGCTCTCAATTGAGAATATGAGCCATTAATGGGCTCTCTCAATGAGAAGCTCTCTTGTTGAGTGGCTTTATCTAAATGGATAGGATGTATGCTTAATATGATTCCAAAGGCTTCAATGGATGATTGTGGATTTTTGGTGTTGATAGATGGCTTTAGTATGGATTTGGCTCTGAAAATAGCATTATAACTTTACTTCATGGATTGTGTTATTTTGCAAAGGGGAAGGATCCAATTTATAGGCAAGAGGCTTGAGGGTTTGAGGGCTAAGATGCAAGGATGGCAAAAAGCTTATGGAGGGCTTAGATTGCATGAGAGGAGAGCACATGGATTGTGCTTCCTTATAGCCAATCAAGGAGTGACACATGTCACACGGTGAGAGGATGGAGGAAAGGGGAAAGATGAGTCAACAAAGGAGGCTCAAGGGATAAAATATTCATAAAGACCTTCATAATGACTTGTAAGAGCAATAAAAGGGCTTGTAAGAGTCATTTATGGCCTAGTGGACTTCATAAAGTTTTATGGTTGAGATATTTTGAGGGTGATGAGAGCAAATTTGACTTGGACTTGATTAGGAAGGTTTTAAGCTTGCTTAGGAAGGTTTTAAGCTTGCTTAGGCTTGTGCAAATGATTAGAGGATGGATTAGGATCGTTTAGGATAAGTTTAGGGATAGGCAAGTGGATGGCATTTAATGAGGGTGGGTGAAGGAGGAGATATTTGTTAACTTTGGCTTGGGTTAGTAATTCTTAACCCATGTTTAGAGAATGTGACAACGTTAGGAGGGGATTAGGGTTAGGTTTAAAGACATCTTCTAGAAGAGTCTAGACTTTGGATGAGGATAAAGACTTTCTAGAATAGTCTAGAATTTCCTAGGATGAGGATGAAGACTTTCTAGAAGAGTCTAGAACTTCTTAGGATGAGGATAAATTAGATTTTTAGGAAATAAATAAAGTTTTATTTATTTCAAGGGTTTGGGTTGAGGAGATATTTATTAAAACTTTTTTAATAAACATGAGGATTAATATTTAATCTTAATTAAATATTTTGAGTTGGGATTAGGGGTAGGAAATGATGGGATTAGCCTTTAATTAAAATTAAAGAAGGATTAGAAGATTTTGGAAGAGGTTAGTGGTCTTAAGAAAATTGGCCAACTTTTGGGCAAAAAATAAATAAATTATTTATTTTGGGATTTTTTGGTCAATTTATTAATTAAATAATTAATAAATAAGGAAATAATGTTTAAATAAGATTTAAACATTTTTGGGAGGGATTCCTTAATTAAATATTTTTAATTAAGATAAAGGGATTTAATGGCATAAAAATAAATAAATTAATTAAATAATTAATTAATTAATAATGATGATATCATCGGGACTTTTTCAGAAAATAAAAATACTTTATTTTCTAAAGGTTTTTAGGTGTCTACAATGATAATCCCTAACTGAGGATTAATAATATTATTTTCTATGTCATTGTACATTAAACAACAATATTCTCCTCCTTTAATGCTCCATTTGTAAGAATTTAATATGCATGGCAAACATTAGCCTGCAAAACCAATCATTCAATTCTCAGCATAATAATTATGGTAGGTCCATAGTATGATTTTTGGCACACTTAAAAATAAAAACTATAATAACCCTTATTATTGAGTATATTAGGAATATACCAATCTACTATTTCTAGTGTGATAAAAATTATAATTTCCTAAGATGTATGATTGGATTTATAAATCAAATCCTAAGAATGGATTTAAAGTCTAAGGACCATGGAAGTATCTACCTTTATAGCCACTAACTAAAGTTTATTGGATAACAAATATACTATCATAGAAAGTGAGACAAGAAATCTAGATCTATATGCATGATTTTGAAATGCATGTATTGCTACATCTCTTTAATTCTTGTGCTATTTTGTTACCTGTAATTAAATTTGTGCTTGTCATTAATTGACCAGTAGATTCATGTGAAATAAGAAAAAAGATGCCTTAGTTGCATCACTATTCCATGTGTTGGCTCCTGATTTAACAGTTTTGGAAATAACCAAGAAACCAGAGCAATACACCTAAGGTTAGCAAATTCTTATGATGGGTGCACTTGATTGTAGTCTTGGGCCAACTATAAGGATAAATCCTTCTTCTTCTTTGGGCTCCATTAGACCTAGGTGAGTGGACCTTAGATTCTTTATATGGTACTAGTGTAAAGGCATACAACTAAATCTGGAAAAATAGATAAAATCCCTTAATCTTCTAAGTTTATGCAAGCATTCATGGATGAAATAGCTGATAACAGAGCACATTAACTAGATAAACTAAGTGAGGGATTACTCCTTTAACTCTTAAACACAAAATGAAAGATATTCGATTAGGATTTGATATCTCAGCATAACCTGGGTATGCAACAACAAAGGACATGTATCCTTCAAGCGGACCAGTCCCTTATCCATTGGGCATCAACTAAACTTTAACATACAGATGGGTACCTGAAACATACTCATACATTTAGGCACATGATCTATCTATTTGGCTTGCAAATAGACATCAATCTTCATTAAAACTCTCGTACTTATGATGATATCCTTCTAATGAAAACTGCAACCCTATCAATGTAAATAAGCATTTACTTGGATTCTTTGGTCCAATAGCAAGTTCAACATGACATACAACCTTAAAGGGATGCAACTAGGTTTAAGCCCTTATCTCTTAAACATAGAACATTGCAAATAATAAAAGCAGGAGACAAGAATCAGAATGAAACTAAGAAGGTGAAAATATTTGCATTAATTTCATTGAAAGTAATACATCATCTGCATACAAAAACTCAAAAAATACACAAAGGAGAATGATTGTGTAATATAAAATGCATCAAAAGGAATACAATATGCTGTTCATAATAGAATTAGACTAAGTAAATGGTATCACAACTCAAAAAATTTGATCCAACCTTGTGGTCTCACAAGCTCTAAAAATTGGAACCCTTACAATGAGCAGAAGGAGATATATAGGAAAGAAGATATCTCAGAAAAAGTGATCTACTATTGACATCTGTCCCACTGAGAATGTCTTCAATCTGGAGTTGGTAAAACTGATCATCCTTCATCTACCTGCACTTGATCAACC
This sequence comes from Cupressus sempervirens, assembly GCA_028749045.1. NCBI lineage: Eukaryota > Viridiplantae > Streptophyta > Pinopsida > Cupressales > Cupressaceae > Cupressus > Cupressus sempervirens. Next base: position 709,864,858 of record CM053784.1, read on the forward strand.
ATAAATGATGCACAAAATATTTGATATATTTCCAATTAAAATATGCAAATATCTCCTCGAAAAATATCAAAAGATCATCACAAATCTGTACTGAGGCCCAAAATCTGATCTCCATCATGTCTCAACTTGTTTTGCCATGAAAATCAAATATTTCTATTACCAAAATTCATAACTATCCCAACTGCATTTAGAAACCATCAAATCATCTTGAAAATTGTTGGAGAAGTTAAGAATGATGAAAATATCTCTAAATTTGGTTGCAATTTCATCTGCAACATTAAATTTCACATTTTACCATGATGTCCCTAAAATTAGAAAATATCTTGTAGCTGCCACTAGCTGATACCTGTATAAAAATTGATTGCAAAAATGGAGAATTCATCTTCTCCCAATTTTGACGGTATATAACACTTCATATTCTGGATAAAAATTGCCCCTCTGAGAGCTCTCTGAAATTTTGGCTCCCAGGTAGAACATAATACTTAAAATGAAAAATTTAAAAAGACTACACAATCTGAACTATATAACTTTATAAATAATTCAAATATTTCCCTTTAGTAATCCGAGCGCTGAAAACATTGAACTCTAACGATTTTAAAATCATTTTCAACTTGCTCCCATCTTTGCCAAGTGTCCATGTGTCCATTTTTGATTTGCTGAGCGAGCCCCTTTTAATCATGTATTTGGAATATATTATATTAATAAATGATTAAAAATTAATCATTTAAACCTTCCTTTTTGTAGCATCTTAGGAAATCACAAATCAATCTTTGATCGCTCGATGAAAGTAGATTCGTAACATCGTGCCCCATTTGAGAACTCTTCCCGACCATACGACAGGCAAATCTTCGCAGCATTGGGCCTCTTCAAATTTTGTTTGGTGAACATATGACAAAGGGAATTTTCATGACATTGGAGGGCTAAACAAATTGTTTTATGACCCTACGACAAGGCAAGATCGCAATATCACACCACTTTCTCCCGGGCCTCTCGATCTGACGATATTGTCATAAGATCGTGCAACATGGAAAATTTTACCTTGACCATACGATGAAGTCATAGGGTCGAGGGCCCTTTAAAATTCATCCATGATATTATGATCTGATTGAAGCATCACACAACTTCAAATTTCTTCCTCCGATCATACGGCATAGTCATGACATCACACGACTTTGAATCACATCCCCCGATCATGCGACTAGCAGTGACAATGTGCTATATGGCGCTTCCAAAATTAAGTCAGCTCTTGCCTACCATGCGGGTCTCGCCATATACCAACTTGGTGTCACATAATATGTGTGTCTTTGAAGACACTATCAAGTTGAGTCTGCCCACTTTTATAATATAAGAAAACTTAGAATCCCGTGCATATGGGATTAAAAGTTTAGTTGCTACCGACCATGGTGAGAGGCTTCCTTAATCTATCGTTGAATGCTCCCCATGCATGGATCCATTCGTTAGCTCCCTTGTTTACAAGTCTCCATGTCCTTATATACTATGGATCTACACATTTTGTGGCCATTCTAGCTCCATGTTAAATGTGGGGATTCCTTTATATTGCTCATGCAATGCTCTGTGCTAACATTATTTTTTGCCTGCGTGGATGATCCTGCCCTCATTATGCACATGGAGTAGAATGGGCAAATGCCCTACTTTTGACGTGATTCAAATCCTTATATTTAGACTGAGGCTCTTGTTTAAAACTCCTTCTTCCCCCTATGCATGTGAACCCTCTTGCTTAGAGACGTGGTAGTTATGGAAATCTCACATGCTACAATTTTTCCCTTTATGTGGGCTTTGGACCTCCATGTGTTAAAGTTTCAACAACTCCCACATGAATTCCCCCCTTCCTTGCTGACATGAGGCTTCCTCCTGCACATGGTGTCACTATTGTAGCTGTGGGATGCTATTCTTCTAAAGCATGAGCTATCCTATTTTCATGCATCTCAATACATTTTATTGGCATCCTTGTAATATTGGTTTGGAGCTACATGCCATGTTTGTTGTTTAAGCTTTGCTCCCTGTTGCCAAGAGCCTCCAACATGATTTCAAATCTCAAAATGTGAGGCAGTTCCCCATAGGGCTCTAATGTTGCGGCTTGTGTTTGTTATGGCTTTATCTAGCTTCATGCTTCATGGGGATAGTGAGAAAGATGGCAAGAAAACTATATGGTAATATAAAAATAGTTCAAACTTCCTATATTCAACATTGCACTTTGCATCACCTCCAAAGTCATGAGCTTTCTTCCTCTGTTATGTGGGCAAATATACTTTGAGGATTGCTTCATAGTAACATCCACAAGCCCAGCTTCATTTCATATTTGTTAATACATTTAAGAAAGATAATTCTTTCAAGATGAAGAGCCAAATGCTTGTACTAACTGTATACACTAATATGTTAGCAAGAAACACTAATCTATTTAAAAAAACAAAGCATTAACTAACAAAACTAATATAAACTTTAGATGAGACAAAGTGAGGTCCTTGAATGAGAATATGAGCCATGGATAGGCTCTCTCAATGATGATGATCACTTGATTTGTAGAGGTGTCCTTTGATATGGATTTGGGATGTATGCTCAAGCTTCAAAATGCTTCAATGGAGGTGGATTTGGGATTTTTGGTGTGCGTATATGTAAAAGTATGGATTTGGCTTCTCAAACTGACATGGTAACTTTAGCTTAAAGATTGTGGTAAAATGGTTTGGGAGGGGATCCAATTTATATGCTAGAGGCTTGAAGCATGGAGGGCTAAGATGCAAGGATGGGGAAATGGCTAAGGAGGGCTCAGATTGAATGAGAGGAGAGCACATGGATTGTGCTTCTTTAGCACCAATAGGGAGTGGACACTTGTCACAAGGAGGATGGGTGTGAGAGGATAGGATATGGGTTGGTCAAAGGCTTGATGAGGGTGGTTGGGTATGTAAGAGTCATGAGTGAGGATGTACGAGCCATTTATGGCTTTGTAAGAGCATTCATGGCTTGGTGGTTGGGATATTTTGAGGGGAGACTGTAGCTTGGTTTAGGAAAGTCTTAAGCTCATTTAGGATTGTGGAAATGATTAGGGGATGGGTTAGGCTTGGGTAAGGATTAGATTAGGGATGTTAGAGATGTGCAAGTGGATGGCATTTATGAGGGTGGGTGAGTTTGTGGCTAAGCTTAGTTAGTATGGGTGGATGGGGTGGATTAGGCTAAATGGAGGATTTAAGATAGGCTTTAGGGGTTATTAGATTTGAGGGTTTTATTTATTAAAGTGATTTTAATAAATTTAGGATTTGGAATTAGATAGGAGAATAGGATTAATTGATAAATAATGGGTTATTTGATTTATCAATTAGGACTATAGATGATTAATTCAATTAATCAGCTAGGGGATGGAAAAGGATTAAATAAATAAGAATTTAATTAATGATGCCTTTTAGAGATAGCTGAATAGGATTACCAAAGTGGTGTAATCAAATTTAGGTGTCTACATTTTTCCCCTCTTTGACATAGTGTTGAGATAACACTATTTCAAAGAAGTTTGAACGGAGATGACATGAGGAAGATGTTTTAGCAACAAGGTTGCCCCAGTCTCGGGTAAGAAGAGGAGAGACTAGACTTAGAGATGCCCCCACAAGAAGGCGGTGGAAAGAGAAGACAAGGCTCGACGGCTTCTTGAAATGAAAAATAATTTGAGATGAGCAGAGACACAGATTAAAAAAGAGAAGGGGCTAAAGTAGCTCAAAATCTCACTATGGGAGAATGATAAAGGAGAATCAAATGCATAAGAGGAAGCAAGCTTAAGACTATCCTAGACTGGGGGGAGGACGAAGGAGTGGAGCACTATAAAAGGAAATGAGGAGGAGGGTAGGGATGATGGGAAGATAAAGAGGTTTGGATGGGGGATAATGGAGATGAAGGGAAGTCATGGAAGTGGTTTGAGCAGGGGGAGACGACAAAAAGAAGTAACACCACAGAGTTGAGCATGAGATTTAATACAAGAATGTTGGGTTAATGGCCAAGGTTACCAAGAACATCAAGGCATGTTCACCAACTTTCCAAAGGACTAACGAAATAACTCAAAACAAGCACACAAGGATTGCCCTAGCAACACATGAATTCTAGAGGAAGCAACATGGAACTAAGACTAGGTAACCCACAAGTGGAAAAAACAAACAAAAGACCTGATCAAAACTGTACGCTCAGAGTGCCCCATTCACAACATACCATGATATGGAAGATCATGGCAACCTTGAGGAGAGAATAAAAAGATTTCTTGGAAAAGATACGTCAAGACTCAAAAAGGGAAGATTCCAAATCAAAAGAAAGCAAAAATCCAAAAGAGAACCATTTTCCAATGAGATGGGTAGGACGAGGTACTAACAGACCAAGATCGGACATGAGAAAATCTATATCCTACAAGGTTCTATCAGAGAGCACCTAAGCTGGTGGATTTGGATGAGTGATGCATTGAGCAAGATGAACTAAGAAGGATAACACTATTGGTAATAGGAGATCTAGCTAAAGGATGCATTGAAAAAGCTAACCAAGAGTTGTGCAATGTGTGCAAGATGTAAAATTTGGTGAACAGACACAAAAGTGGGGATAGAGACAATGATATGCAATGAAAGCAGAGGTACAAGCTGATAGACCAAGAGTTGGTATAAGTGTACAAAGTTGTTTTGTGATTTGTGGGTGGGAGAGGGAAATGTTTGGGAAGGTTGGGATGACTGAGAGGGGTAGGCAGGGCACTGCGATAGGCTATAAGGGGAAAAGAGGGGGCTAGAAGGGGTCATTTGAAATTTTATTGAGGAGGAGATATTGTTGATTAGGAGCTCTGCAGTAGAGATTACGATGGCAAGTATTGGGCAACCAGAGCACCGAGCGGACATTATGCAACAAGTACGAGTACGAGGGATGCTCGATCGATCGGTAGGGTCTAAAACCTCTTCATGATTTTTATTTATGCTTTTGGTAGATCATTCCCATGAAGGAAAAAATGTGATCCCACAGGCATGGTTCCAACGAGAATGCAAGCAGGATCAGTGGGATCGTAATCTTGCAAAAAATAGCATCAGGTGGGATGATGCAAGGGTTTAAACAGGTATTTGTGGGAAAGCGATCCTGAGATGGGAAGTCATGTGGGAATGGGATAGAGGTAGTGAGATCGCATCCCCACAAAGAGGAACATGATTTATGCAGTGGGAATGCATCCCCATGGGTTAAGCTCATTGTATAGCAAAAAATTGGGAAAAAGGGGACAGTGTAGGAATGCGATCCTGTGGGATCAATGATCAATGGGATCACCAGGTGGAAAGATCATGGGAACACACTAGCAGGATCAGGGGGAAAGGTCAAGGGTTAGAGAAGAGTCAACATTGCAATCTCACCAAAAAATAATTCTATGGGAATGTGGGTGGTAGGCTTTGAGGGGACGCTGTTTCCACGAGAATGCAATTTTTTGCAGAATAAAAGTAGAAAAAGTTGGGGTTGAGGTAAGGGAGGGTGCGAGGATAAACAAGGAGATAGAAAACTAATGGTTGGATTTATTTTGGTGGTGTACAGTGGTCATTGGGATGCATTAGTGTCATAGGAGTAGCGAGTAGCAGTGTTGTGCATTGGAGAGATGCTGATGCCAGCTGACTCGGCATGGGTCAAGGCGATCAGGCTAGGCTACCTAGTGAGGTTTCCCCATACCTGTACCTATATGACGATGGTGATAGCACTATGTGAGAGATGGTACAATGAGACAACGATGTTTCACCTACTGATGGGGGAGATGATGGTGACGTTGGAGGATGTATACCACATTTTCAAACTGCTAGTGCGAGGGATGCCAGTCATGATGACTAGAGAGATGACAACAGAGGTAGCTGTGTAGAGACTGATGGGGCTCAAAGTGGAGTATAGGATCTGGAGGGGAAATTTCACATTAGATGAGCATCTGGATCATGGATCTAGTAGTGATGCAGATTGTGGATGTAGGATGCCCAACGGCATGAGGTTCTCTGATGTTGGCCAAGCTATACCGGGACCTGCATCAGATAGTGTACCAGGGCGACAGCTGACAAGGGAGGAGCAATGGGTTCTTGACACTGTTATAGGTGTGGGCGTGAGAGCATGTTGCAATGCTCAGGCCATTGGGACACAAGGACAGGTAGCTAGAGGAGCCAGTGGCATATAGTTGGGTGGAGCCTTTGACATATCACCACACAGATTTAGTATATTACTAGAGAGTGCAAATTGATGAGATAGTGGCAGTGGTGTGGAGGCCATACATGGGCTTGGGACCATGGGCAGAGGAGGTAGAGCATCTCCCCTACACCATTTCTCCATGCTTCATGTTTGGGAGATGGAAGTATGTGGCAGAGTAGTACAGGCTAGACAGGGTAGGTGTAGAGGTGGGGAGGCTATAGACAGAGATGGGCTGGGTGGAGGGGAGGTTGGATGCCATGACGGTGGAGTGGTAGGGGGTGTAGGCAAGACTAGATGCCCTCTAGTAGGAGTGAGATAGGTTGGTGGTGGAGGTGGCAACCTTATGAGCATAGGTGGTAGTGGGAGGGGGATTGGATGAGTTGCAGAGACTACGAGCAGAGATGGAGGAGTTGAGGGAGAGGGCTAGGTTCTACCAGGGGAGGTACCATGCTGCAGTGCCAGCATCATAGATTGAGCATTACAGGTGGTCAACTTGGTCAAGCATAGTAGGTACCCACACAGGGATGCAGGGAGGAGGGGAGAGTGGATGGAGCATTGGGGGAGAGAGTGTAGGCAGGTCTCGGTGCACAGGGCATAGTCAGAGAGCAAGGCCGAGCCAGTAGCGTGGGATGGGAGAGGAGGTAGAGAGCTCTGGGATAGGGGGAGGACTGATGGGGCCACCACCTCCACCACCACCAGTACCAGGGGCCAGGAGAGGGGCATAGGAGGAGACTGATGATGCAAGGATGATGGGTTGAGCATGGATGAGTAGGCATCTTTTTGGGATACTGAGTACTCCATATATATATATATATATATAGGCTATTTTGAGACACATGGAGATTTGGTGTGAGCTCAAACTTGTTTGTACTATATGGACATTTTACACTAATGGACTTTTATTCTTTCATTCTTTCATTGATATATAGATTGGATGACTCTGGTGATATTTGTGTTTATGGACTGGTGATGTTATGTATAGTGATATGTAGTGATGTTTCGATGGTATTGCTGACGATTGGTGATGTAGGACGTGACAAGTGCTATGATTTTTTTGATTGTACTGACAGTTTTTGATGTAGGATGTAATTTTTGATGACATTGTATACATGATATAATATGATTTTGATGTGATTCAACTATGATAGTGCAGATATGGTGTAATGTGATTTTGATCTATGATATCGTAGATGTGATGTGATTTGATGTGATCCTTGATGACATGATTTTCCTTATGATATTATAAATGTGATGATGATGAGATTTTTTGTATGATAGATATCATGTAGTATGATAGGTTTTAGATATGATCCTAATGATGTGATGTTGCTTTATGATAGATGTGATGTGATCCAGGGAAATTGATTGCTTTGGAGGGTATTTGATATGATGTTGTATGATTATAAGTACAAACTATAAAATAAGTGACAAATGTAAAATGAATCACCAAATAAAGGATAATCAACAGATTTATGATATGGAAAAATGAATATAATGTCATGACATTTTAACACAAACTAAAGATGGATAAAAGATTAAAACAAATGAATTGAAAAAATAAAAGATGAAAATAAAATAATGAAGTACAGCTTTAATGATGAACCTCAATGCTAAAATGAAACCTAACCTAATGATAAATGACTATGCTAAAATGAACCATAATCTAATGATGATGATGCTAAAATGAACCATAAGAGAGAATAGTGAATTTATGATGTGCTAAAAAGAACACAAACTAAAAGATACACCTAAGATTTATGATAAGCATGTGAGAATATCATAAAAAGATCGAATGCAATGCTATTCCATGATATGATAGAGGATACAAGTGATGATAATACAACATACAGGTTTGTAGGAGATGCGAGACAAACAATGATGGTGGAATAAGATAACCAATGTTTTGACTTATGATAGCGGTCTATGATATGAAGAGTGTTCATAGGAGATGTTGACTCTAAGGAGAATAATGTTGGAAAAAGATTGACCAAATAACTTGTAGTCAGGAGGATAGTAGAGATTTTCAGAGCTAGGATAGTAACTTATGATAGGGATTACATCATGATGAGAATGAATAAGAATTGATGTTCACAGCTGTGAAGCAAGTGATTCTGAGGATGTAAAAGTTGATAGTTCAAGGGAGAGGGGTGATGATAAGGAGAAAGATACCCAGGGGTTTCTAAAAAAAAATAAAAGTGAGGCATAGGGGAAGCTGGAGCATGAGGCACTTCATAAGGAAGTACCACTATGTAGTGTAAACACTTTAGTTGAAATAGGATTGTTAGGGATTTTCCAAGGTTACTAAGAATGTCGAGGCCTTTTCCCCAAAATTCCATACAACTGACTTGAACAGGCATGCAAGGATTGCCCCAGCATCACACATGAGTCCTAGAGAGATCAGTGTGGAAATGATGTTGGATGATCCACAAGCAAACGAGATTACCCAAGTGCATCATGTTTTATCGAAAGATGAAAACATGTTGGAAATATGCAAGGATAATATCAAACTAACTCACAAGTAGAAAAAGACTATGATCGAAACCAACCTCCTTAGTTGTCCCAGGAAAAACACACCATGATATGAAATGATCATGGTGATCTTGAGGAGGAAACAACAAAAGACTCATGGGAACAATCAACTAAAAAATGAAACAACCAAAAGATTCCACAAAGGTGAAAAAGGAACCTTTTGTCAAAGGGATCAACTGACGGGTTGCAACATGACCTGGATAAAAAGTAAGACTAGTTAAGGACATGGGAACTCATGACTAGATAGAAAAACATAGTAGTAGGTATATGCATGATGAGGGAAAGCTCAGGATGAGGAGATAGCATTGTTATAATACTTGGTTTTGTTGAAGTGGGTCTATGTAAAGTGGGATTTATGTATAGGGGTCCGGATATTGTTGTATGCACATAGGTATGGTATATGGGAGACAAGGGTTAGTGCAGGGGGTATGAGACACACATTATATGGGCCATATATGCTACATATGGTAAGGATAAAAAGCATGGAATAGGGTAGATCTAGTAGATTACAATGGTAGGATACATCAAGTATGGTACACAAGATGCTATAAATGAGATGGGATGTTACATAGTGCAAAGTGCTAGAGGATGATGTTGCGAAGTATGGTGAATAATGATAAGGAACACCTTGGAAAAGTGGGTGGGATGAGTGATAAAATATGGAGGGGTGATAAAGGGGTGTGTGTCAATGATAGATAATGGAAGACCTGTAGTACACCTGGTGCCTATTTGCTAGGTTTTCACCAGGGACCTATCCAAGGTGCTTGAATTGCCAAGTTTTCACCATTGGACACTTTATTTTTACTTTATACCTTTTTTCATTCCTTGATTTGAAAATTTTGTCCTTAGGTATAGAATTTCTTGAGGTGGATAATGTTAGTGGGATCATTTAGGACTTCACCTTCAAGGGTAGATAGCTGATAGGCTCCTGAGCCAAAAGATGTTGTGACCACATAAGGACCAAGCCAGGTGGGCTCGAACTTGCCTTTCTTTTCTTGGTCAGCTTGAACCTTCATATTCTCTTTAAGGACCATGTCACCTTCCTAAAAACTATGTGGATGGACTTTCCTATTGAAATTGTTCTTGAGGTGACTTTGATAGACCATGAGATAGTCGTAGGCCTGTTGTCTTCTTTCATCAAGTAGATCCAATTGAGTAAGTTGAGCCACTCTATATTCCTCATCAGATATCTATCCTCAAAGAGAAATGTGGAGTGATGGGAGTTCAACCTCAATAGGTAGGACTACTTCAACACCATAGACCAAGGAGTATGGAGTTGTGCCAGTGGCAATATGGAATGAAGTGCGGTATGCCCATAGGGCAAGATTAATTTGCAAATGCCAATCACGGCCGGAGTCATTGACAAATTTCTTAAGGATTTTGAGGAGGGTTTTATTAGTTGCCTCAGCCTAACCATTACCTTCTGGGAAATATGGGCTAGAAAAGCAGTGATTGATGCAGAGGGAAGTGCACAATTCTTCCATATTTAAGTTTTCAAAATTACCTCTGTGGTTTTTGAATATGGTAGCTGGGATGCCAAAGCAACATATGATATGATACAATATAAACTTGGACACTTGAAATCCTGTGGCAGTAACAAGGGGAACTACTTCAACCCACTTAGTGAAATAATCAATGCCGGTGATTATCCACTTGTGCCCTTCTGAAGAAAGTGGCACAATAAGACCAACAAGATCAAATCCCCAGCAAGCAAAAGGCCATGGTGGTGCAATGGGTTGCAAGTCCTGTGCTGGAGCCCAAATTAAATTAGCATGTTGTTGACAAGGTAAACATTGTTTCAGAAATTCACATGCATCCTATTGTAGAGTAGGCCAATAATATCTAGCCTGAAGGATCTACTTTTCTAGCACCATCCCGCTCATGTGAGAACCACAAAGTCCAGTGTGTACCTCTTTGAGAGCCATTACAGCCTCATTTTGATCTACACATTGAGAGAGAGTATCATGATAACCACGGCGATATAGGGTTTGGGTGATGATAGTGTAAGGAGATGCTTTTTGAATAAGGTTTTGGCATTGGGTTCGTGTGAGGTGAGGAAATATGATACCATTTAGTATGAGGAAATATGATACCATTTAGTAGGCAAGCTTGAATTTTGTGGTACCATGGAGATTGGGGACCAACCAAGATGCAAACCCATGTTGATTCATTATTCTCATATGTGAGTTTGTGCAGCTGCTCAACCAATAATTCATATTGCATAGCTTCATGTGGTATTTCTAAGAGAGAACCAATAGTATCCATAGTATCAGCTACCTTATTCTAGAGTCGAGGTATTTGTATGAACTGGATCTTAGTGAAATGCTCCGTTAGTTGATCAACCATATCTTTGTAAGGTAGTAACTTTTCATCCTTGGTTTTATATTTATCCAAAGCTTGTTTGATGATAAGTTGAGAATCACCATAGACCTGAAGCTCTATGATATTCCATTCAATGGCAATTTTGAGTCCTGCAACAAGGGCCTCATACTCTGCAATGTTATTAGTACACCAAAATTGTAGCTTGAAAGATTTAGGGATATAATCGCCTTGAGGTGTAACCAAAAGTATGCCCACACCAGAGCCATGAGATATATAGGAGCCATCAAAATATAGCTTCCAGAGTGATTATTTTTCTATCAAACAAAGTTATTCATCTGGAAATTCCATGATGAGTGGGTGATCTGCAACTAGGGGGGCATCAGCCAAGTGATCTGCAATAGCCTGGCCTTTGACAGCCTTTTGGTCAACATATTGAATGTCAAACTCACTGAGGAGCATAACCCATTTTGCGAGGCATCTAGTGAGTACTGTACGAGAGAGCATATATTTTATAGTATGACTTAATTATATAGTATAACTCCACATATCTTTGATATCAATTGTACAGTATGACTCAACATATCTTTAATTAATGATGCCTTTTAGAGATAGCTAAATAGGATTACCAAAGTGGAGTAATCAAATTTAGGTGTCTACACTAATAACCATGTTCATTTTGTGAAAATATACTCTTCCGTCCTAGATCCAAGTGACTTGATTTTAATGAAAAAGCCCATAGCATAGTGTAGCTTCTGATGGAATCAGCCAGGCCCCAAAGTGGGTCCATTTAAAAAAATTTCATTTCTGGACAACTAACATGGAAAATTGATGCATTGACCTCCTTGAAATGATTGGAAACAAAACTTGATCACAAATTGATCATTAAAACTTGTTTTAATCATTTTCACACCATTGTAAAATCTCTGTCAGGAGGCTTGTTGCCTAGCTTTAAAAACTGACTAGAACATCTGGCAAAGCTCTGAAACTTAGGATCTTTATTCTCTCTGACATCATCAATAGGCCCATTAGATCTCATCTCATGAAGAAATTGGAGTCACAAGACATTGACTTCTAAAGTTTCCTCTTTAAATTTACCTACAGATGAACATGTCAGAAAACTGAAAATTGCATTTGAAAATGGCTTGGGGAATTAGGCATACAGGCACATGAGGATCTAAAAATTGGGGCAAGCATACTTTTTCATGAGGAGAGTATGATTCTATGATTTTGGATCATGAAAAATCATCAGACAAATTTGGAAAGCGTCTGAAGTTGGCAACTTGGATTTGCAAGACAGGAAACAATGACAAGATAACGATTTTTACAAATGGATTGACCCTGGAAAAGTGTGAAGATGGATTCATCGAGACTTGAAAATTGACACACTTATATTATTTTCAATGGAAAATATAGGGGAACAAACCATTTGGTCCTACCAATCATAGGCATGAAGATATGACATCTCAAACGAGGCTCTCGATCAATCTGCACTTCTGAACACTAGTGAAACTTTAAAAATTGCAAATGAAATCGCATTTGAAAACTAATCCAATGGATTCGTCATAAGCTCAAATATGGAACATAGAAATTTTATAACCCCTAGAATATGATGCAAAAGGATTTTTCTCACTTGGGTCAACTGGTCAAAATTTATAGTCTGTGAAACAAGGCTACGCAGAATTGTGAACAAAATGCAAATTTATAGCAGAGGCAACTGACCAACTTTGAGGGATTTGAAACCTAGTCAAACGAATTCAAAATGACTTGAAACTTGAAACATAGGTTCATAGATATGCGTACTAAATTTTTTCAAAGTGGTGATTCATGAAACATAACCAGGTAAAAGTTATCTAGATAGAAATAGGCCCTCTGATCATTGTTTGACACTTGGGCAGAAAAAAGTAGAATTGGCACAACTCAAAATGGGACTTCATCGAATGGTTCAAAATGTTAGTTTATCATCATGGAACACATATATAGGCTGAATGAAGGGTTTTAGGAAAATAAAACACCATTAGGAATTAAAATCTACAGTCGGGAACATAGGCATAAAAAGCTTTCATAGGGGCACAAAACTTAGCCAAAATTTGGATAGGCGCTCAAAATGGGAATGCAATTTTGAGCACCAAAACCATGCAACCAATAGTATTTTTATTTCATGTAGATGTATCTCTTTTTTACCAATAAATATACAAGAAAATCTATAGATCTATTGGATATTATCTAGTTCTATCTCACTTTATACAATACTATCCCCTAAAGGCCAATTGGACTCCAAGATATTCAATAAAAAGAAGATAAGATAAGGAGTCCAAGCTCTATTTCTAACCAAAACAAAGAAAGAAAAATCTTAGCCTAAAGTTGGAAACTAGTTTAATATTGGGTCAAAATGGAATATCAAGAGGTCAACCACTTTTGAAAGAACCAAATACAGTCATTTGAGCAAACATATTACATATGCTAGCTTTAATTGAAAGGATACCTATGGTAAGGTTTGACATTCCAGATGCTTTTGATTCTAAGATAATTAAATTACATGTTGTTTCAGGTTCATTGACAGACAAGTTGTGGTCTAATCAGTCAAGTATATCTAGTAGTGGCCCATTGACATCTAAGCATATAGAGTCTTCATTCAAATCTGGCCCTATCCTTCATTCCTCAATATCTCATTGTGGTGGTCCATCAAAATTGTCTCCCAATGTCTCACCTCCTAATCTATCTCCACCCACAAAACCACACAATATGAGCTTCCCAAGCCACCTATTGGTTTAGTGAAGCCCTTAAATTCTTCTAACATACCTAATATAACTCATTTAGCACCTTTTCTGGGTAAGAAGAGTCAGGAGAAACATAATTTTTGATTTCTATACAAATTCAAGCAAGCTTGTATTCTCATTTTACTACTATTTTATATTTAAAAAGACTGAAAAATTGTCAATTTAGAGACATAACACTAAATTTCCCATGTTTTGGACTATGCTACAGAATTTTTATGTGGAAAACAAAGCTGAGAAAGAAGAGCCACTAAAAGGCCTTATTATTGGCACTAAACTTGCCCCACCTCTTCCTATTATTGAGAAGGCATTGCCTATTTGCTTGTTCCTTATGCATGATGTTTTAATTTTTATGGCCTTTTTTTTCTCCTACCTGAATGCCTTTTATCCAAAGTTGTATTCAAGGACTAATGATTAGGTGTTTTATAGGACATTTTGATTGTGTGGGGAGAACATGACTAGATCTTTCTAGTGGCTAAGGCCTTTGAATTGAAAAAAGTGAGTACTTAATACTTTCAATTATAATTGAACATTATATTTTGTAAGTTTTATAGTGTGAATAACATGGGAAGCTTACATAGTCCATAGTGCTGAAAAGAAACTCTTGGAAACAAGTAAGGTCATAGACATTGTGACACTCTATATACACATTGTGACACTCTATATAGATATTGTGTCACTCTATAAATGGATTCAGGATGATAGATAATGTGGTTATTGTTGAATGTGAAGTCCAACAATCATTTGAACATTTCTCCTTAGTAATGATTACCTCCTTGTGATCTGCCCACTTTTTTGTTTATGAAAGTGTCTCCTAATGAAGTTTCATGATTCTTCCTCTTCATATCCTTAGTAAGAATAATTTCAACATCATCAAATCTTAATACACTTTCTTTCTTGCCAACTTCTTGTAGCCATAACTACGCATCCTTGTAATTATTTTATACTTCAGGCAGACATGTAGGTAGGTAAAACAATTGAAGAATTTCAACACTTTTCCTATATCCTCACTTGTCATAATATGATGACTTTTTTGATAAGTAATGGGATGAAGTCTACTTTATTCATTATTTTATTATTTGTTGAAATTAATTATTATTATGTGTTAAGTTCGAGGAGACTCAAACCTAGGACTCCCATATGAGAGGTTAACTATTTACCATTGGTGGATGTTATCTAGATCAAACAAACATCGACTATATAAACCTTATAAACCTTTCATTAAACTTGTTGTGCATAGTTGCCAAGTTTACCTTTCATATTACTTGTTGTGCATAGTTGTCGAGTTTGCTTACACTATTTAAAATCTATTTCTCATTCCATAGCTTCTGTATTTTTGGTTCACGTGCTATTGAATTGCTCTAAGGGTGAAGCTTTTCTAAGGTATGTCAACCGTATGCTTGTACTCATTTTCATCTTTAGTTTTACGTTGAGATGTTTTATGTGTTGCTTCCATATCACTGTTGATATAATAAATACTATGGGACCCACTTTTATTTAGATTGATTTTCATAAAGGTCTGTCTTCCTAATGCTGGGTTTTTCAAAATTCCATCACATTTTAATAATCATTTTTTAGAAGTAAAATCATTTACTTATTGGCAATAGTTTGATTTGTCTTTATTCCTAATAGTTAGAGCTTACTGTTTGGCATGTATGAGAATGCTTTGTATTAAAAAATGGAGTGTCATGTATAAAGGATGTATTTGAGACATCATTGACCTCATCTAGGCTTCTATGTTGAATATTTCTTTTTTTTAGAATAGGATGTGATAAATTTTAATGAAGGGAAAAAAATGTGTAATGGTGGGAATATACACTGCTACAAATTCTAGAAAGATTACTCTTTATTTCTACTATCATGGGTTATGCACTATTTAGTCAAGGGTGAATGTGTCATTATTTTATAAAGAGAGTCATATCCATTCTTGGAGCATGCATGAGGAGGTCAAGATTTAGCTAACTATGATTCTTCTTATCATGTGCATACTGAGTATCCATTTGGGTACAAGTCTTCTATATATCTAGCTCTTGGAGAATATAGTTGTTGTTTTATTCCTATGAATGAGTCAAATCAAGCATATGATGTAGTAAGAGCACATATATAGAGATAAGAAGTTTATTGCAGATTGGAAGGTGAAAATATACATTACAAGAGAAATGAATGAGATGTGTGATAGATATTTTTTGATGTTGTGCATTTCATTGCAGTTGAGATGTTGTCATTGAAGATGATATTTGTAGTGCAACATTCATTTTTCTATTATTGCTAATAAAAAAGGGGTGTTATCTAAAATACTAAGAATGTTCTGAAAAGTGGTATTAAGTTCTAAATTTGGTTTGGTGCTCGCATTTATATTCTAGGTTGTTGGTGCCCATTTTTCATTTTGGTTACTAAAAAGCTCTTGTATGCTGTGGTTTTTTACCCATAAAGTTTTTACGTGAATAAATTAATGTATGCATCTTTATGCTTACTCTCTTTAGTCTTTAATACTTCATGTTATTTAATGTGCATTCAAAAGTTCTAATAGTTCTAAAATACTGATTCACACCCATAATAAAGATGAAGACTCACATAGGGGATAGGAGCCCACAACAAAGATGAAGACCATTTAATTTTTTGACTCATGTAGGAGATAGGAGCCCATAACAAAGATGAAGATTGTTGGTCTGTAGTGCAAATTAGTGATGAAGTGGATAATGAAGAAGTTCCCTCTCCACAACCCTTACAACCATAATGTTGACCTCATAGAGATTAGAAACCTTATATTAATTAGTGGCTTTGACCCCAAAAAATTTGGTTGCATCACTCACATAATTGATGCTACCCAATGCATAAATGTCCATTTGTTCAATGTTGTATCAAGCAATTGTTTCTTATCCAAGCCATTTAATTTTCAACCTTTTAAATCTCTACAAAGATAAATTTGGAGCAAGAGAATTTTTCTTCTCAAAGGTTTCCTCTAATTGTAAAGCATCCATTCCATTGTCTGTTGAACTAGATGTGTCTTGTTTGTTGAACAGATAATGGAATGGATGTTGTACAATTAGAGGACACCTTTAAAAAGAATTTTTTTCCTACTCCAACTTTATCTTTGCAAATATTTAAAAGGTTACAAATTAAATGGCTTCAATAAAAAACAATTTCTTTATATAACATTAAAAAAAAATCAACCAAACATTGGTGGAAATTTTGACCAATTCTTGATAGTTTTCTACCAAGAATTGGTCAAAATTTTCACCAATTATAAAATATTTTCAACCAAACATTGGTGGAAATTTCAACCAATTCTTGATAGTTTTCTACCAAGACTTGGTCAAAATTTCCACCAATTATAAAAAAAAATTAAACCAAACATTGGTGAAAATTTCAATCAATTCTTGATAGTTTTCTACCAAGAATTGATCAAAATTTCTACCAATTCTAAAAAAATTGACCAAACATTAGTGAAAATTTTGACCAACAATAACAAATTAGAGCTAGCAAAACATAAAAAAATTTCAATGAATGTATTGGTCAAAATTTTGACCAAAATTCATCAAAAATTGAGTTCAAATTTACTAGTGAATACAACTATCTTTTCGATTTAGTGTTATGATTAAACAACACATTATCTTATCAAGTTCTAACTGATTAAGTGCCTATTGTAATTCTACATAACTCAACCTTTACACTAGGTCCTCTTGTTATCTCTTCTTCTCAAATTCTCTTCATTGATCATCTTGATATGGCACTCTACTTAGGTAGAAATTGTCTCACCAGTAAGGCTTAACATCAATGACAACATAAAAATTGTTCTAATTGTAGTTTCCAACAGTATTGAGGTTGTAGATTCTAAACATCTATTCATTAAACCTATGTGTTATGAAGTGACAAAACAAATGTTGGATCCTTATACACAAGATATTTTTGAAATTAGAGAAAGATGAAGAGTTTCCTTGTTGGAAGATTAGAGAGATTTTGGAAATTTTTGTTTGATGAAGATATGTTACACTCATGACTGAGTTTTTCATTGATGTCAACATAGCATGTTTGATGTCTTATGTGGTATCTGATAGAAGAACAATGAAAAGATCAAGTTGATATAAATGACTAGTTGAGCATAACAACCACTTGAAGTTATGGGAGACACATATGAGTATTCGGCATATTTAGTTAACATTAGAAGTAGAAAGGATAAGTCTAGAAGAAGTTATGTAAATTTTGGCGATGTCTATTCTAAGATAGAGTTTACAAAGGCATGTTTGGGTAAACTTGTTATATCTCATACCAAATTTGATATCTTGAGGATCAAGGTTGACGATTTGGAAAAGACATGTTAAGAATGACATGGATAAGTTGACTCATAATAATATTATGTGTACAAAAAGTTATTTAAGTTGCAAAGTAGAAGATTTGTGTTATCACTAAGTGTAACATGTTCTTAATGCGGTCCTAAAATAATTAATTGAGAAGGACTAACAATTGACTCAGGGAATTTTTTAATGGACTTGGTATAAAGGAAGGATATTTTCCTTTATCATGGTATGGAGATATGTGAGTTGTGAATGTTCAAAATGTAACAGAAAGTGCAAAATGTAAAGTTGAACAGAGTAGTGCATAATCGAAGGAAACATCATTACTAAGGATTTTTTGAGTGATATGAGGCTTTGTATTTGGATTTGAGGTTTGTGACCTAGTCTATAAGGTTTGACAATGATTTATTTGGTTGATAGGATAGAAAAAAGGACATAGGAAAGAAGAAAATAACAATAGATTACTTGTTTGAGCAGTGAGCTCCTCTTGTAGTTCAAATTGCATGTTTGGGCAGTGGGCTCTTCTTGCATACATTGTACTACAACTCTTAATAGGGTTGGAATCTCCTAATAGGGATTCAAAGTCTCCTAATGGGGACTCATTATACTAAATATTGTAACAAACTCCTAATAGTGTCTATCCTCTAACAAGGAATATTTATATTAGTACATCATCTTGTGGGCATCATTCCCAATGGGGTTTTCCCTTTGATCAAGGGTTTCCCTAGTCAACATATCTAGTCTAATTATTTATGTGCATCTTTGTATGGTTTCTATTTACTTTGGTTGAATGGTTAAGTTTCTTTAAATAAGATAAGTGTTTTAATTTTTGGATAACTGGTTCACCCCACCCCCCCACTCCCCCTCAGTTATCTTGGTGGACTATTGTTTCTAAAAATTGGTATTAGAGCCTCAGGTCCTTGAAGAAAAAGTTTAATAGCTTTGGGAGATGCATGGAAAACATGTTTAGGAAATATAGTCTAAAGTATGATGGAACAAATTATAACAGCTTAAAAGGAAAGATGAAGATAAATTTGTTGTGTATAGGTATGGGATATTGAATCCTAACAAAAATAATGAAGACAATCATTGAAAAGAAGGATTTAGAAACTTGTATTGAAGAAAAAATAGATCTTTTCATGTGTCACATGAGAGCTAGAGAAGAACTATTGAGTACAATCAGCTAAAGTCACTTGCTACTTCACATTTTATTTGGAAAGCTTTGGAAAATAGTTTAAAAGGTGATGAACACTCTAAGAAGTTGAGCCTTCAAAATTGAATTTGTCCATTTTGAGATGCCAAAATGATGGAAGATGAATCTGTAATAACATATATAGGAAGGATATTAGAAATTACTGTAGGTATTAAAGCTCAAGGAGGAACCAAAAGTAATGATGAAGTTATATGGAAGATATTGAAAACTCTAACACCACCATTCAAGCCAGCAGTTTAGATGATAAATTTGTTAATATCATGTACCAAGGATTTTACAAAGGAAGAATTTCTTGGAAGATGAGCAATTGAGAATAACTGAGACAGTCCAGAGAATTAAACATAATAGAGAAAACCTTTAGCACCCTAAGTATTCAACCTAAATTATCAAGGAGCACAAATTTTAGAGGAGATTTTTCTAGCAGCAATAGATCTAAAGAAGATAGAAAGATAGATGAAGCAGTAGCCCTTCTGATAAGAAGAGAAAAAGGAGGTAAGTAAATCATTAGGTGTTGGAATTGTGATGAATATGGACATTGTTAGAAATTCTTTAGAATAATTGGGGGTGGGGTGTGAATCAATTATTCAAGGTCCAAATGTCCCAATAAAACTTTTTACTCAGCTTAGTGAACCCATTAAATATTCATACATCCAAGCTAAACACTCAAACTTGTAAGTTACTGATAAATCAACATGCAACAATAAAACATGAAAGATCAACACAAATTACACAATGATTTAATGTGGAACCCCAATTTGGAAAAAACCACCAATAACATGCTACTCTTTTTTTCACTCTTCTAAAGTGATGCCTTGTGAAAGGCCAACCCTGTTAAAGGTTACAACACATACTGTTAAGTGTGACCTAATTAAGGGATTTCAATCACCCTATTAGAAGTGAGCCTGATTAAAGGACTTTAGAACATTTACTTGGAATGTCACCTTGTTAAAGGATTTTCTAATGATTTTTAAGTCAACCTTAGTCCAAAGGATTTTACCCTAACTAATACAATTGTTAGAAAGTAACAATAAGGCTTTTGATCTGATACAACTTACAACTATCTTGCAGATTTTAGATCTCAATTCTATTCTCAATTATGCTTGACTTTTAATCTCTGTAGCTCTGATAGTTTTCTCAATCTTCAAGCTTCTATGTCCTTAAGCCTTCTTGCTTTTTGTGTCAATGCAGTCACTCCTATAGTCACTTAATGAAGCAGAGTTTTTGTACTCTATTCTCCCTTGGTCTTTTCTGACCTTCATTATGCCTTCTCCTTGATACCACACTCCTCTCTCTTTTCTTCATGACTAGACATTCCTTAAATAGAAATTTAAAATACTTTTCCCGCTCTATTTTCCATCTTCCAAATTAGGGTTTAGATGGATTAGGTAAGATACATTGTGTCTAGCCCATATCTTATCTTTTCTAGAAACTTCTCCTATAATCCATTTGAATTTTCCTAAAAATGGTTAACCTCAAATTTTGTACCACTAGCTCATCATCCTTATCTTCCACCCGGTTCACAAAATTCAAGATAACAAACTTATCGACTTAGATTTGGAAAATCTTTGACTTTTCAAATAATGCAATAGCTCATCACTATTAACCTTTTGATGCCTGACACATACTATGTTGCTCGACACCTATTTTTTTTTACTCAGTATCAACTGCAATTTACTAATGCTTGAAACCTATTGCATTTTTCTCGGCACCAACTAATTTTCTCAACACATACTAGAATTTTCTTTTGCTCGACATCAATTGATATTCTGCTCGACATGAACTAACTTTGCTCAAAACCCACTATTAACTTTAGTGAAGTTTTGTAGATAGTTTTTTTATAACTTGTTCTTCTAAAGTTTCTAAGTGTATCCAACCTCTATAACTTCAAGTGGATTATCAATACATCATTTCACCATTGTCTTAACTGATCCTTGTACTTCATTACATAATCATAACTCAATATTTCCTCTAGGTGTTGTTGTTACATCTTATTGATTAAATCCTCTTCATCAATCAACTAAGTGATAGTACTTGGATCTTATAAGCAATTATCTTACTAGAAAATAGTAGGTTTGACATCAGTGACAAAACAATGATTGAAACATTCTTCTTTAACAATCTCTCTTTTTGACATTAATGGAAAACCAAACTGATCAGCCAAGTCACCTAAATCAAAACTGATTGGGTCAAAATAGTAAGGCAATGAAAAAAAGAAAACTTGTTTCAAGCTTGTTCTTTTCACCAGCAATCTTCTGATTTCTTTTGTGACTTCCTCTAAAGTTTTTGTCTTATAATTCCCTCTTACAAGTTAAATCTTCATCTGATTAGTTTTTTCTATTTCCTTGTGTTGTTTTCTCCCTCTAAGCTTTTAATAAGATTCTTACTATTTCTCCCTCTTAGTTGCTCAACCTCTTGCTATCTTTCCCTATTAGCTGGTATTTCTCTTCCTTTAGCTTTTCTTCTGAGCTTTGATCAATTTTTTCAATTTCTGCCAAAGACATATTATTTCAACATCTTAATATGTAGATATAAAACTTGCAGTATCTCCAATTTCTCCCTCTATCACTTTGCTTATGACTTATTTGGAATTTTAGCACTTTGATTACTTTAGGCAATACCTAAAGTAAGATTCTTTGCATCAATGTATGTTATTCAACAATCAACTTATTTGATGTAGGGTAGTCCTTATGTTGCTTAAGTAGCCTTTGATAAGGGTATCACCCCTAATTGACCTCTAAGATATGTATATGCATCCTTAGGTAATGGTTTTGTAAAGATGTCAACAATTTGTTCCTTTGAGTTGACATATTCCATTTTTACCTCTTTGTCTTCAACTAGCTCTCTGATATAATGATACTTGATTGCAATGTGCTTTGTCTTGGCATGCATCACTAGATTATTTGATATGTTAATGGCACTGGTATTATCACAATAAAGTATCACATGTTTTGTTATCTCTTCTTTCATTCCTTCGAGTAGATGCTTGATCCATACAATTTTTGTATAGTTTATAGAAGCAACAACATATTCAGCTTTAGCTGTAGATTTTTTGGTACAACTTTGTTTTTTACTAGTCCAAGTGACTAGTCTTCTCCCTAAAAAGAGTGCTCCCCCACTTGTGCTTTTCCTATCATCCATATTTCCTCCCCAATTAGCATCAGTGTAGGCTCCTAATTCAAACTTTTCATTCCTCTTATAGTATAAACCAAAGTCCTTTGTTCCTTTTAAGTACCTCATTATTCTTTTCCCTATCATTAGATGATTTTCCCTTGGATTTGCAAAAAATCTAGCAACTATTCCAACAGACATTGCAATATCAGGTTTGCTATGTATAACATATTGTAACTTACCAATCATTGACCTATATAGTGTCTAATTCACTTAACCTGCCTCATCATTTTTTGATAACTTATGTCCATTTATCATGGGTGTACTTACTAGTTTTTAATCTTCTAGTCCAAATGTTTTTAGTAACTCCTTAATGTACTTTAACTGGGTAACAAATATGACATGCTTTAGTTGATAAACTTGTAGGCCAACAAAGAATTTTATTTCACCAAACATTGACATTTCAAACTCATGCTTCATTTTATTAGCAAAATATTTGCATAGAGCATATTTTCCTCCAAATATTATGTCATCAACAAATATTTTAGATAATAGTTTGACTTTACCTTTTTCTATCTCGATGTACATATTGTTGTTATCATCAATCCTCTCAAATTCAATCTTCACAAGATACTTGTAAAGTGGAGAGTGCTTTATGTAGTTTACATACCATATCCTTGTTGTTGTCATCCACAAATCCTTCTGGCTGTTCTATGTCGACTTCTTCTTCTAATCTACCATTCAAAAATGGAGACTTGACATCCATCTAGTAGACTTTGAATCCTTTGTAGGCAGCATATGTAAGTAGTGTTCTTACTCCTTCCATTCTTGTAACAAGGGAAAATGTTTCCCCATAGTCTATTCCTTCCTCTTGTGCATATCGTTTACAAACTAGTCTAGCTTTGTTTCTTGTGATCTCACCATTTTCATCTAGCTTGTTTCTAAACACCCACTTGGTACCAATCATATTTTTGTCAACTGGTCTTGGAACTAAGCTACAAGGTTTGTTCTTCTCTATCTTCCCAATTTCTTTTTCCACAACTTTGCACCAATCATCATCTTCTAGTCCATCTCTCACTATTTTGGGTTTTATCTATCTCAACGAGCATTACTCTTTTCTTAGTCTATTTCTTGTCATTGGTATGGCATCCTTACTTCCAATGATTTGTTCAGCAGGGTGATGTCTTATGACATACTTGGATAACTTGGTTCAGTCCTTGATTCCACATTTTGTCTTTCAATTTCAGAGTCACTTTGCATATTTCTCTTAGGTAACTTAGCATCTCTATCATGTGTACACTATCTTTAGAATTAGAATGTACATTTTCTTCATTCTACGACTTGGCGTCTAAATGCAACTCAGTTCTTGAAGTTTGTTCGGCATTCACTAGCTGTGACTTGACAGTTTCTGAGACTTGTTGCTGAATCTCCACTTGATTGGTAGTATCTTCCTCAAAAGGCATTCCCTCGTAGAAGTATATAAATGTTTTGTATTCTTCTAGTCTGTTGATGGATTCATCATCATGAGCTTCTTTGTATTCATCAAAATTTACATTTGCACTTTCCACAATTTTGTCAGTGTTAGTATTTAAATACTTATATGCCTTACTTCTTGTGGAGTAACCAAGGAATATACCTTCATCACTTTTTGCATCAAATTTACTATTTCTAGTATCCTTAAGAATATAGCATTTACTACCAAATACTTTAAAATGTTTCACATTGGGTGAGTGACCATACCACAATTCAAAAGGTGTTGCATTTGTACCTTTCTTGATTTTTACTTAGTTTAGAGTATAGAAAGTTGTACTTACAGCTTCTGTCCAATACTTTAGAGTAACATTCTTCTGCATCATGAGTATTTTGGTGCAGTCCATTACTGATCTATTTCTTCTTTTAGCAATTCCATTCTATGGAGGGGTTCTTGGTGCAGAAGCTTGTCTTTTGATTCCTTTTTCATTACAAAACATCTCAAATTCTCTTGATGTGAACTCTCCTCCTCTGTCTGATCTAAACATTTTAGACTCTTACTTGTTTCTTTTTCAACCCTTGCCAAAAACCACTTAAACATTTGAAAGGCATCAGACTTTTGCTTTAAAAACATGATTGTCATCATTTTGGAGTAATCATATAAAAATAACATTATATGCATGTCTCCTTTTTTAACTCTATACTTCTATAGGTCCACACAAGTTAGTATGAACAATTTCTAATACTTCTTTAGAAGTAAAAGTTTTGCTTTTGAAACTTGAATTAGTCATTTTGCCTAGTTG
Organism: Cupressus sempervirens; assembly: GCA_028749045.1. Classification (NCBI taxonomy): domain Eukaryota; kingdom Viridiplantae; phylum Streptophyta; class Pinopsida; order Cupressales; family Cupressaceae; genus Cupressus; species Cupressus sempervirens. The sequence goes on from CM053784.1 coordinate 709,889,546, forward strand.
ACATTATTTGCACATTACATTGTCAGGCTTTTTCAATTTAGGCAAACCTCTCACTTTCTTCATGTTGCTAATACTAATCAAGTTATCAAAGTTGACATAACATAGCCTTTTATGCCATAGCCACACGTCATCAAATTTTACAATAAGATAGGTAGCATCCTCTATATCCAGGTAAAACAAATTGCTTCTAGTTTGGTCTCTTTTTCCTATTAGATTTTCATTTATGTTATATATCTTGTTAGTTTTATTTTCAAACTCTACTTTGCAACCTACATTGCTTAGCTATGACACACTCAAAAAATTGTAATTCAATCCTTTAACATAATATGCATTATCACATGAGATCTTTTCTATAAGCTTAATGGAACATTTTCCTTTTATTGGACATGGAGCATCATTTCCAAATCTAAAACTATTTCCATCATACTGAGTTAGGCTAATGAACTTACTTTTGTCTCCTATCATGTGATGTGAGAATCCATTATCAATGATCCATTTTTCATTCTTGTTTATATAGGTTACAAGTGTAGTTGCCTCATGTTCATCATACTCATTCTTCATTGCAACATAGACTACCTCATCATCATTTTCATTTGAATCATCTTCTTCTGCAATGTAACACTTTTTGCCTTTGTCTTTGTACTCTTTGTTATGCTCATTTCTTTTGCCTTTCTATTTGTCATTTCCTTTGTAGTTTCTCTTTTTTGGACACCTAGCAGCAATATGTCCAACTTCATTACAATTAAAATAAATGATGGGAAGCTTACCTTTAAATTTTCCTTTTCCTCTGTGGAATCTTCTCGCTATTAATGCTTCTAGTTTATTGACATCATCTTCATCAGTGTTACTATCACTGGACACATGTTTTGTCCTTCTCTTCTTCCTCTACTACTTCTCATTAGAATCTTTTAGTAGCAACTTTGCCTTGAAAGGAAATCCAAGACTTCCTAGCTTGTAGTTGTCAAAGTTGGATAACTCAAATGTTGTGATTCTTCTTAGTAAACCTTCAAGAGTTAGTTTGTTTCTTGGAATACATCTCAATTCTTGGATAGCTAAGACTCTAATAGCATAGATAGGTAGTAAAGTTCTTAAGACTTTTCTTAGAATAGTATCATCATCTAAATAACTAGCAACACTTCTTATTGCACTAACAACCTCTTTTGTTCTAGAAACATATTGAGCAACATTCTCACCTTCTTCCATTCTCATGTCATCAAATTTACTTTTGAGACTCTCTGCCTTGGCTCTTTGGAAATTTTTATTTACTCCACAAATATTTGATAGGCCATCTCACATCTTGAATGCAGTGTTACATCCCTTGATGTCATCAAACTCTGCATAGCTAAGGGCAAAGGTAATCTCCAATGTTTCTTGATTGTGCTCTTTCTTCTTTTTCATATCTTTAGCAATAGGAACTCTAGTTGGGTCAACATGTTCCACTAAAATTGAGGATTGCACATGATCTCCTATTCCCCTAAGGTGTAGCTTCATTAGACTTTTCCATGCAGGGAAGTTGTCTCTGTTGTGTTCAGGCACTTCTCTTTTGGACATCTTGATTTCTTGCTTCTAGTACCTTCAAACTAGTTTAATCAGCAAATGGCTTTGATAACAATTATTAGAGATTCTTTACAATAACTAAGAGGGAGGGGGTGTGAATTAGTTATTCAAGGTACAGATGTCCCAATAAAACTTTTCACTCGGCTTAGTGAACCCATTAAACATTCATGCATCCAAGCTATTCACTCAAACTTACATGTTACTGATAAATCAGCATGCAACAATAAAACATGAAAGATCAACACACATAACATAGTGATTTAACATGGAAACCCAATTTGAAAAAAACCACTAACAATATGCTACTCCTTTTTTCATTTTTTTGAAGTGATTCCCTATGAAAGGCCAACCTATTAAAGGTTACAACACACACTGTTAAGTGTGACCCATTTAAGGGATTTCAATCATCCTGTTAGAAGTGAGCTTGGTTAAAGGACTTTAGAACATTCACTTAGAATGTCACCCTATTAAAGGATTTTCTAATGATTTTTAAGCCAACCTTAGTCCAAAGGATTTTACTCTAACTGATACAATTGTTAGAGAGTAACAATAGGGCTTTTGATCTAATACAACTTACAACTTATCTTGCAAATTTCACATATCAATTCTATTCTCAATTTTTCTTGACTTTCAATCTCTGTAGCTCTAACAAATTGTTCATTCTTTAAGCTTCTATCTCGTTAAGCCTTCTTGCTTGTTGTGTTAATGCAATCACTCTTGTGGTCACTTAATGAAGTAGAGTTTTTGTACTCTATTATCCCTTGGTCTTTTCTGACCTTCACTATGTCTTCTCGTTGATACCACACTCCTCTCTCTTTGCCTCATGACTAGACATTCCTTAAATAGGAATCGAGAATACTTTTCTTGCTCTATTTTCCATAATCCAAATTAGGGTTTAAATGGATTAGGTAAGATACAATGTATCTACCCATATCTTATCTTTTCTAGAAACTTCTCCTAGATTCCATTTGAATTCACCTAAAAATGGTTAACCTCAAATTTTGTACCACCAACTCATCATCCTTATATTCCACTTGGTTCAAAAAATTCAAGATAACAAACTTATTGGCTTAGATTTGGTGAATCTTTGACTTTTCAAACAATGCAAGAGCTCAACACTATTAACCTTTTGATGCTCGACACATATTGTGTTGCTCAGCACCTATTGTGTTTTCACTCAATATCAACTACAATTTACTGATGCTCGACACCTATTGCATTTTTCTCAGCACCATCTACTTCACTCAATACATACTAGAATTTTCTTTTGCTTGGCACCAACTAATATTCTACTCGGCATGAACTAATTTTGCTCAACACCCACTATTAACTTCAATCAAACTTTGTAGATAGTTTTGTTATAGCTTGTTCTTCTAAAGTTTTTAAGCATAGCCAACCTCTATAACTTCAAGTAGATTATCAATACATTATTTCACCATTGTCTTAATTGATCCTTGTACTTGATTACATAGTCATAAATCAACTTTTCCTCTAGGTGTTGTTGTTACATCTTATTGATTAAATCCTCTTCATCAATCAACTAAGTGATAGTACTTGGATCTTATAAGAAATTGTCTTACCATCAAATAATAGGTTTGATATCAGTGACAAAAAAATAATTGAAACATTCTTCTTTAACAACCTCCCTTTCTCAATGATGATCTTTTCAATCAAATTTCAATAGTCATTATGCATCTAAGTGTCCTTAAAGGGAGAAAAAGTATAAGGGAAATCATAAGCCTAGAAAAGATAGAGATTGTTTGTATGCAAATGAAGATTATGATTATGATGAACAAGCATTGAGTGCTAGCGATGATGAAATTGGATTTATGGAAATTAAAGAAGAAATTCTAGAGAAGGTAGGTTTGGTATCATAGTTTGAGAAGAAATCTAATTGGATAATTGATAGTGGTTATTCAAACCATATGATTATTGACATGAACAAGTTTGTTAACTTCAAAAGTTAGGATGGAGGAATTGTCAGAGTTGGAAATAATGCAACATGTCAAGTAAAAGGTATTGGATCTATAAGTCTTGATGGTAAAACTAATACTGAGAATGTATACTTTGTTGATGGTTTAAAGCACAATATTTTAAGTGTTGGACAACTAGTAGACAAAGGTTATCAGTTGCAATTCATAGAAAAACATGCATGATCAGAGATAAAGATGAAAAGGTAATTGGAATAGGAATCATATATAGAGGTAATATATTTTAGTTGAATCCCACTAAAATGACATGTTTGGTTTCAAAGATAGATGACAATTGGTTGTGGCATAAGAGATTCTATCATATGAACTTTGGCACTATTGTGAGGATAAGTAGAATGTAAACTATTAGAGATTTACTAACATGATTTGCAAAGAATGTGTTTTGGTAAAACATAACATAACTATGTTTCCTAGAAAGAAGTTTACCACTATAGAAAAGTAGATTGTACACTTAGATCTTAGCAATCCTACAAAGACTAGAGAATTCTATGGTGAAAGGTATTTTGTGATTTTAGATGATGATTTTTCTAGAATGATGTGGGTTGCATTTCTTAAAGGGAAATCTGAGGCATTTGACAAGTTTGAAAGATATTCAAGAATAGAGTTGGGAATAAATCTAGTATGAGGATTAAATTTTTAAGATCAGATAAAGGAGAATTTACTTCAAATGAGTTTAACATGTTATGTGAAGAAAATGGTATTAAAATATAGCTATTAGCTCTGAGGACCCCTAAATAGAATGGCATTGCAGAGAGAAGGAAAAAGTCTATTATAGAAACTACAAGAGCTATGTTATTAGAGAATGATGTATCCAAGACATTTTGGAGAGAATTTGTGAATACAATAGTCTACACTATGAACAAAGTGCAAGTTAGGAAGGACACAAATAGGACACCTTATGAACTGTGGTTTGGACACTCACCTATAGTAAGTATTTCAAAATATTTGGAAGTAAGTGTTACATAAAGAGAGATGATGATATTGGTAAGTTTGATACTAGAAGTGATGAAGGTATGTTTCTTGGTTATTCATTAAAAAGAAAGACTTATAGATGTTATATTTAGAGAATTAAGACTATTATGTAAACTACAAATGTGAGAATTGATGAAAAGTTTAGAATACAAGAGAGAATACTTGATTAAAATTTAGATGATGATGTTATTAAGCCAAGGAATGATGAGATATTTCTTGAGATTAACAATGACTTATAAAATGAAGGAGAGCCTAGGTAGGAGCAAAGTTCAGAACCTTCAGTCAAATAAAGAGTTGAGATAGCAACTCCTACTTCAAGAAAGAACATGATAAATAATCACTCGTCCAAACATATCATCAGAAGCAAAGAAAAAGGTGTGATGACAAGAAGAAGAGTGAATGAAGAACTATACTTGATATCTCAAGTTGAACCAAAAAATACAGATGAAGCATGTAAATATGACTATTGGAAACAAGCTATGAAAGAGGAATTGGATCAGATAGAAAAGAATGGAACATTGGAATTGGTCCCTAGACTAGAAAACAAAAATGTGATAGGAACCAAATGTGTATTCAAGAACAAGATAAATGAACAAGGAGAAGTTGTCAGAAACAAAGCAAGACTAGTATGTAAAGGTTACTCACAATAAGAAGGAATAGATTATCAGGAAACTTATGCTCCATTGGCTAGAATAGAAGTAGTAAGACTATTTTTAGCCCATGTAGCACATTAGAAATTCAAAGTATATCAAATGGATGTCAAGTTAGCATTTATGAATGGAGAACTTGAAGAAGAGGGATACATTGAACAGCCTGAAGGATATTGTTTGATAGATGATAGGGATATTTTATGTAAACTAAGGAAAGCATTGTATGGATTGAAACAAGCACCCAAAACCTAGTATGCAAGGTTAGACAAGCACTTAACAAAGCTCAAATATAGAAAAGGTATGGTAGATATCAATCTATATTGGAAGGAAACTAATGATGGTTTGATGATTTTGGTAATATTTTTTGATGACATTATATTTAGAGGTAATGATCAAGAAAGAAAGAATTTTTCAAAAGAATGAAGAAATAATTTGAAATGAGTACAATAGGAGAAATTAAATATTTTCTAGGATTACAAATAGTACATAATAAAGAAGGAATCTTTATTTCTCAGACTAAGTACCTAAAGGACTTACTAAAAAGGTTTGGTTTGGAAACATGTAAACCTATTGGAACACCTATGGTAACTTGGCACAAGTTATCTATAAATGATGAGACATCTGCTCTAGAGAAAAAAAAGTACAAATCTATGATCAGAGGACTGCATTATCTGACTCACAAAAAGTTGAATATAGAAAATGTAGTTGGAATTGTTGCAAGATTCCAAGCTAATCCTAGAGAAGCACATTATGTAGTAGTGAAAAGGATATTTAGATATCTAAAAGGAACTTCAAAATTTGGATTATGGTATGATAGATCTAATGATTTTACTCTAAGTGTTTATACTAATGTAGATTGGGCAGGCAATATGGATGACAGAAAGAGCACCAATGGTGGAGCCTTCTTTGTTAGAGGAAGATTTGTTTCTTGGTTAAGCAAGAAGCATGATTGTATATCTCAAAGTATAGTAGAAGGAGAGTATGTTGCAATAAAAAATAATTTCAATCAAGTTATTTGGATGAAATAGATGTTAAAGGATATAAAGATAGAAATTAGTGAACCTATTTTTATACATTGTGACAACACAAGCATGGTAAATATGTCTAAAAATCTAGTGTTGCATTTGAAGACTAAACACATTTCTATTCAATATCACATGTTGAGAGAAAAACTTGTAAAAAAAAAAATTAGATTGGAGTACATAAGTACAAAAGAGAAAATTGTAGATATATTCACTAAGCCTCTTCCTAAAGATACTTTTGCGAGGTATGCTTGGGGTTATGCCACTTTTTACATTAGAGTAGAAGATGTAAGAATACATTAGTTGAGGGTAATAGATCACCATTGTTTGTCTAGATTAGATGTTGATGCTTCCTATTTGGGAGAGTATTTGTGATGGATAGAGTCAACTAGGACTCTTGATTAATGTTGTTGTAAATAGTGTCTCTTGACACTCGAGCTGAATAAGTATCAATTGATCGTAAAATTTGATGTAGAGATGTTGGTTGCTAAAACCATTGACATTGATGTCAATGGGGGAGAAGTTTGGCATGGAAACATATACTATGGAGGAGAGTTTGGCATCATACTATGAGGGAGAAGTATTGCAGGAAAGTATTATAGAAGAAGTTTGGTAGTATGTTGAGGAAGATGTTTGACATAAGCACAATATTTGTAATAATAGTTTAGTACAAAACACATTGAGGTATATTAATGGGGGAGTATGATTGATGAAGAAGACTATTTATCTTTTGTTGGTATTTTTGGAACTAGATGTTTTCATCTATATTGCCATCAATGCCGAAGGGGGAGATTGTTGGAAGATTGAAGAGATTGTCGGAATATTGGTTTTATGATGATATGTTTGTTGAACCCTTGGTATTTGGTCTTTTATTATTGTCATTGATGTTAATAATGAGCATATGGTATGCCTAACATCATGAAATTATCTTATTTGATGTCCTTCAATACTGTTCAAAACATATTTAAGACAAATACTTAAGTGTTATACAATTAACACTTAATATTCACATTGTTTTTAAAAACGGATATAAAAAAATAGTTTTGGTTTATTAGAAAGTTGACAAGCTTTTTATTAGATAGCCACAACTATCATAACTTTTTGTAAATTTCTTAGAGTTAGCTAAAATGTGTCTTCATTAGTTTTTGCATAACACATATATGGAAAGAGAAAAAGTGTTTTTATTAGAAACAGGTACCAAATTGTTATGACAGGTTTGGTAGTTTTGAGCAGTTTTAGTCTAATGGAAGTTTGTGGTATGTAATTGCCTTAAAATTTTTAAATTTCTTAGCTTATAAGTAGAGGATACATTCCTCTAAAACATCCAATAGGTGGTTTTGATAGAAGTTGCAGAATTGGTGTGGAATTCCTTGTAGACTAAACAATTTGCAGGCAGATTTTTAACAACAAAGAAGAGGGTAATGCTTTATGTTTCTATTTTCATATTTGTGATATGATTTTCATTGAAGAATTTTATCAAAGGTAGGAGAAGGGTTATATATTTTTCATTCATTCATTCATATTAGTATTTGATTAGATATTTTAATGGAAAAGGAAAATATATTTGGATATTGGATGTTTTGAGGAGAATAGAAGTATATCTTGTATTGCATTTTCAACAAGAAGTTGAAACTAGTGATTAATGATTTGTGTTGTAACAAAGATGTTCCTCTAATTTTATATCTCATTTATTTATTTTGTAAGTTGTTGCTTCTTGTATTCATGAAGTTGGTGCTTCAGGTGTAAGAGATTGGTGTTCCTTGAAATTGGTGTTTCTAGAACATGGTGTTGGTGCTTCCCAGAGTTGTAGCTCTAAAAGATTTTCCCAAGAGGCCAATAGAGTTTTAGATTCAAAGTGGTTTTTTTACCCTAAGGGGTTTTCCATATTAAAATATTGTGTCACTTTGTTATTCATTAACTATCTTGCTCATGTGTTAAATTTTTATGGCTTGTAATTGTTTCAAGTGTTTAAAAGTATTTTAAACCATTGATTCACCCCCCTTCTCAGTGGTGTTTGTATTCCAACAAGTGGTATTAGAGAAATGTTCCCTATATCAAGTTTAACAACTTTGGATAGATTTTGGTTGAGTGTAATACTTATTTTTTTATTGCTCAAGATTGTTCTTCAAAGGTTCCTATTTTTGATGGATCATATTATGCTTTTTGGGAAGTAATGATGCAAACATATTTGTTATCTATTACTATTTATGTTTGGGCTTTAGTTGTTAATGGTTATAAAGTTCCCAATACTTTACCTACAGATCCTGATGAAAAGAGGAAGTATGAAACTGATATGAAAGCTAAATTTGCTATACTTAATAGTTTATCTAAAGATGTTTTTGTTAAGGTAATGCTTTGTAGCTCTTTTAAAGAAGTATGGGAAAAATTGAAAAACACATATCATGGTAATGATAGAGTTAAAGAAGCCAAGATACAACATTTGAAATCAATATCTAAAGACCTTAAGATGGGTAATGATGAAAAGGTAGAAGACTATCTCCTTAAGATAAATAAAATTGTCAATGACATAAGAGGACTTGGTGAAACAATTAATGATATTGATGCTATAAAGAAAGTTTTGAGATATCTTCCTGATAAATTTAATTCTAAGATATGTTCTATAGAAGAAACTAGATATAATAACAAGTATTCAATGGAAGATATTCATGGAGCACTTGTAGCTTATGCAATGAGAAAGTTTGGCAAATAGGAATCAACAAGCAAAGAAGCAACATTCAAGGTGCAAAAGAAAGTGAAGCAAGTCTCTTCAGAATCAAAAGATCTTGATGTTCTTGAAGTGCATTTATCAAGGAAATTAAATAAAGGAGTAGGTAAATACAAAGATAATCTTCCTTTCAAATGCTTTAACTGCAGTAAAATAGGACAATTTGCATCTAAATGTCCTTATAATAGTCATGATGAAGTAGATGATGAGAAAGAGAAATCAAGTAAAAAGAAATTCTATAACAAAAGTTCTTTAAGAAGAAGAAGAGTTTAATTGTTGATGTTTTAGATAGTGACTCTAGCAATTTTGAATGTGATGAAAATAAAGTTTCATTCATGGCTATAGAAACTACTTGTCAAGAATTAGATAGTGATGATGATGTTGAAATTTTTGAGGCTGATTTAGAATGTGAATTTCTTTATGCATTTAAAAAGATCAAGGAATTAAAAAGAAATTTAAATGTTCAAGAAAATAAATTCTTAAAAGAAAAAGAGAAATTTGAAAAAGAAATTAAGGACTTAAATCAACAAGTTATAGATTTGAAATTCAACATTGAGGAACAAAAGAGAATTGTCTTTGTCACTAAGGAAGAGTTAAGTTCTAAAGATCAAGAATGTAGAAGGTTAATGAATGAAGTAGTATCATATAGAAGAAAGTTAGAAAAATATGAGAACACTTCTTTGGATAATATGTTAAGGAAACAAAGAAGAACTGATGATCTAACAGAAATTGGTTTTAAACTTGACAATGTTCTAGTGAGAAGAAAGATAAATCTTTATTCAAGATATTTAAATCTAAAAGTAAGGATAGAAATTAGAATGCTACCACTTCAAATGTAGGTAAAAATGTAGATTTTAATCAGATTTCTAATGATAAAAATCAGGTTATATCAAGCACTTTATTCATGGGTAAAAGATACTCAAACAGGTTCACTTCTTTCTTTGATGGGTATTTCTTTATGTGTCATCAATATGGACATAGAATAAATAATTGCAGATACATATCAAGGAGGTATTCAAAGTTTCATTTTAGTTATTCTTTTCTTAAAATTAATGGTCTAAAATGTTACAAATACAATCTCTTTGGTCATGTTATGAGTAATTGCAAAACTAAGTCAATTCAGATTGATCAATCTTATGCTAGTCTACAAGTTGATAAAGAATTTGATACTAAAGTGATTAAGATGTGGAGAACTAAGATTAATAAGTCTATGTTTGTTCAAATGGCTCTACATTCTAAAGAAAAGGACTTTTGGATAATTGATAGTGGTTGTTCTAGGCATATGATAGGAGATAGAACAAAGTTTAACAAATTGATTAACTACAAAGGTGGCAATGTTAGCTTTGGTGATGATTCTTTAATGAAAATTAAAGGTTTTGGTTCTTTGATGCTTAGTGACAAAATGTCCATTCATGATGTGTATTATGTTGATGGATTAAAGTAAAATCTTCTAAGTGTTAGTCAAATTTGTGATCATGGATATGAAGTTGTTTTTTATGACCATGGTTGCCAAATCAAATTAAAATCTAGACAGTTGGTTGCATCAGGTAAAAGATTTAAAGGAAATGTGTATAATTTAAAAGATATCACAAATGCTAACAATCATGAAGATTTTTTGTCATATGGGACAAGTGAATGAAAGTTGGTTATGGCACAAAAGGCTTGGGCACTTGAATTTTGACAACTTGGTAAAAGTTAATAAGCATAAGAAAGTAAGAGGTATGCCATGTATAAGTAAGCAAGAGAATGTTATTTGTGAAGGGTGTCAATATGGTAAACAAAAAAAGGAATCTTTTCCTTCAAAAGAATATTTTTCTTCTAAACCATTACAATTAGTACATACTGATTTATGTGGTCCTACGAGGACAATGTTGTTAAATGGTGAAAAGTATTTCATGTTTTTTATAGATGATTATACAAGAATGACATGGGTAACATTCTTAAAGCATAAATTAGAGGCATTTAACAAGTTTAAGATTTTCAGGAAAATGGTTGAAAATGAGTCAAACATGAAGATTAAATGCTTATGATTAGATAAAGGTGGTGAGTTTACTTCAGACGAGTTTGTTGATTATTGTGAAAAAAATGGCATCAAAAGACAATATGCAACATCCAAGACACCTCAACAAAATGGATTTGTTGAGAGAAAGAACCAAATAGTAAAAGAAATGGAAATGACTATGTTAGATGAATCTAAAGTAGCAAATAGGTATTGGAAAGAAGAAATTCAAACAATAGTATATATTTTAAACATTGCACAAGTAAGGGTAAAAACTAAGTACACTCCTTATGAGTTATGGTATGGACATTCTACATCTGTTAAGCATTTTAGAATTTTTGGAAGTAGATGCTTCATTAAGAATTTTGATGATAAAATAGGAAGCTTTGGTTCAAGATTTGAAGAAGGAATATTTTTAGGATATTCTTCTCAAAGTAAAGCTTACAAATGTTTTAATAAAAGGTTGAATAAACTTATGTAAAGCATACATATGAAAGTGGATGAAGTTGTGAAAGATAAAAAGGAAATAAGAATGGATAATAATTTCCTACAAGACAGTGATAAAGCCTTGAAAGAAGTAGTAAAGAAGAAAATAATAAAGTTGATGAAGGTGAAGAAGAGATAAAAGATCAAATAGAAACACCAAAACCCACAAGTACAAAGGCTATGGGAAGATTGAAGAAGTATCATCCTCAAGATTAGATTATAGGGGATAAAAATGTAGGTATTCAAATGAGAACAAGAACTACATCTAGTGAACGTGCTAATCTCTTTTTATTATCTCAAATTGAACCTAAATCATATAAAGAAGCTAATATAGATGAGTTTGGGGTTAATTCTATGAAAAAGGAACTAAGCCAAATTGAAAAGAATAAAACTTGGGAATTAGTACCTAGACCTAAAGATAAAAATGTAATAGGTGCTAAATGGGTCTTTAGAAATAAAATTGATGAAAATGGAAAGATATCAAGGAACAAGGCTAGATTGGTTTGTAAGAAATTGTGAACAAATTAAAGGTGTGGACTTTGATGAAACTTTTGCACTAGTGGCTAGAATTGAAGCAATTAGAATATCTCTTGCATATTAAGCTTTCAAGGGCTTTAAAATGTACCAAATGGATGTTAAAATGACATTTCTTAATGGTTATCTCTATGAAGAGGTTTATATGGATCAACCTGAAGGATTTGAAAAAAAAAACTATCCGAATCATGTCTATAGGCTTAAAAAGGCTCTTTATGGTTTTAAACAAGCTCCAAGAGCTTGGTATTCTAGGTTGGATCAATATCTTATCCAAAATGGCTTCAAAAGAGGTGGCGTTGATAGCAATTTATACATATATGGTACATGTGATGATGTTCTCATTATTCTTGTTTATGTTGATGATATAGTATTTCGATCTAATGATGATGGTTTAAGTCAAGGTTTTTCAAAGCTTATGCAATTTGAATTTGAAATGTCCATGCTTGGGGAACTATGCTATTTTCTTGGGTTGCAAATTTCTCAATTGGAAAATGGTATATTCTTATCCCAAACTAAGTATGAAAAAGAAATGTTAAAGAAATTTCATATGGAATATTGTAAGCTTATGGGAACATCGATAATAACAGGATGTAAACTTACTAAAAATAATGATTCTCCTAATGTTGATCAAACTACTTATAGATTCATGATTGGTAATTTACTATATCTCATAGCTTCAAGGCTTGATATTATGCATTCTTTATGTTTGGTTACAATATTTCAATCTTCACCTAAAGAATCTCATGTTATGGCAGTTGAATTTTTTTTTAGATATATTCAGGGTACTTTGGATTATGGGATTTGGTATCCTAAACATGACGATTTCAGATTTGTTGCTTAAACTAACTCAGATTGGGTAGGTTGTCTAGATGAAAGAAAAAGTACTTGAGGAGCAACATTTTTCTTAAGTAACAAGCTAGTGTGTTCACATAGTAAGGAAGCAAGAATCTACTATGATTTCTACTGCAGAGGATGAATATATACACATTTTCTTATTCTCAATAGGTTCTTTAGATGGTTCAAACTTTATCAACTATGAAAGTAATAGTGTCTAAACCAGTTCCTATCTATTGTGATAATCAGAGTGCAATCAACATTTCTAAGAATCCAGTTATGCATTCACGCACCAAGCACATTGATGTTTATTATCATTTCATAAGGGAACATATCTTGAATGGTAATGTTGAATTAGAATTTGTTCCTTCTTCAAATCAACTTGCTAACATATTTACAAAACTTCTCTCAAAAGTTACATTTGAAGGATTAAGAACAAGATTGGGGTTGTTATCCCTCTCTTCTCTTGCATATGTTCATAAATGAGTGATAGGTTTCAAGGCAAGCATACTTTTTCTTATCCTTTTGTTATACTAAAACCTTGGTATATCTCCTTTTTCATTGATGTCAAAGGGGGAGAAAAATTAAGAAGATGTCTACATGATGGATATATAGGTATATAGGTATAGATACAAGATATATAGGTACACATGGATATACAGGTGGAAGTTGGTATTGACATCAATGCCAAAAGGGGAGTATGTTGAACCCGTGGTATTTGGTCTTTGATTTTTGTCATTGATGTCAATAATGAGCATATGGTATGCCTAACATCATGTAATTATATCATTTAATGTCCTTCAATATTGTTCAAAACATATTTAAGACAAATACTTAAGTGTTATACAATTAACACTTAATGTTCACATTGTTTTTGAAAATGAATGTAAAAAATGGTCTTGGTCTATTAGAAAGTTGACAAGATTTTTTATTAGATAGACCCAATTATCATACCCTTTTGAAAATTTCTTGGAGTTATCTAAAATGGGTATTCATTAGTTTTTGCATAACACATGTACAGAAAGAGAATAAGTTTGTTTATCAAAAATAGGTACCAAATTGTTATGATAGTTTTCACAGTTTTGAGCAATTTTGGTCTAATGGAAGTTTGGGGTATGTAACTACCTCCAAAATTTTGACTTTTTTGGTTTATAAGTAGAGGATACATTCGTCTAAAACATCCAATAGGTGGTTTTGATAGAAGTTTCAAAATTGGTGTGGAATTCCTTGTAGACCGAACAGTTTGCAGATAGATTTTTAACATCAAAGAAGAAGGGTTATATTTTGCCACTTCATTCATTCATATCAGTACTCGATCAGATATTTTAATGGAAAAAGAAAATATATTTGGATATTGGATGTTTTGAGGAGAATAGAAGTATATCCTACAATGCATTTTCAACAAGAAGTTGAAACTAGTGATTAATGATTTGTGTTGTAACAAAGATGATCCTCTAATTTTTTATCTCATTTGTTCATTTTGGAAGTTGGCGCTTTAGGTGTAAGGGATTGGCGTTCCTTGAAATTGGTGTTTCTAAAATAGGGTGTTGGTACTTCCCAGAGTTGTAGCTCTAAAATATTTGCCCAAGAGGCCAATAAAGTTTCAGATTCAAAGTGGTTTTTTACCCTAAAGGGTCTTCCATGTTAAAATATTGTGTCACTTTGTTATTCATTAACTATCTTGCTCATGCATTAAATTTTTATAACTTGTAATTGTTTCAAGTTTTTAAAAGTATTTAAAACCACTGATTCAAGCCACCCCCCCACCTTAGTGGTGTTTGGATTCCAAAAATGTTACAATCATGACTGAGTTTTTCATTGACACCAACATAGCATATTTGATGTCTTATGTGGTATCTAATAGTAGAATAACATAAAGATCAAGTTGATACAAATGAGTAGTTGAGCATAATAACCACCCAAGGTTATGGGAGATACATTTGAGTATCTAGCATATTTAGTTAAAGCCTGAAGTAGAAAGGATAAGTCTAGAAAAAGTTATGTAAGTTTAGGTGATGTCTATTATGAGATAGAGTTTACATAGGCATGTTTGAGTAAATTTTTATATCTCTTAGAAGAGTTGATATCTTGAAGATCGAGTTTGAGGACTTGGAGAAGACATGGCTAAGCTCACTTTTACTAATATTATGTGTATGAAAAGTTATTCAAGTTGCAAGTTGGAAGATTTGTGTTATCACTAAGTGTAATGTGTTCTTAATGTGGTCCTATAATAATTAATTGAGAAGGACTGACAATTGACTCAAGGAATTATTTAATGGACTTGGTATAAAGTAAAGATATTTTCCTTTATCATGGTATGGAGATATGAGAATTGTGAATGTTTGGAAAGCAACAGAAAGTGTGGAATGCAAAGTTGAGTAGAGCAGTGCAGAAGTGAAGGAAACTTCATTGCCCAATTTTTTCTGAGTGATCTATGGTTTGGTATTTGGATCTGAGGTTCAGGACCTAGTCTGCAAGGTCTAAAAATGATTGTTCTAGTTGATAGGACAATAGAAAGAAAAAATAAAAGAAGAAAATAACAATAGATTATTTGTTTGAGTAGTGAGCTCCTCTTGTAGTTGAAATTGCATGTTTGGGCACTGTGCTCTTCTTGCATACATTGTACCACAACTCCTAATAGGCTCTATCCTCTAACAAGGAATATTTATATTAGTACATCATCTTGTGGGCATCATTCCCACCAAGGTTTTTTCTTTAATCAAGGGTTTCCCTAGTCATACTAGTGAGCTTTAGATAGGGGAATGACCCCTAACTTACCTCTTAGATACAAAAATGCATCCTTAGGTAATGGCTTAGTGAATATATCTATAATTTGTTCTTTAATATTCACATATTCTAATCTTACCTCTTTATCTTGTACCAATTCTCTCAAAAAATTATATTTTATAGCAATGTGCTTGGTTTTGGTATGTATCACTAGATTTTTGGATATATTAATTGCACTGGTGTTATCACTAAAGATAACCACTGAATCCTTAATCTCTATCTTCATACCTACCAATAATTGTTTGAACTAAACAATATTGGAACAATTAACTACTATTGCCACATATTCTACCTCTGTTGTGGACTGAAAAATACAATTCTACTTCTTGCTTGTCCAAGACACTAGTATTTTAGCAAGAAAGAATGCTCCATGACTTGTGCTCTTTCTGTCATCAAAACTTCCTTCCCAATCAACATTTTTGAACACTTTCAAATCTAAATTGCCTTCTTTTTTTGTACCATAATCCATAGTCTTCAGTTCCTTTTAGATATCTCATGATTCTCTTGATTTCCATCATGTGATTTTTTTTAGTATTTTTTGAGTATCTTGCCACCATACCAACTACTAATGCAATATCAGGCCTTGTATGCACTACATACTACAATTTTCAAATCATTGATCTATATGTGGGTTGATCTATCTCCTAGAATCATCACTCTTGGAAAGGTTATGTCCAATAGACATAGGTGTTTCCAACAGGTTTTGAATCTTCCATTCCAAACTTCTTTAGTATCTCCTTGATATATTTGGATTGAGTGATGTAGATATCATCTTTCTTCTACTAGATCTACAATCCAACAAAGACTTTTATCTCTCCAAATACGAACATCTCAAATTCTTTACTCATCTCTACTAAAAATGCCTTGAATAAGTCATCATTTCCTATAAATAAAGTGTCATCCAGAAATATTTCAGCCAATACAATCTTTTTGTCTAGTCCTTCTTTGATATATATAGACTATTGCTATCATTAATTCTTTGAAAATGAATCTTTATCAAGTAGTTACGAAGTCTTTCATACCAAGCTCTTGAGGTTTCTTGAGATCATACAATGTCTTGTGTAATTTTCAAACCATGTCTCTTTTGCTAGGATCTAAAAAACCTTTAGGTTGTTCTATGTAGACTTCCTCATCAAGAATGCAGATTTTACATCAATTTGATAAACTTTAAATCCTCTTTGTGTTGCATATGCTAGTAAATTTCTAAAACTTTCTAATCTTGCAATAGGAGCAAAAGTTTCACCATAATCAATACCTTCTTCTTGAAAGTAACCATTACAAACTCATCTTGCTTTGTTTCTTGAAACTTTTCCATCTTCATTCAACTTATTTCTAAATACCCACTTTGTGCCAATTACATTTTTATCCTTGGGTCTAGGGAAAAGAGTCCAAGGCATATTCTTCTCTATCTATTCTATTTATTTATTCATAGCTTCAGTCCAACTTTCACTATCCAAAGCATCTTTAACATTTCTAGGTTCAAATTCAATAAGCAAACATATAGCTTTCAATTTGTTTCTTTCCATTGTTCCATCTGACTAGTCTCCAATGATCTGATCAAGTGCATGTTGCCTTCTAAAATATCTTCCTAACATAGGTACTTTGGATTTGGAATATGTTCCATTAACTTCTTCATGATCTTCTACATCAAGTTTAAGTCCCTTTGTCTGTGATTTGGGTCCATCAGACTTTGTTTTCTCTGGCAACAACTCGATAGCTTCTAAGTATGACTTGGGTTACACTAGTTGCAACTCAGTAGCTTTTGGAGATTTTGAGGACTTGAGAAGTGAGGATTCTTGACATCCAAATAGATTTTGAAATGTATTAGGTTCATAATAAAAAAATCTCCTGTAATCCTCAGGTTCTTTGCTACTTTTTTTTCTACTATTTTATGAAAGTTCATTTATTCTCACATGTGCACTTTCTATGATCTTATGAATAGTTAAATTCAAACACATGTATTATTTACTTCTACATGAGTATCCTTGGAATATGCCTTCATTACCTTTGACATCAAATTTACCTATCCTAGATTCCTTCAAGATATAACATTTCCTACCAAATGCTTTCAAGTAACTTTCATTAGGTTTATAGCCATACCATATTTTGTAAGGAGTTTGATTTTAGCCTTTCTTCAACTATACTCTATTCAAGGTATGGATTTTATGACTAATTTCTTCCTTCCAATATTTGATTGCAACACTCTTTTCTATCATTAAGGTCCTTGCTCAATCCATGATGGATATGTTCCTTCTTTCAGCTATACCATTTTGATGAGGTGTACCAAGGGTTGATACTTGTCTCTTAATTCCTTTTTCACTGTAGAATTCATTGAATTTATTGGAAATCAATTCACCACCTCTATTTGATCTCAAACATTTTATCTTCTTTCTAGTTTCTTTCTCTATTGCCAGATACCACTTAAACTTTTGAAAAGCTTCAAATTTTTCTTTTAGATACATTAAAATCATCATTCTAGAATAATCATCAACACATAGAATAAAATAATTATATTCACTATAGCTCTCTATTCCAATAGATCCACATAAGTCTATATGAATTAGCTTCAAGACTTCTTTTGAATGATAATCTTTGCTTTTGAAAGTTATCTTTCCCATCTTATAAATTTGACAATTTTTGCATAGATCTATATCAGGTTTCCTCAAACTAGGAATACCTCTTACTCTTCTATTTTTTCTTTTCTTGACCATATTATCAAAATTCACATGACACAACCTTTTATGCCATAACCAACTTTCTTCTATTTGAGCAATAAAATTTGAACTTTCATTGAGATCTAGGTAAAATAGGTTATATTTTGTTTGTTTTCCAAACCCAACTAGATTTCCTTTTTCATCTAATAGCTTGGTCTTCCCATTTATGAATTCCACCTTGAATCCAATGTTATTCAACTGTACCACACTTAGTATATTATGCTTTATTCCTTCAACCCAATAAGCATTGTCACATCTAAGTTCATTTGTTAGTGAGATACAACCTTTTCAATTTATGCAACAAGGTTCATTGTTTCCAAATCTCACACTACCACCATCATAATGTTCCATGTGTTCAAATTTTGTTTTATCACTAGTCATATGATGTGAGCAACCACTATCAATAATCCATGTATCATTTTTTCTAACATGAGAGAAAAGTGTCATTTTATCTCCATCATCAAATTCATCTTTTACAACAATTTAAACCATTTCATCATCTCATTGCTATCTAAATCTGTAGCTATAAAATAAGATTTCTTACCTTTGTCCTTGTAGTGCTTGAAGTTTTTGAAATCCTTATTTCCTTTGTACTTTTTGTTAGAAGATTGGTTAAAAGCATGAATTCTGATGATATTCCTTTGGGGGAGTATTGTAGATATGTTGCTATGATGATATGTTATAGTAATGACTAAGTTTGTCATTGATGTCAACATAGCAATTTTTTATGGTATTTGAAGGAAGAATAGTGGAAAGATCAAGTTGGTAAAAATGGCTAGTTGAGTATTTACATTATTTGAGATTATAAGAGATACTTCTAAGTATCTATTATATGCACTTCACATCAAAAGAAGAAAGGATAATTATAGAAGAAGTTATGTAAGTTCTGGTGATGTTTGTTCTAAAATAGAGTTTATAGAGGCATGTTCTGGTAAACTTATTATATCTTTGAGCAGAGTTATTATTCTAAGGATTGAGGTTGAGGACATGAAGAATATATTTTGGAGATAATGTGGCTAAGTTACCTCTTCATAATATTATGTATAAAAAAAGTTATTCAAGTTGCAAAGCAAAAGATTTATGTTATTGCTAAGTGTAATGTGTTCTTAATGTTGTCCTATAATAATTAATTGAGAAGGTCTAACAAATGAATCAGGGAAGTGTTTTGAGGACTTGGTATAAAGGAAAGACATTTTCCTTTATCATGGTATGGAATGAGATGTTTTTATGATTGATTATAAGCACTAGAGAGTGTGGAATGTGAAGTTAAGTAGAGCAATGTAGAAGTGGAGGAAACTTTATTGTTAAAGTTTTATTGAGTGATCTGAGGTTTAATATTTGGATCCAAGGTTTGTGACCTAGTCTATAATGTCTGATAGTGATTGGTCCAATTGACATGATAGAGGAAAGGAGATCATAATAGTAAATTACTTGTTGGAGTAGTGAGCTCTTCTTTAGTTGAAATTGTATGTTTGGGAAGTGGGCTCATCTTGCATACATTGTACCGCCACTTTTAATAGGGTTGGAATCTCCTAATAGGGATTCAAAGTCTCCTAATAGGGACTCTATGTACTAAATATTTTAATACAATCCTAATAGGGTGCATCCTTTAATAAGGAATATTTATATTAGTACATCATCTTGTGGGAATCATTCCCACCAAGATTTTCCCTCTAATCAAGGGTTTCCCTAGTCAACATATCTAGTGTAATTGCCTATGTGCATTTTATTATGGTTTCTATATACTTTGGTTGAATTGTTAAGTTTGTTTAAAGAAGATAAATGTTTTAATTGTTAGATAATTAATTCACTCCCCCTCTCAATTATCTTGGTGGACTATTGTTTCTAATAATTGGTACCAAAGCATCAAGTCCTTGAAGGAAAATTTTAACAACTTTGGGAGATCCATGGTGAACATGTTTAGAGAAGATGGTCCTACATCTGGCAGAGAAAAATTGAACACCCAAGTAATAGAAATTCTTGGTGAGTTATCAAATTTGTGTAAAGAGAAAAATACTAAGTTTTTAGATCCAAAATCCTTTTGTTGTATACAAGAGAACAATAGCACACATGAAGATAGATCGAGAATAGAAGAAGACATAAAGATAAAGGAAGGTATGAAATTTTTTGTTTGTTGGACATGTAAAGGGTTTGGTAATTTTTCAAGTATATGTCCTAAGAAGTTGAGAAAAGCTAGAAAGAGTCTACTTTATGATAAAGTTGAAGAATTTAGAGAAAGTATGGAAGGATCCTTGAAAGACAATGTTAATGAGTCTAGATTGGTTTCTTGGTTAAGCAAGAAGTAGGATTGTACATTACAAAGTACAACAGAAGTAGAGTTTTTTGTAGCAACAAATAATTACAATCAAGTCATTTGGATGAAGCAGATGCTAAAGGATATAAGGATAGAAATCAATGAACATTTTGTCATACATTGTTATAACACAAGCATGGTAAATATATCTAAGAATCCAATATTGCATTCTAAGAATAAGCACCTTTCTATTAAGTATCATAGGTTGAGAGAAAAAGGTGTAGAAAAGGAAATAAAATTGGATTATGTGAGCACTAAAGAGCAGATTGTAGATATATTCACTAAGCCTCTTCCTAATGAGACTTTTGAGTATTTGTGAGGTATGCTTAGGGTTATGCCCCTTCCTACATCAGAGTAGAAGATGCAAGAGTGCATCAGTCCACTATAACAAAGCACCATTATTGTCAGGACTAAATGCTAATACTTCTTGTATGCAGGAATATCTGTGATGGACAGACTTATCTAGGATTTTTTTTGGATGTTGTTTTGAATAGTGTCTTTTGACACTTGAGCTAGTAAGTATCAGTTGTTGTAAAGTTTGATGCAGAGATATTGGTTTTTGATACCTTTGACATTGATGTCAATGTGGGGGAATTTCGCATGAAAAATATTATGTTGAGGAAGATGTTCAGAATGAGTACAGTATGTTTGGGATAAGCACAACATGGATTGAAAATTTGATAGGAAGAACATTGAGCTATATTAGTGGGGATAATGATTGATGAAGAGGATTTGAAAATATGAACTTTTTTTGTTAGTATTATTGGAACTAGATGTTTTTAATCTATGTTGCCATCAATGCCAACGGGGGAGATTGTTAGAAGATTGGTTGAAAGCATGAATTCTAATGATACTCCTATGGGGGAGTATTGTAGATATGTTACTATGATTATATGTTACATTTATGACTGATTTTGTCATTGATGTCAACATAAAAAAAAAAATTGATACTTGACAGAAGAACAATAGAAAGATCAAGTTGGTACGAATGACTAGTTGAGTGTTTACACTATATGAGGTTATGGGAGATACTTCTGCATATCTAGTATATGTAGTTAACATTAGAAAAAGAAAGGATAAGGATAGAAGAAGTTACGTAAGTTTTGGTGATGTCTATTTTGAGATAGAGTTTTAGAGGCATGTTCTGGTAAACTTGTTTTATATCTTAGAAGAGTTGTTATTTTGAGGATTGAGGTTGATGATGTGGCTAAGTTATCTTGTTATAATATTACATGTACAGAAAGTTATTTAATTTACAAGGTAGAAGATTGATGTTATCACCAAGTGTAATGTGTTGTTAATGTGGTCCTATAATAATTAATTGAGAAGGTCTAACAACCAACTTAGGGAAATGTTTTGAGGACTTGGTATAAAGGAAAGACATTTTACATTATTGTGGTATGGAATCATATGTTTTTATGATCAATTATAAGCACCAAAGAGTGCAAAATGTGAAGTAGAGCAGTGTAGACATGAAGGAAACTTCATTGGTAAGGTTTTATTGAGTGATCCAAGGTTTGATATTTGGATCCAAGGTTCATGACCTAGTCTACAAGGTCTAATACTGATTGGTCTGGTTGATAGAATAGAGGAAAGGAGATCATAACAATAAATTACTTGTTTGAGCAGTGAACTCTTCTTGTAGTTGAAATTGCATGTTTGGGCAGTGGGATCATCTTTCATACATTGTACCATAACTCCTAATACAATTGGATTCTCCTAACATGGATTCAAAATCTCCTAATAGGGACTCTATGCACTAACTATTGTAATAGACTCCTTATAGGGTCCATCCTCTAACAAGAAATATTTATATTAGTACATCATCTTGTGAGCATCATTCCCACTGAGGTTTTCCCTCTAATCAAGGGTTTCCATAGTTAACATATCTCATGTAATTGTCTATGTGCATTTTATTATGGTTTTTGTTTAGTTTGGTTGAATGGTTAAGTTTGTTTAAAGAAGATAAATGTTTTAATTGTCAGATAACTAATTCACCCCCCCTAATTATCTTGGCAGACTATTGTTTCTAACACCTTTGTGTTTCTTTTGATATTTTTATTCTCTATTTTGGCACCTTGCAACAATGTGTCCAACTTCTTCACAAGAGAAATAGATTAGAGGAATCTTTCCTTTTCCTTTGGGATAACTCCTTGCAAGAAAAGCTTCAATAGCTTCAAGATCACTATAAAAACTATCTTCCTCTTCACTTTTATATTATTTTCTTTCGGATCTTTTAGCTTTCTTCTTGAGTGAAACCTTGGCTTCAAATGTAGACTTAATATTGCTAGAACTAGGAATATAATTATCATAGTTATCTAGCTCAAATAATGCCAATCTTCCAACTAAAGCATCTGAAGTTATATTGTTATTTGGATCACATCTCATTTCTTTAATAGAAAATACTCTAATTACATAGATAGGAAGAAGAGTTTTGAGTACCTTTCTTAGCACTGTTACATCTTCAATTGTTCCTCCAGAGGCTTTGGTAGCACTAACACTGGCTTTGATTCTTTCTACATATTTTGCAATGTTTTCATCCTCCCTCATTTACATCTGATCAAATTGTCCTCTAAGACTTTCATCTTTGGCTCACCTTACATTGTCATCTCCTCTATAGATGGCTTTCAACTTGATCTACATTTCATAAGCAATTCCAAAATCTTTGACCTAATCAAATTCAACATAGTTGAGAGATGAAGCACTATCAATCATCATAATATAATGAATTTTCTTTCCACAATTTCTTCAATAGTCATAGTTCCAATAGGAGCCTTGTATTTGGTTTCTAGGTTCTTTAGCCTTGTATCTCCAATGGTTGTCAAGTGCAGCATCATGAATTCTTTCCATGCCTTGAAGTTATATGTGTTTAGCTTTGGAATCTCCATTCTGTAAGACATCCTGATCTTTAAGTTAGATCATTGAAACCTTTTCTGCAAGCACCAAGAAGCTCTAATACCAATTGCTCAAAATATAAGAGGAGTAACTAAGAGGGGAGGGATGAATTAGTTACTACAAAAATAAATCCTAGATCCCTTAAATTTCAATACAAAATTTGATTAAATGATATTTTTCCATAACTCAGCAAGCACACATGCACTTAGTTTACACTAGCAAATACTATAACTCGGCAATAACTAAAATAACAACTGTAACTCAAAAAATGCAAAACTTAAGATATTTTTTGTGATTAGCTTTTAAGATTAACTTATTTGCATACACATAAAATAAATATCATGAATATGAGTGACACCAAGATTTAACATGGAAACCCAATTAGGAAAAAACTACCAATTACAACTAGTTACTAATTTTCACTCTTCTGAAGTGAGCCTTATTAGAAGCCAACCTAGTTAAAGGTTACAAAATACATTATTAGGTATGACCTTATTAGAGGATTTAATCACCCTATTAAGAGTGGTCTTATTAGAGGTCTTTAAAAACTTCAAATAGAAATGCCACCTTGTTAGAGGCTTTACAAATAGTTGTTAAGCCAACTTGGTTAAGAGATTTAGATCACTGCTACAATGGTTAGAAAGTAATAATGAGATGACCTAATTTCTAATGAAACTAAATTATTGATTATAGATCTCAATTTTGGCTTGAATACTTGATCCTTCTAATCAAATGTATCTTTACAGCTCAACAAGGATATTTTTCTTATCCTTCTAATTCACTTCCTCTAAGCATCATCAAATTTTCTATTATCTTCCAAACATTCAATCCTCAACTTGACCTTATATTTATATCTTATACATTGTCAAGTTAGCTTGAATACAACTTAGAATACTTAATATTCATCTCCTCAGCCAACTAGAGCTAGCAATTAAATCAATTAAACTCAATATACCAAAACAAGAAAATTGTTCGTTAGCTAACCATGCTCAGTAGATGCTAATTCAAAAATGATTTTCCTATATTATCCAAGTGGACTCAATTAACATTGCATATTCAAAAAATTCATTTGGTGACCAAGTGAGCTTGGTTAACATTGGTTCCATCCAACATTTCCTTCATTAACCAAATGAGCTCAGTTAACAGTCAACTTCCATAATGTTTCTTTTAACGACGGACTGAACTCAGTAGAAACTGACTTCCAAAGTAGGTAAAGTCTAGAATGATCGGCAAACTTAGGAAACTATCTTCAATGCCTAAGTGATATGGGCATACACTTACTAGAAATGATATGACATTTTGTGTAACATCAAAGATAATACACAATTAATCAATTGTTCTCAACAAGATTTTCCCTTGGCTAGGTTTTTCCTAGTTAATAAAATATGGCATTATGAGTTTCTTTTTGTTTTGCATGGTTTTACTTTTTAGTTTACTATTTTATGCAAGTTTAAGAGTTATAAATAATATCCTTAGTTGGGTAAAAAGTTTTTTAAGTCATATAATTGATTCACTCCCTAGTTTTATTGGAAGACTTTACTTTCTAACAATGTCTTATCTTAATTATACCATCTTTGGGTAGAGATATTAATCTTGAACCCTCATCATTGTACCTTTGGTCTACTAGTCCTTTATCTTGGTTCATGTAGTACTTCATTTATCTTGGTCTTAATTCATTAATAAGTTCTAAATCATCTTGTTCATGAGTGTCCACCATCAACCAATCAAGCCTCAAGTTTGAGACCTTGTAGAAAGATCATCATCAAACCCCTTGTCAATCATCAAACATCATTTCTTTCAGTAATATTTGAGACAAGTCTCTACTTTCTTATCAAGATTTAAAGCTAACCAACTTAGTTATTTTTGACTCTTGATCACATCAATTTTTCATGCAAATACAAACTAGGAGTTAGAGGGAAAGAGTTGATCCTAATCTAATGGGGAAGGCTATATATACTTATGTTATTGGAACTTCATCATAATGGAAAGTGAAATAAAAATCAAATTTTAAGTCAAAGACAACAACCCAACATCAATCACCAAGTTAAAATTTTATTAAACCAAATATGTTAGGATATAATTTAGGTGTTAGAAGTTGTAATCTTTCCTTGGTGTGCTATAAACCAAGGTTAGACCTCTTTTCTTTATTGTTATAATATATTAGGATATAAGCCAAGGTATCCTAATATATTTCATTTTTGTCCTTTTTCCACTACATCTTATTTTGTCCTCTAGTGGACTATGTGAGGACAAATATTTATTGTAATTTATAATTTAGATTATTCCTCCTTAAGAGGAATCTCACACTTGACCTCACACACTTATGAATGGTGGCATTCATAGACATGGTAGTTACATTCTAACTCCTCTCTCTCATCTCTATTTAAGATATGACCCTCCTCTCTCATTTCTAATGAGGTTTCTTCCTCTTCTCAATTATTGTATGAGCGATTGCTCTCTATCTCTCACTCTCTCTCTCTCTCTTCTTAGGCTTTTCATGTCTCATTCATAATGTCACAAGAGGTTTTCTTTGCTTTCCCCTTTTCAAATATCTTGTCTCATGGAGCTGGATCTTGAAGCTTTCTCTCTCCTATCTTATGGTAATATCTTTTCATGCATTAACTCGCTTAGATTCTTTCCTATTATTGCTTATTTACATATTTATTTTTCCATTTCTAACATGGTATCAGAGCAGTTTAATCTTTGTTTTTGAGTGTTTGCATGAATTTACGATTCGAAGGAGACTCTTGAGAGAGATTTCACTAATTTCTTTTTTAATCTTCTTAAGTTGGAAGAAATTGAATTTTTTTTTGGGTTTGGCTGGTTTACCGCCAAACCCGCTTAACTTCTGTTTGCTCTAATTTGTGTAGGCTTTGATATATTGTTGATAAAGAAAATAATATAAATTTAAAGATTCGCACTCCTAATTTAATAGTATATTCTAGTACAATATAGTATATTGTTGAGAGAGTTTATTCTAATATATTTCATTTTTTAACTAATTTAATTTAGTAGAAAAATTGTGTACCTCCCCTTACTTTGTTAGTTCAATTTATTCTAAATCTTCTTTATCAAAATTTTGTGCTAATTTTTTTATTATTATTATCTTTTATCATTTCATATAAATCAAAATCTCAAATTTTATCCTTTTCATCACAACAACGACTACGACTGAGTTATTGTTGTTGTTGTAGTGATGTGATGATACTAATAAGTTTCATGAAACCAATAGTGGAGGGTTTTTTTCATGGCAAGTTCAAGCCCTGATACTGTAGAGAAAACTGAAATCACTGGGGTTAGTATGCCATCTCCAATCACCATGCAAGTACCAAGGAGAACCACCATCAGTAATGCCGTGTGCAAATTTTTTGTTCTTTTCAAGAATCCTTTTTACCCTTGATGAATTCTTTGTCTTTGGAGGATATTCCAATTTGTATGTTGAGACGTCCTCATCAACAATCTGATAGTTTGGCAAAAGACTAACATTTGCATATCTGCATAATAGAGAATATAAGGCAAAAGTCCCACCTTCACCATTATCATCAGCTCTCAGAACTATAAAAACGTACTTGAATAATGGAACCAAAGTCAGGGTCCAAAAGACATAGGATAAAAAGCAAAAAATCTCCTCATTGGACTGCGAATGCTGAATATCTTCTGCAAAGGTGCTCTTGTAAACATATAGAGGAGAGATACTCAAATCACCATAGACAACACCAAGGCTTTGATAAGCTAGGAACAAATCAGCCTTCCAAGATTGCTTCTTATTTTCCTTAAGCTGATCAATTCCAGCTTCAGGATCCATGTTCAAAAATACCAATGTCCAAGAGCTTTCCAGACCAAATAAAAGAAGCCGAGACAAAATTAATCATTTACAATGCGAAGTGACCTAAAGCGAATAAGCCACTCCATCACTGAGCTATTGCACATTCCCCAACATATTCTTCCTGTGATGTTGACTGCTTCCCATATAGAATGTTCCCGTAACTCTCAGATCATACCATTCTCTGCCCATACTCTACCAAAAGAATAAGTATGCTCAGTCAATCATGCTTATGTCAGGCATTTGTCTTACATAGAATGAATATAATTAGGCACAGCATCTGGTGAATCAAAGTATTATTTCTCTCCAAACCTTTTGGTTTATTAATAAAATTCATAATTATTTCTTACATCTGCTGACAAGATTCTATCTTTTTGTTTCAATTTAAATCATTATTCTAACATTTTATTTTGCAAGATATTATCATTTTTTTTCAGACTCTTAATCATAGCTCTGTGCTACTACTTTGGCTCTGAGGCATGCCCTGCGACAATTTTCTAAGCACGAGATTCTTCGACTGGATGTACATTTTTTTTACTTAACCTGTGTTACTTGTCATAATCGACAGCTGGGGATAGGTTCAACTTTCATTTTTTTGGTTTGTCCCATAATCCTCCTTTTTTTAATCATTTGCCATCATTATAGCTGTCAGAACCTTTTTTCTAGATTTCAATTATTCTTTTGTTATAATCATGGCCACCAACTATAATTATACTATTTTGTATGTTTGCTTTTAACATATTATTATTCTTTAATAGTAAGAAAATGCAGTATTTTTAAAAAATCTTATGATATTGTGACATTCTCATATTCTTTGATATTATGATATTTTGTTTTTTTTTTTTTGGAAGAATTCCACAATTGAAAAAGGTAATTATGTTTATTTTCTTTAATTCATCCTATGCATTTCATATACATTATCACTGGACAATCTTAACAAACTTTTTAAATTATTAGTTTGCTCCATATGTGTCACCCTGGAAGTTATCACATTAACCATTTTTTATTACTTATTACGTTGGTAATGATTTTCATTATATTTGAATAACAAATATTAACTATTTTTTTACTTAAAAACATTATAATTTATAATTTCATTTGGATACTATTTCAATAAAAAAATATTAGAGTAATCATTTATATACATATATATATATATATATCTTTGTTTTAGTAATAATGTTTATTATATTTTCATTTAAGACTATATGTTTATTTTTTGATTAAATTCATGCTTATTGATGGTGATCTTTTGCATTGGTATGACATGAGTTAAAGCCTATAGTATAATTATTACTAGTAGGATAAATTATCTTGTCTTATACTCAATTTTAGTTGTTTCACTTTATTAAAAGTTACTTTTCATATATCTTTAATGCCTAAAGAGGGGATCTATTTATTTCAAAATTTTACAATTTTTTCTAACTCTTCCAATGTATTTACTTTATGTAAAGTATTTATGTTCCATTGGCCATTTGGCTTTCATGCAAGTTAGCTATGACCCTATTTTCCATTATTTTAATTATGAGATTTCATATCATGATTTTTCAAGTATATTTATTCAAGTATATATGGGTGCACACGTATATACCTAGATAAATATACAAACTATTGTGACTGCAATGATTATTAAATTCTCTTGTATATTCTTGTCTCAAATGAACATGTTCAAATTTACAAATGAATTAAGTACCCATGTTACCCTCAATGGAGTTTTATACCTGATATCCATATATTGTTTATTTCTCATTGATCTTCCTTGGATACCAGCATTTACCTCAATTTTGTTTGGATTATGACTTATCTTACACTATTGCCTTCAATTGTACTA
Organism: Cupressus sempervirens; assembly: GCA_028749045.1. Classification (NCBI taxonomy): domain Eukaryota; kingdom Viridiplantae; phylum Streptophyta; class Pinopsida; order Cupressales; family Cupressaceae; genus Cupressus; species Cupressus sempervirens. The sequence goes on from CM053784.1 coordinate 709,918,680, forward strand.
TGATCTATTGATTTGCACCTAGGTTGTGCATTTGTATGCTTTTATAGCATCATTCTATGCCCATGGTGGCACTTTATGGTTTTATACCATTGATTTACATGATTTATATGATATTCTTTTTTTTGAGTTGCATAGGGAGCCATTTTTTTTCAAGGTTAACTATGTAGGTCCCCTCAGTATAACTGATACATAGTTTCCTTATCTGGCCCATGGAGTATCCCTCCATCCTATATTGGTGTGCACTCATTTTATATGGAGTTCCCCTCCATTTGATCCTATTTGTTCTACTTCAAAAGGATTGATATTTATATGGAGTTTCCCTCCATTTGGTTCTATTGGTTCCACTTTGAAAGATTGATATTTATATGGAGTTTCCCTCCATTTGATTCTATATGCTCTAGTTTGAAAGGTTGATATTTATGGAGTTTCCCTCCATGTTGTTCCATTTTGTTCCTCAATGAAGAGGATACTATTATTGGAGTTTTCCCTCCAAATTCAGATGATTTGATCCAATTTGAAGGCAATATGTTGTTAAACCCTCATAATCCATTTGTTTGAGTATCCTAACAAAAATCATGATAATACTAATTTGATCAGCATGTCTCTCTTTTTACTTTATTTTCATATTAATGTGATAATGGTTTGCATACTTTATTGCTTAGATCATGAGTCATGCATGTTATGGAGGGACGCCCCCATTAACTTGCAATGAGATGATTCATTAAGTGGACTGTCTATATCCCTATGATTGATGCAATGTTGATGCAAGTATCATTAGTTGGCCTTGTCCGTGGTCATTAGTACATTAGTATAATATACTTTTCTTGAGAACACTGATCAAGATTTTTTTTTCCTTGCTGATAATATTTTGAGCATTTACTTGATCTTGATATTAGGTTATCTCCATTGTTTTGTGGTAACATGTTTTATTCTCCTCATTGTTTCTCTAAGAGTTTTACTATCCTTACTCAAAAAGACTTTCTAATTTGAATATAAGATGCAATTCTACTTGTGGATAGTTGTCTTGTTTTTTTGTTCTCTGCCTTTTTTTCTAGGTGATCCATCAAGGAACCTTCTCATTTGTTCACATATGAAGATGTGTCTATGCTTCCACTTGATCAAATTCAAAAGACTCATGTAATTCTCTTGGATCTACAAATGTACCATATGACTTGAAGACAATCAAATTACTTCATATTGAAGATTAAGTTGTAGATTGTTGTAAATTATGGGTTTAATACCCTTTGATGTAATTACCCCAAGTAAAGATTAAAGGGGGGTGTTAGAAGTTGTAATCTTTCCTTGGTGTGCTATAAACCAAGGTTATATCTCTTTTCTTTATTGTTATAATATATTAGGATATAAGCCAAGGTATCCTAATATATTTCATTTTTGTCCTTTTTCCACTACATCTTATTTTGTCCTCTAGTGGAATATGTGAGGACAAATATTTATTGTAATTTATAATTTAGATTATTCCTCCTTAAGAGGAATCTCACACTTGGCCTCACACACTTATGAATGGTGGCATTCATAGACATGGGAGTTACATTCTAACTCCTCTCTCTCATCTCTATTTAAGAGATGACCCTCCTCTCACATTTCTAATGAGGTTTCTTCCTCTTCTCAATTATTGTATGAGTGATTGCTCTCTCTCTCTCTCTCTCTCTCTCTCTCTCTCTCTCTCTCTCTCTCTCTCTCTCTTCTTAGGCTTTTCATGCCTCATTCATAATGTCACAAGGGGTTTTCTTTGCTTTCCCCTTTTCAAATATCTTGTCTCATGGAGTTGGATCTTGAAGCTTTCTCTCTCCTATCTTATGGTAATATCTTTTCATGCATTAACTCGCTTAGATTCTTTCCTAGTATTTCTTATTTACATATTTATTTTTCCATTTCTAACATTAAGCTGAAGTCAAGGAGATCAAAGTGACCTCAAAAATCACAATAGTGGCTCTTCCTCAAATAAATGAAAGAACCATGAGATGATAAATATGCACGGTAACACAAGATTTGTTTGTTGGAAATATAAGAGGAGTAGCTGATAAGGTAGGGGTGAATTAGGTACTACTAAAATAAATCCTAGATCCCTTAGATGTTAATACAAAATTCCAATATGAAAAAGGAGTACTAAAAATGCTTGGTAAACACATATAAATGTTGTAACTCAGTAAGTATTGAATGTGCTAACTTTGCAGATCTTAAGATATTGTCAGTGATTACTTAATCTTAATTGCAAGCATGAAATAAATAATATGAACACATAGGACACCAAGATTTAATGTGGAAACCCTATTTGGAAAAAATCACCAATTGTAATTAGTTACTATTTTTCACTCTTCTAAAGTGAGCCATGTTAGGAGCCAACCCTATTAAAGGTTACAAAACACACTGTTAGGTGTCACCTTGTTAAAGGATTTAATGACCCTATTAGGAGCGGCCTTGTTAGAGGTCTTGAAATAATTCAATAGAATTGCCACCTTGTTAGAGGATTTACAAATGGCTACATTGCTACAATGGTTAGAGAGAAAAAATGAAATGACCTGATTGAGATGCAATTGAATTCCTGATTATAGATCTTTGTCTTGGCTTGTACTATATCCTTCTTGATCAAATATAACTTTTCTACTCCACAAGGATATTCTACTTATCCTTCAAATTCCCTTCCTCTCTTCATCTCTTGTAGTTCATTCATTACAACTTGCACACTTTGAAAACACAATTTGACCTTTAACTTATACCTTTCATATTGTCAAGTTAGCTAAAATAAAATCTAGAATAACTAATATTCATCACATAGTTGGCTAGAACCACTAGATAAAACAATTAAGCTTCATATGCAAAAATAAGAAAATCCTTTGTTAGCTAACCCAGCTCAGTAAAAACTAACTCAGAAGTGATTTCCTGTGTTAACCAATAGAAGCTCAGTTGATACTACAAACTTGTGAAAATCCTTTGGTAACTAAGTGAGCTCGATCAATATTGATTCCATCCAAATTTCCTTCACTAACCAAGTGATCTCAATTAACATTATTTTTCTGCATGGATTCCTTCAATTCTCGAGTTAACTCAGTAGACACTATCGTCTACATAGGAATGCTCGAGAGACATGGAAAACTATCTTCTCTATCTGAGTGAGCTCGACATGCATTGACCAACAACTGATATGAAATTTGTGTAATATCAAAGACAACACACAATTAATAAATTGTATCCAACAATCTCACTCTTTGGCATTGATGGAAACAGAACATGTCATAGCATAATGAAATTTTGAGAACAAGATTCCCTCTATCAGTATGAGCTCTTCAACTTTCTCCCTCTGTTAGAAAACCTCTCCCTCTTTGGTTTCTTACTATAGATAACTCATTCCTCAATAAAATAAATAATAATAATTCAAAAAGATATGACAAAAAATTCTCCCTCTTTGACAACACATGCCATAGACAAAATTTTTGATTAGTATCAATATTTCTTGTTTACTGATTCATCTACAATATGCCCTTGTCAATACTACATCAACTAATTCATCTTCAACTTTAGTTCTTTTTGATGAATCACTAAACCTTATTTAGTGATATTTAGATAGGGGAATAACCCCTATCTTACCTCTTAGATACAAGAATTCATCCTTAGGTAATGGTTTGGTTAATATGTCTACAATCTATTCTTTTGTATACACATATTCTAATCTAACTTCTTTATTCTGCACTAATTCTCTTCAGAAGTGATATTTTATATAAATGTGCTTTGTCTTGGAATGCATCATTTGATTCTTTGATATATTGATTGCACTATTATTATCATAATATATGACTACTAGATCTTTGATATCTACCTTTATTCCTTCCAACAATTGTTTGAACCAAACAATGTTAGAATAGTTTACTGCTACTGCCACATACTCTACTTCTTTTTTGGATTGAGATGTGCAATTTTTCTTCTTTCTTATCCAAGATACTAGTCTTTTACCAAGAAAGAAAGCTCCACTACTAGATCTTTTTTTGTCATCAAGACTTCCTACCCAATCAACATCAATAAACACCTTTAAGTCCTGATTGCCTCCAAGTTTGTATCATAAGCCATAATCTTCAATACCTTTTAGATATTTCATGATTCTTTTGATTGCCATCATGTGGTTTTCTCTAGGATTTTCTGAGAATCTTGCTAGTATTCCAACTATGAAGGCAATGTCAGGCTTTGTATGAATCACATACTATAATTTGCCAATCATTGATTTGTATAAGGTCTAATCTACTTCTTTGGAGTCATCATTTTTGGTAAGCTTATGTCTAGTAGAAATAGGAGGTCCAATTGGTCTTGAATCTTCCATTCCTATCTTCTTTAGCATCTTCTTGATATACTTAGATTGAGTGATATAGATTCCATTTTTGTTCTATTGAATCTATAATCCAACAAAGAACTTTATCTCACCAAACATGGACATTTCAAATTCTTTACTTATTTATTTTGAAAATGCTTTGCATAAGTCATCATTTTCTATAAATAGGGTATCATCAACAAATATTTTTGCTAACACAATCTTCTTATTTGGTCCTTCCTTGATAAACAAACTACTATTATCATATTTTCTTTGAAAACCAATTTGTATCAAATAGTTATGTAGTCTTTCATACCAAGCTCTAGGAACTTGTTTGAGACTATGTAGTGATTTATGTAATTTTTAGACCATGTCCCTTTTTTTGGGATCTACAAAATCTTTAGGCTATTCAATGCAAACTTCCTCATTAAGAATTCCATTCAAGAATGTAGATTTAGCATCCATCTAATATACTTTGAATCCTCTGTGAGCTGCATATGCAAGTAGAGTCCTAACACCTTCTAATCTTGCAACAGGTGAAAAGGTTTCACCATAACCAATACCTTCTTCTTGAGAATAGCCTTTACATACCAGTCTTTCTTTGTTTCTAGAAACTTTTCCATCTTCATTCAGCTTATTTCTGAATACCCATTTTATGCCAATTACATTTTTATTTTTAGGCCTAAGAACAAGAGTCCAAGTATTTTTCTTCTCTATTTGTTCTATCTCTTCATTCATAGCCTCAATCCAACTTTCATTTTCTAGAGCATCTTTAACATTTCTTGGTTCAAAATTAGCAAGTAAGCATGTACCTTTTAATTTTCTTCTTGTCATTGTTCCATCTAATTTATCTCTAATGATCTGATAAGGTGCATGATGCCTTCTAACATATTTTTCTAGCACAAGTTCTTTGGGCTTTGGATGAATTCTACTATCTACATTCCAAACCTCAATTCAAGGTTGAGTCCTTCTATCTCTAGCTCAAGTTCTTCGGACTTGATTTGAACTAGCTTAGTAGCTTTTGAATGTGACTTGGGGCCCTATAACTCGATTTGCACTTCCTACAACTCGATAACCATTGGAGATTTGGGGAGCTCAAGAGATGAAACCTCCTTTCTCTCAAATAGGTTTGGCAGGATATCAAGTTCATAGTAGATGAATCTTCTATAATCCTCTAGCTCCTTTTTGCTTTCTTCTTCACTCCTTTTTGCAAACTCGTTAATTCTTACATGTGCACTTTCTATAATCTTATCAATGGTTATTTTTAAAAATTTGTATGCTTTACTTCTGCAGGAGTATCCTAGAAATATGACTTCATCACCTTTTACGTCAAATTTTCTTTTCCTAGATTCTTTCAAGACATAACACTTGCTGCCAAATACTTTCAAATAACTTACATCAGGTTTTTTGCCATACCATAGTTCATAGGGAGTCTGGTTAAAGTCATTCTTCAAATGAACTTGGTTCAAGGTATGAACTACAATGTTCATAGCTTCCTTCCAGTATTTGATAGCAACATTATTTTCAATCATCATGGTCCTTGCACAATCCATGATGGATCTATTTCTTCTTTTAGCGATTCCATTCTGTTGAGGTGTACCAGGGGCTGATACTTGTGTTTTGATTCCTCTTTCAAATGTAGAAATTATTGAATTCATTGGACATAAATTCCCCACCTCTATCTGTCCATTTTCTTTTTCCACTCTTGTTAGATACCATTTCAATTTCTCAAAGGCTTCTAATTTTTCCTTTAGATACATCACAATCATCATTCTAGAATAGTCATTAATAAAAAGAATGAAAAAATTTTCTCCACTATAACTTTCTATTCCAATTAGTCTACATAAGTTAGTATGCACAATTTTCAAGACTTCTTTTGACTAATAGTTTTTTCTCTTAAAACTAGTCTTTCCCATTTTACCAATTTGGCAATTTTTGCACAATCCAACATTAAGTTTCTTCAAACTAGGAATGCCTCTAACTCTTTTATGTTTTCTTATCTTGATTAGATTATCAAAGTTTACGTGATATAGTCTTTTGTGCCATAACCAAATTTCTTCTACTTGAGCAATAAAACATGAGTACTCACCAAGATCAAGATAAAATAGATTACCTTTAGTTTGCTTGCCTAAACCAACTAGATTTCATTTGTTATCTAGTAGTTCTGCCTTGCCATTCATGAATTCTACCTTGAATCCAATGTTGTTCAACTATGTCACACTCTATAGATTATGATTCAAACCTTCAACCCAATAAAAATGATCACATATAAGTTCATTGGTTAATGAGATACAATCTTTTCCTTTTATGCAATAAGTTTCCTTGTTTCCAAACCTTACACTACCTCCATCATAGTATTCAAAATGTTCAAATTTTATTTTATCTCCAATCATATGGTGTGAACATCCACTAGCAATAATCCATGTATCATTTTTAATAACATGAAAAATAAGTGTCATCTTATCTTCATCATCAGATTCATCTTTTACAGCAATGTATACAATTTCATCTTCATTTTTATTAGAATCTTTAGCCATGAAATAAATTTTCTTATCTTTGTCTTTGTAGGATTTGTAACCTTTGAATTCCTTCTTCCCTTTGTAGTTCTGGGACTTCTTCTCATCCTTTCTTTCTCTGTTTGGACACCTGGTAGAAATATGACCAATTTTTTCACAAAAAAAGTAGATTAGAGGAATTTTACCTTTGTATTTTCCTCTGCCTTTGGAGTATTTCTTTACAAGTAGGGCTTCAACAATTTCAAGATCACTATCAGAACTTTCTTTAGTTTCTTCCTCACTTCCTGATTGATTTTCTTTTGATCTCTTGCTCTTTTCTTTGAGTGAGAGTTTGGCTTCAAATGTAGACTCAATATTCTTGGAAATAGGAACATGGTTATCATAGTTATCTAGTTCAAAAGTTGTCAATCTTCCAACTAGAGCATCCAAGTTTATTTTGTTATTTGGATCACATCTCATTTCTTGAATAGTAGATAGTCTAATTGCATATATGGGAAGAAAAGTTCTAAGTACTTTACTTACAATAGTTTCCTCCTTAATGTCTGCTCCAAATGCTTTGATTGCACTTACATTGGCTTTGATTCTTTCCATATATTTTACAATGTTTTCATCTTCTCTCATTCTCATCTGGTCAAATTTTCCTCTGAGACTTTCTACCTTGGCTCTTCTTTCATTTTCATCTCCTTCATAGATATATTTCATCTTGGTCTACATTTCATGAGAAATTTTATAGTCTTTTACCTCATCAAATTCAGCATAACTAAGAGCAAATGCAATATCAATCATCATGATGTTATGATTCTTCTTTTCAGTAATGTCTTCAACTAATAATGTTCCAATGGGAGTTTTATATTTGGTATCAAGATACTTGCAACCTGAATCACTGATTATAGCTAGATGTAACCTCATGAGTCCTTTTCATGCTATAAAATTATCTCTGTTGAGCTTTGGAATCTCTTTTTTATAAGACATCCTAATCTTTAGCTTAGGTCCTTGAAACCTTCTCTACAATAACCAAAAGCTCTGATACCAATTGTTGCAAATATAAAAGGAGTAATTTTTAGGGAAGGGGTGAATAAATTATTACTAAAATAAATCTTAGATCCCTTATATGTCAATACAAAATTCCAATTTGAAAACTAAATACTGCAGATGCTCGGTAAATGCATATAAATACTGTAACTCAGTAAGTACTGAATGTGTTAACTTTGTAGATCTGAAGATATTATCAGTGATTACTTAATCTTAATTGAAAGCATGAAAATAATAATATGAACACATATGACACCAAGATTTAACATGGAAACCCAATTTGGGAAAAAACATCAATTGTAAGTAGTTACTATTTTTCACTCTTATAAAGTGAGCCTTATTAGGAGCCAACCCTGTTAAAGATTACAAAACACACGATTAAATGTGACCTTCTTAAAGGATTTAATCACCCTATTAGGAGTGGCCTTATTAGAGGTCTTGAAACAATTCAATAGAATTTCCACCTTATTAGAGGATTTACAAATGGTTGCTAAACCAACTATGTTAAGAGATTTAGATCACTGCTAAAATGGTTAGAGAGTAACAATGAAATGAATTGATTGAGACACAACTGAAATGCTTATTAAAAATCTATGTTTTAGCTTGTACTAGGTCCTTCTTGATCAAATATAGTTTTTGTGTTGCATAAAAATGTAACTAAGAAAATAACATCAAGCAACTAATGTACATTCCTACATTATCATGCAAAATCTCAAAATATGAAAGAAGACATGTAAATGAACAACAAAATAGCACTATGCAAACCTCATGAAACCATCAAGTGTAGATGATTTCATTGCTCATGGGATGTGGTTGCTCACAAATCCAGTAGCATAACAATGAGGTAAAAGGTAGATGTGAAAATGAGGAGAGGGCTCTCCTTTTATAGGAAAATGGATGCAACGAACGGCTAAGATCGAATGAAAGATGGAGGGCTAAGATCTCTCAAGATCAATGAGGTGTCCATGAGGTGGAGGACAAGTAGACTCCAAGTGGATTAGGGTTTTGACCATTCAAAGGAGGTAATATGCTCACACATGTGTGAGCAACCTTTGATGGTGACATGATCAATGAGGTGTAAGAAGCATGGCTTCTCACACATGTGTGAGACAACTTGATTGTCATGCAAGAGGAAAAGTGTGCAAGAGGTGTGAGAAGGATGGCTTCTCACACATATGTGAGACAACTTGACTCTCATGCAAGAGGACAAGTGTGCAAGAGCCATGCAAGACATGAGGGATGAGGTAAGTGTGAACATCTCTCACACATGTGTGAGGATTCCTCACACATGTGTGAGCACACACTTAGGATTAAGAGGTGATTAGCTAGGATGATTAGGAAAAGAAAACATGATTAGGAAGTGGGTAGGTTTAGCAAGATGGGTTAGGTAGGCTAGTGAGGTTAGGTGAAGGTTAAATGTAAGAGCCATGTGCTCAAATAGGATTAAATGCAGTATTTACTTCCTAGTGGGATTAGGAGGGAATTAATTAAGTAAATGACATACTTAATTAAAGTGAAAGGGGTTAGATGCAAGTGGAAATTGGTCAGGATTTAAATAAACCTTAGTTTATTTAAATCAAGGAAAGGGGAATATAATTAAATAAATGTAAATTTATTTAATTAAATGAAAAGGTAATTAAATAAATAATAAATATTTATCTAATTGGTTAGGAAATGGGTTTTGGACAATTTTAGGTGTCTACAATTTTTCTTCTCCACAAGGATATTCTGCTTATCCTTCAAATTTGCTTCCTCTCTTCATCTCTTGCAATTCATTCATTACAACTTGCAGACTTTGAAAACACAACTTGACCTTTTACTTGTACCTTTCATATTGTCAATTTTTCTCAAATACAATTTAGAATAACTAATATTCATCACCATAGTTGGCTAGAACCAATAGATTAAAAAAATAAGCTTCATATGCCAAAATAAGAAAATCCTTTGTTAGCCAACCTAGCTCAGTAAAAACTAAATCAGAAATGATTTCTTGTGTTAACCAATAGAAGCTTGATTGATACTGCAAACTTGCAAAAATCCTTTGCTAACCAAGTGAGCTTGATCAATACTAATTCAATCCAACTTTCCTTCATTAACCAAGTGATCTCAGTTAACATTCTTTTTCTACATGAATTCCTTCGACGCATGTGTTAACTTCATAGACACTATCTTTTGCATCAAAATGCTTGGTAAACATGGAAAACTACCTTCTTTTTCTGAGTGATTTCAACATGCACTATCGAACAACTGATATGAAATTTTTGTAACATCAAAGACAACACACAATTAAGAAATTGTATCCAACATTGTTAACTATGAAAAACCTTGATCAAAGGGAAAATCTGGTGGGAATGATGCCCACAAGATGATATGCTAATAATAAAAATTCCTTTTAAGATGATATGATCCATTTAGGAACCAATTACATATAATTAGTGCATGTGAGTCCTTGATAGGATACATTCAATGCTTGTTAGAAGATTCCACCCCTGTTAGGAGCTAAAAAGAAGACAACTAAGCCCACTATCTAAATTGTTCCAGAACTGTTACACAAAATAGATTTTTGGGATAACATATCCAAGTGTTAACAAAAAAATATAACAACCTCTTTTCCAATAAAATTACTTTTAAGTTCTCAAAAAAATCTCAACATCATCTACTACTCTTCTTTACTCAAACACACAATCTCAATGTCAAAATATTATAATTACACAATCACCCTTTCAACAATGACACTTATAAAAAAGGAAAAAAAAATTCCTTTATACTTTTCCATAATAACTAATTTAGTTTACCTTGAGGCTTCCCAAATTTACAATGATTAATATAGGACCTCATTAAGTTATTATAATACACATTAGATTACATTTAAACATGCTAAAAGAGTTCATCCAAACAATCAGTGGATAGTGAATATATCACACACTACCCTTATACAACCTTTATAGAATAATCTCTAGAATATGATACCTCAATAATATCATCATGAACATGTCTTTGGTCATTATCTAAGCTCACTCAACTATATCTCTTCTTTCTTAATAGATACAATTGATTTAGTAGTAAGCTATTTCCTACACACTAGTCTACAGCTAGTCTTCACATATCCAGTTGTATCACATGTAATCCTTAAAATAAATTTATACAAAAATAGATGTATCATTTGAGAAAATCCACAAAATGACTCTAATCCCACATAGCTTAATTCTTTATACTCTATCCTTGTTGATCAAATTTGTCTATGCAATATACTACAACATTGTCTATCATAAACCAGAATACACATATGTTGACATCAATGAAAAACCAATTCATTAATGCAACACATAAGAAATCAATCTAAGAATAAAGCACTAAAAAAATCTCCCTTTGACATATATCATCTCAATACTCCATTCATGCTAACTACACACGCACATGCATGTGTATGCGTGCACACACACATGTGTGCATGCATGTACACACACACACACACACAAATACACAAACACACATATTCTCTTAATACCGTGATGTCCAAAGACTTGTATAACATGAGAAAGAGTCTCACATTTATATTAACAAACAACTAAAAGAAATAAGGTGTGAACTAATGTAATTGAAAAAGAAGGAACAATTACCTAATAAGTATTCCTTTGAGCCTATTTTTCCTTTCCCCTTTGACTGAAATATATACATGTTACCATTTCCTCCAAAGGTGGAAATCCCAAAATCCATGAAATGACTCTAATCCCACATAGCTTAATTCTTCATACTCTATCCTTTTTGATCAAATTTGTCTATGAAATACACTACAACACTATCTATCATAAACTAGAATACACACACACACACACACACACACACACACACACACACACACATATTGACATCGATGACAAACCAATTCATTAATGTAACACATAAGTAATCAATCCAAGAATCAAGCACTCAAAAATCTCTCGCTTTGACATATATCATCTCAATAATCCATTCATGCTAACTACACACACACACACACACACACACATTTCCTCAAAATCTTCTTGCTTAACAAATACAATTGATTCATTAGTAAACTATTTCCTACACACTGGTCTACAAATAGTCTTCACATATCCAATTGTATCATATGTAATCCTTAAAATAAATTTCTACAAAAATAGTTGTAACATTTAAGAAAATCCATGAAATGACTCTAATTCCATATAGCTTAATTCTTCATACTCTATCCTTGTTGATCAAATTTGTATATGCAATATACTACAACACTATCTATCATAAACTAGAATACATATATGTTGACATCAATGACAAGTCAATTCACTAATGCAACACATAAATAATCAATCCAAGAATCAAGCACTCAAAAATCTCTCCCTTTTACATAAATCATCTCAATACTCCATTCATGTTACACACACACACACACACACACACCCTCAAAACCTTGATGTCCAGAGACTTTTATAACATGAGAAAGAGTTTTGAATTTATATTAACAAACATTTATAAGAAATAAGGTGTGAACTCATGCAATTGAAAAGAAGAAACAATTACCTAATAAGTATTCCTTTGAGCCTATTTGTCCTTTCCCCTTTGATTGAAATATATACATGTTTCCAATAGTGGCATGTTGTGATGGCTAAGTCGTTGAGTTGTTATCCTTTCCATTAAGGTTCAAATCTAATTGGGATGAGGCCCCCTATTTGTGGCCTCATTGGTTCATAGCTCCAAGTCAAAGCATACACACACACACACACACACACACACACACACACACATGTTACCATTTCCTCCAAAGGTGTAAATCCCAAAGTATGATAAATATGACATAAATGGTGATCCTCAAGATCATGTAAGAGAATATTGTACTCTTAGTATAGAGCTCATACATGAACTTACATACCTAATGAGACTTTTACAAAACTCTTTCTAGGAAATCCAAACATTCAAAAAATTAGTATAAAGGTTCATTTAACAATATTCCAATAACAATAAATTTACAATCACCATGTTGGATCTTTCTAACACTAAAAAATGTAGTGGTGAACCATTTATTCATTCTTCTAGAGGCAGAGAAAGATATTTGCGAGATACCCTGAACAAATCTTGGAAATAAGGGAAATAGATATCTTTGTCAACAACATGGTGATGGAAATGAACTACACATTACAAAATATAAATGCATGCTACATTTGACAAAATGGTAGATAGTGAAATCATAGTTGAATTTCTTGTGAAAAAGGTGAACTTATTTTATACAAGGATACAAATATTTAAATGGTTCCAACAACAACAATAATAAAGATGAAAAAATATGTAGTCATTTACAGAGTTTTGCCAAGTTTCAAACCCAACGAACACATCTTCAATCTCTATTAGTATTCAAGATACTAAGAATAATGCCAATGCATCATTCAGTCCAAGGTCTAATCAAGATATAAACAAAGAGAAGACACCATGGATACCAAAACTCAAACACAAATTCACTCCCTTTGAAGATCTTGTTAACATTTTCTTGAAAACATTATTGTCTATCAAGATTATTACTTTTCCAAATAACTAAAAACTTTGGAAGCCAAAAGTTAAACCCAAATGGTAGAATAAAGGCTACTATTATGACTATTTTTGTAATAAGGGACACACAACAAATGAATGCATGAAACTCAAGCATGTGAATCAAGTTGTTATTTATAGCCACATTATCATAGTTTATGGCCTCAAGCCAATGTTGATCACAAGAGATACAATGAACCCTTCCTTAAGTACAAAAGGTAGAAATATCAAATTCTAAGGGTGGTGCCAAGGTCAACTACACTTACACAAGTAGAAATAACATCATTAAAATGCTTGAACCATTTTATCAATATGTCAATGTCATAAGATAAGAAAGAATCAAAACTTTTTGATACACTAGCCCAAGGAAAAGCTAAGGTCATTATCAAAGGAATGAGCTTGTCCTCCTCATCAAAATTTTTTTTTTTAAAAGTCTGAATATTCTAATGCAATTACCTAAATCAAGGCTAATGTCACTCTCAAAGGAGTAAGCTCATCAAAGAAACTGACTATTCTAAGATCAAAACCATATGCATCAAAAGAAATCTCTTCATCTTCATCAACTAATTATATCTTGGTGGATTAGTTGTAAAAAATGTTAGCCCAAACTCAATCTTTGAGTTGTTGCAAAGCCCTCCTACATATAGCGATATACTAAAACAAGTATTATTGGTCACTAATGTCCTTGAGGATTTTTATGTCAATTGGTTACAATCTATGGTCAATCATTTGACCTCAACACACTACATGTCTTTCTCTAAAGAATATGATAAATCTTTGAACTATCTTCATAATCTGCCCTTGCACATAGAGGTTCTTATTCACAAACATTGTGTCAAACATTATCATTGATCAAAGAAGAAAAATCATAATAAAACCCTATGGTGAAGAAGAAAAATCCTTGAAGGGACTAGTTGTGTTACCAATTAGGGTAGAACCTATTAAAATATATTTGACATGCCAATTTCTTGATCTATTCCTAGCATACAACATCTTTGTAGGAAGATTATGGATACATGAAACGTAGGTTTTGCCTTTGACATATCACCAATGCTTAAAATTTCCTTACAATAACATTGAAGTTAGTATCCTTATGGATGCTAGCTACTCATGCAATGCATAAATTAAATCTATGAATACCCTTGTTCATCATAACAAGGAATCACCAAAAGAACAAGTCAGAAGCTCAAGAGTTGTCATGAATTAGGATTTTAAAAAGAAGCTTACAATCAAAGATATGACCATGGGAGAATACAAGCTAGACTCATTGCTCTCTTTATCATCTATTCCCACATCTCCTTGATCATATGGTAAACCATCATGAAGAATGAAACCTTATACCTCACAAGATCTAGTCATCCATGACAGCTCATTTGTTTAGACTATTGTCATCCTTGTTGATGAAAATGTTATTCTAGATTGATTCTATAGGGAAGAAGGAAAAGATAAAGAGGTAAAATACTATGAGATATATGGTAAGGTGTGAATTAATGGAAAATATGAGCTATAAAGGAGAAGGTACCATAGGAAAGAGTTAAGTGGAACTTGTTGAACCAATCCGTGCAGAATATAAGAACACCAAATATAAAACTAACCTTGGTTTCATCCTATACCTAATAGAGGTGGTCCAATATTTGATGAAGAAAGTAAGGAATCCAAAGAGGAAGCTGATGTTGAGGATTTTTCATTTAAGATAATATTGCATATGAAAATATAAAAAATAAAAAATAAAAGAGATTTCTATACACCAACTCAATATATAAGTCCTCTTGATCGAGAACCCATATCAGCCTAGTCTTCATTACATGAAGAAGAAAAATAAACATTAAAATTTGTAATTATGAACCCTATTTTTCAAGAGAAAATGTATGGAATAATCTAGACCATATATGGAATATATATGGAATGTGAAATAGAGGAAATGTATGGGATAATCAAGACCAAAGGCATATGAAAGAAGGATATGATTAAATAAGACTATGGATGGAGGATGGAGGAAATGAATCTAAAAAGGACGAGGAATATGGATATGATTTCAAGATCAAATATGTAAAAGAATGGTGGGATTATGTAGGATAATGGATGGATATGAAAAGTGAGCATGAATTGATGAAAGGAATATGATATTCAAGATCAACAATGGAAAGGATGATGGATGATAGATCAAAATATGGAAGATAGGTAAGGTACTATGGTATGAATGGGGCTTGTTGACAATTGGATAATAAAGATATGTAATTATTTTCATTTATGGCAACGCATGATGTACATGCTTACAAGAAACCTTAGAAATAAAGATAATTAGCTTTTGGTACTCAAAAAATTGTCTAAGTATGAATTTGGTTTACAACAGTGTATTGTTTTCTATGTAACTTGTTATTGTCGTCACATTATGACTAGCAAAGATAGATGGAGATTGTATACATGTTGATGATGAAATGTGTAACCTTGAAAGTTAGTACACACTATATGGAAAATATATATTCATTTTTTACCAGTAGAAAAGGACAACAAAATTAAAGGAAAATAATTATTTTGTTTACAAAATAATTACTTGACCATTTATGGCTGACATCCTAGATGTTTATTCTAAGTTGGAAAAGTATATTGTGGTCTTAGCCAACCTAGCAAAAATTTGTGTAAAGGCATGGTATTAATGTAAAGGACATTTTATGAATTCAAATGTGTGTACAACTATAAGTTGTGCAAGTATTGTGATATGCAAACTTTCTATGAAAGTAATATATGTGAAGTTTTCTAAAGCTATTTTGTAATTTGAGATCTAGCTAAAGATTAAAGATTAGTCAAGAAAGAAGTTACAATACCTATATACCATAAATCTAATTACTTTCTTGGGCAGTGAGCTCTTCTTGTAATTGGAAGTGCATGTTTGGGTAGTTGGCTCATCTTGCATCTATTGTACTACAACTCCTAACAGGGTTGGCACAACTCCTAATAGGGTTGGAATCTCCTAATAGGGATTCCAAGTCTCCTAATAGGGACTCTCTATACTAAATTTTATCATTCACTCCTAACAAGGTCCATCCTCTAACAAGAAACTTATATATCAATATATTATCTAGTCAGTATCATTCCCACCAGGGTTTTCCTTTGGCTAGGGTTTCCCTAGTTAACAAAATATGGTGTTATGAGTTATCTTTGTGCATGGTTACTATTACTATTCAGAATTACTTTATTAATTTCTTGTGTACAGTTCAAAGTAATAAATAATATCCAATTGGTGACTAAATTGTGTAGATTACTTATTCAACGCCCCCCCACTCCCCTCTTAGTAATTCCTATTTCTAACAATTGGTATTAGAGCACAATTACTTAGAAGAGGCTTAATAGCTTGAGTAAGATCCTTATGGATATTGTGCTAGAAATATAAGAGGAGTAATTGAGAGGGGAGGGGTGAATCAGTTACTACAAAAATATTCCATAGATCCCTTAGATGTTAGTAAAATAATTCTATGAATACTTAATTCTGGTGATGCTTGGCAAATAAAGAGATGTTGTAACTAGGTAAACATTAAGAATGCTCGGTAATTAATTAACATGTAGATATTAAGATGTTATATGTAATTAGCATTACTTTAACTTAGTTGTAAACATAGAAAATAAATAGCATGAACACATTTGACATTAATATTTAGCATGGAAACCCAATTTGGGAAAAACCACCAATTGCAACTAGTTACTATTTTCACTCTTCTAAAGTGAGCCTTGTTAAGAGCCAACCCTACTAAAGGTTACAAAACACACTACTAGGTCCGACCTTGTTAGAGGATTTAATCACCCTCTTAGGAGTGGCCTTGTTAGAGGTCTTTAGACAATTCAATAGAACTATCACCTTGTTAGAGGATTTATAAATGGCTATTAAACTAACTCCATTAAGAGATTTAGATCGTTGCTACAATGGTTAGAGAGTAACAATGAAATGACCTAATTTGGATGCAACTAAATTACTTGTTACATATCTCTATTCTAGCTCATACTTGATACTTCCTGATCGAATGTATTCCTTTAGCTCCACAAGAATATTATCCTTTAGATTCACTTCCTCTTAGCATTATCAATTCTTCAATGTATTCAAATACCACTTCACACATTTTAGCCCACAACTTGACCTTCTACTTATATCTTTGACATTGTTAAGTCTGCTAGAATACAACTTAGAATAATTGATATTAATCTTCTCAATCAACTAGAACTAATAGATAAATCAATCAAACTTAATATGTCAAAATAGGAAAATTCTTCATTAGCTAACCCTACTTGGTAGAAACTGACTCAAAAGTGATTTTCTTGTGTTAACCAAGTGAAGCTCTGTCAACTCTACATACGAGAAAAATTCTTTGGTAACCAAGTGAGCTCAATTAACACTAGTTTCATTCAAAATTTCCTCCATTAACCAATTGAGATAGGTTAACACTCATCATCCAAAAACTTTCCTTTGGTGCCTAAGTGAATTTGGTAGACATTGCTTGCTAAACTAGGCAAACTTTGGATTTCTTGGTAGCCACAGAAAACTATCTTCAGTGCTTGAGTGAGATCAACATACATTGACTAATAATGATATGACATTTGTGTAACATCAAAGATAATACACAATTAATCAATTGTATCCAAAAATCTCTCTCTTTGGCATTGATAGAAATACAACATTTCATAACACAATGAAATTTTTGGATGAAGAATAAAGTAAGGAACATCTTCTTAGTTTCATTCTTATTCATATCCATGAGAACTCCCTCTATCAATGTGAACTCTTTCTATCTTCAATTTTTTCCCTCTATTAGAAAACTTCTATCTACAACAACTTCTTCTGATATAAAACTTCTCCCTCTTATAAAAAGATTCTCTTAAAAGAGAATTCCATGAGATATGACAGTAAAATTCTCACTCTTTGACAACACATGCCAAAGACAATGATCACTAAATTTTTAGTTTACCTTAAGTATTAATTCATTTGCAATGTGCTCTTATCAATACTACACCAACATATTGATTTTCAACATGCTCTGGTTGATGCATCACTAATCTTCATTTAGTGAGCTTTGGATAGGGGAATGACCCCTATCTTACCTCTTAGATATAGAAATGAATCTTTAGGTAGTGGATTGGTGAATATGTCTACAATTTGTTCTTTTTTATTTACATATTCCAATTTTACTTCTTTACTTTGCAGTAATTCTCTTAAGAAGTGATATTTTATAGCAATATACTTCGTTTTGGTATGCATCATCAGGTTCTTTGATATATTGATTGCATTGGCATTTTCATAGTATATGACTACTAGATCCTTAATCTCTATCTTCATTCTTGACATTAGTTGTTTAAACCAAACAATGTTTGAATAATTGACTACTGTTGCCACATATTTTACCTCTACTATGGATTGAAAGATGCAATTTTATTTCTTGCTTGTCCAAGATGCTAGCCTTTTACCAAGAAAGAATGCTCCACCACTAGTGCTCTTCCTATCATCAATACTTCATGCCCAATCAACATCAGTAAATACTTTTAAGTCCAAATTGCCTCTCATTTTGTACAATAAGCCATATTCTTTAGTACCTTTTAGATATCCCATGACTCTTTTGATTTCCATCATGTGATTTTCTTTGGGATTTGTTGAGAATCTTGCCACCATACCGACTACTAATGCAATATTAGGCCTTGTATGTACTACATACTGCAATTTTTCCAATCATTGATCTATATGTGGTCTAATCTACCTCTTTAGAATCATCATTTTTGGAAATCTTATATCCAATAGACATAGGAGTTCCAACTGGTCTTGAGTCTTCCATTCCAAATTTCTTTAGTATCTCCTTGATATATTTAGATTGTGTAATTTAGATAACATCTTTCTTCTGCTAAATCTATAATGCAACAAAGAATTTTATCTCTCCAAATAGAGACATCTCAAATTCCTTATTTCTTCTAAAAATGCCTTGCACAAGTCATCATTTCCTATGAATAATGTGTCATCAAATAATATTTCAGCCAACACAATCTTCTTATCTAGTCTTTCTTTGTTATATAGACTATTGTTATAATTTGTTCTTTGAAAACCAATCTATACCAAATAATTATGAAGTCTAACATACCAAGCTTTGGGAACCTGCTTAAGACCATATAATGCCTTATGTAATTTTTAGACCATATCTCTTTTGGTAGGATCTACAAAACCTTATGTTTGTTTAATGTAGACTTCCTCATCAAGAATTTCATTCAAGAATATAGATTTAACATCCATTTGATAAACTTTAAATCCTATGTGAGCTACATATGCAAGTAAAGTTCTAAAACCTAATCTTCCAACATGGGAAATTTTTTTAGCATAATCAATACCTTCTTGAAAATAACCTTTTCATATCAACTTTGCTTTGTTTCTAGATGCTTTTCCATCTTCATTTAGCTTATTTTTGAACACCCATTTTGTGCCAATTACATTTTAATCCTTGGGTCTACGAACAAGAGTAAAAGTTATGTTCTTCTCTACTTATTTCATTTCTTCATTCATTGCTTCAACCCAAATTTCATTATCCAATGCATCTTTAATATTTCTAGGTTCAAATTTGACAAGTAGATATATATCTTTCAATTTGCTTCTTGTCATTGTTCCATCATATTTGTCTCCAATGATTTGATCAGCTGCATGATGTCTTCTAACATATCTTGCTAATACACATTCTTTGGATTTTTTTGAATGAGTTTCACTAATTTAATCAAGCTCAGGTCACATTGTTTGTGACTTAGGTCCATTAGACTAGGTTTTCTCTTGAGGTAGCTCAGTAGCCTTTTACTATGACTCGGGTCCTTCAGACTGTGACTCAAATTGCAATTTACGTAACTCAGTAACTATTGGAGATTTTAAGGACTTGAGAGCTAAAGCCTCCTTTCTTTTAGATAGATTTGGCAAGTGATCAGGTTTGTAGTAAAGAAATATTCTATAATCCTCTAGCTTTTGTTGCTTTCTTCTTCACTCTTTTATGTAAACTCATCAATTCTCACATGTGCACTTTTTATAATTTATGAGTAGACAAATTCAAACATTTGTATATTTTGCTTCTATAGGAGTATCCTAAAAATATGCCTTCATCAACTTTGCCATCAAATTTTCCTTTTTTAGATTCTTTCAAGATATAACATTTTCTACCATATACTTTCAAGTAACTAACTTTAGGTTTGTAGCCATACCATAATTTATAAGGAGTTTTATTGGAGTCTTTCTTTAACTATACTTTGTTTAACATATGAACTGTAGTGCTAATAGCTTCCTTCTAGTATTGGATTGCAACATTCTTTTCTATCATCAATGTTATTGCACAATCCATTATGGATTTGTTTCTTCTTTCAGCTATACCATTCTACTTTGTGTACTAGGGGCTAATATTTATCTTTTGATTCTTTTTTCAATGCAGAATTCATTGAATTCATTTGATATGAATTCCCCACCTCTATCTGATCTTAAGCATTTTAACCTCTTTCCAATTTTTTTCTCTACTCTTTCCAAGTACAACTTGAATTTTTGAAAAACTTTAGATTATTCTTTTAGATACATTATAGTCATCATTCTAGAATAATCATTGACAAAAAGAATGGAAAAAAAAAATTCCACTATAACTCTATATTCCAATAGGTTCACATAAGTTTGTACACACTGTATTGTATAGAAATGTAATAATGGAATAAATGCTAAACAACTAACATCTATCCCTACATGATTATGTAAACCTCAAAATAATGCAAGAGAACAAGTAAAATAAAGACAACATGAACATCAAAGTAGCACCATGCAAACTTCACAAATCACCAAGTGGAGATGATTTCCTTGCTTATGAGATATGGTTGCTCATAATTCCTGTAGCATAACAATGAGGTAGATAGTGCTTGTGGAAATGAGGAGAGGGATATCCTCTTATAGGAAATGAGATGCAACGAATGGCTGAGATTGAATGCAAGATGAAGGGCTAAGATCTCTTAGGATTGATGAGGTGTTAATGAGGTGGAGGCCAAATAGACTCCATGTGGATTAGGTTTTTGACCATTCAAAGGGGGGAAGATGCTCACACATGTGTGAGAAACCTTTGATGGTGACATGATCAATGACAAGTGGAAAAGGTGTGAGAAGCATGGCTTCTCACTCATGTGTGAGAAGCATGGCTTCTCACTCATGTGTGAGACAACTTGATTCTCATGCAAGAGGACAAGTGTGCAAGAGGTGTGAGAAGGATAGCTTCTCACACATGTGTGAGACACCTTGACTCTCATGCAAGAGGACAAGTGTGAAAGAGGCATGGAAGACATGAGGGGTGTGGGAAGTGTGAACATTCCTCACACATGTGTGAGTATTCCTTACACATGTAAGCACACACTTCAAATTAAAAGAGGATTAACAAGATGATTAGGAAAAGCAAGCATGATTAAGGAAGTGGATAGGATTAGAAAGGTGGGTTAGGTTAGAGTAGTGTGGTTAGGTGAGGGTCAAAGTTAGGAGCCATGTGCTCAAATAGGATTAAATTTAATATTTAATTCCAAGTGGGATTAGGAAAGGGATTAATTAAGTAAACAAAGTACTTACTTAAAGTGAATGGGTTAGGATCTAAATAAATCTTAGTTTATTTAAATCAAGGAAAGGCTAGGATTTAGATAAACCTTAGTTTATTTAAATCAAGAAAAGGTGAACATAATTAAATAAATGTAAAATTTATTTAATTAAAGGTAGGGTAATTAAATAAATAATAAATATCTATTTAATTGGCTAGGAATTGGGATTTGGACAACTTTAGGTGTCTACACACACAAGCTCTAAGACTTCTTCAGAATGATAGTTTTTGCTTTTGAAACTAGTATTTCCCATCTTACCAATTTGGCAATTTTTGCATAGACCCGTATCAGATTTCTTCAAACTAGGAATATCTCTTACCTTTTTGTGTTTTCTTATCTTAACAAGATTGTCAAATTTTACATGACATAATCTTTTGTGCCATAGCTAGCTTTCTTCTATGTGAGCAATCAAACATGAACTTTTACTGAGATCAAGATAAAATAGGTTAATATTGGGTGATCATTTTGCATGAATTCAACAATAGGAATCCATTGCACAATTCCTCTCTTGAAAAGCTAATCTTTTTGGGATCAACTCCAAGGTTCAGTATTTGTCTTGCGACATACCAAAATTGTTCAGTTGAAGATAAATGTTATTGTTCACAAGGAGACCTTTGTTGGTTCTATTATGAGTTCCTATTCTAAAATGAGTTCCTATTCTAAAAAGGGGTTAACAAAGAAAATAACAAAACTGAAAGCAAATAACATGAAATTGAAAGAACTTGAAATTGAAATCCTAAACAAATATAAGCAACAAAAATAACATGTTGCAAGTTAAACTTTCCAAGAAATTAGTAGAAAACCAATGAAAATAGGAGCAACACTTCCTAGAATCTACTGATGTAATTGTTAGTGAGAAACTTTAATAATCATATGATATTTCACCTTTCATCAAATTGCAAGGCTATAGAAAGTGTGCTCATGTGAGATGAAAAGCTATGCAAGCACAATTTGATGATCTCTTCTCAAGATTGATACATCAGTAGAATTCATAAATCTATAGCAAACACCAGAACTAAAAGATTGCACAACCAAAAACAATGCAATAAACCTTTGGCTCAATCACAATCTCATGAATAGAATTCACAATACAATGACACATTCAGGCAAGATCACTATGCTCCAAATGCGAGCACCAAAAGTATAATTTTATGCATAATAATGGTAGCCTGAATTAAATATTACAATGGAGTATTTATAAGAAATTGACTCCTCAATTTTTGTTGAGAGTGAGAGATATCTTCATGCAATAAAGTGCTTTTTATACAATAAAAAAAACTAATTATATACAAACTAACTACCTGACTAGTGCTTTAGCAGAACTCCATCCATTTTATACACATTAATTGGATGCATGAGCCATTACATGTTGAAAAACAAAGAATATATTAGAGAAGAAAGAGGAGGAAGCCTTTAGTCAAAGTAGGAGCATCTGAAGGTGCCAAAAATAGAATTTGATCCTTCACAGGGCATTTGTAGGAGTTAAACTATCATCAAAATGCATTTCTGATGCATGAAAAACTCTATTTTTGCAACTGGCAATTAACTATCAGTACAACTTTTTCAAAAATGCACACCTGTGAAGCTGCAAACCTACTAAGTTGTGCACCTCAAAAATGTGCACTTGTTGAAAATGCACACCTCTTGAAAATGCACACCTCGATAGCTCAAATTGCCAAAAAATTAAATTTGAGAATTTTGAAAATGGTTTCTGGGTTATGCTCAAATGGGTTTTTAGATCACTTTTTGTGTACATAATTTGCCCCTTTTTTGATGATTTATAACCTCTTTGTAGCCAATCACTTTCATAAACTTGAACTCCTATTGCTCCTTCAATCTAAAATCCCAAGGCACCTACGTTGAATCTTGTCATTAATAGTTGTATAAGATGAGGAACCTATTTTGCTTCATATGTCCAACCTCTATATCTTTGATCTTTTTCTTCTCTCCAACTACCTGATCCTTCCTGATCAGAGACCAAATCATCCAAATTGATAAAATGTTTGAAACTTTTCCATATTTTTTCCCAATTTTTTCTAGGCTCTCTTAATTGGCTTTTTTGGAGGTCTTCTGCTCAAAATTTCAAGTTGAAACTTTCATCAGTCTCTAAAATTGGGTAGCCAAGGGCTCACTATTTTAGGAACTAAAATTAGATTTTTAGTTCTTCTTTCCAACGATGTAAATGGTTCTACATTCTAAGCTCTGAGTCAAAAGTTATGACCCCAACAAGTTATGGATGCCCCTTACCGACACAAAGAAAAGGCATTCATTAGTTTTTCATAATAAGGTTTATTAATAAGCCAAAAATTCAATTACTCTTTAATGAAAAAATAAAAAATGAAAATAAGGTGTGTTTTGTATTATTATTATTTTCTTTCTTTTTATCTTTTTTACTTTTTCAAGAAATGTATAGGTGTGTGGTTATGGGCATGTGCAAGAACCACCAAAGAGGGTGCACACGACATCTCAGTGGAGGAAACATGCAAGCATCATCAAAGAGGACACGCATGTCACCTTAGTGGAGGGTGCACCCAAGTGCAACCAAAGAGGGCACACACGGTGCCTTAAAGGGGGGCGTGGGTAAGTGCCACCGAAGAGTGTGCTCATGATGCCTTAAAGGGTGGTGCACGATGAATTAAAGTGCACGTGTGGTGCCACCATGGAGTGCACACACGGTACCCACCATGAGTGGCGCACGTGGCCTACCATGAGTTGCAAGCATAACACTTTCCATGAGTGGCATGCACAACCTACAATGAGTGCCATGCTTAGCGCCCACCATGAGTGGCACACATGACCCACCATGAATGGCGTATGCAAGACAAAAAGAAAAAAGGGGCATAACTTCAAAGTTCCTTATATACACCTTGTAATGTGTGTGTCATTGAATTTCCTCAAACACAAAAAAGAAATGATGAAGTCTTGTAGTTGAAGGGGGGTTTTATAACCCTTGCGGATGTGCAGGGTGATAGTCATGCCAGTGCATGGTGCAGACCTCGAGGGTAATGTGCAAGCATGAATACAGTGCACTTTTTCTTCTTCTTCTTCTTCTTCTTCTTCTTCTTTTTTGAATTTTTAATTTTTTCAGTTCTTGAATTATGAGTCTGAGAATCTGAAAGAAGTAAGGGGGTCCCCATTCTTAGTGAGGAATGGGTCGTTCATTGTGGAACCACAACAAATAGCCCCAAAAAAGAAGGAAGAAATGAAAAAGGCATTTCTTCATCAGCCAACATTCCTCTAATATGTATCAAAAACCAACTGAATCCTGAACATTTCAAATGCATTTTGAATCCCTTTACATTCAAAACCTCAGAATCTCAGGTCTCCAAGTTCAGTGTGTGTTCAGTGTATCCATTTCCTTTGACATCTTAGGATGTGGTGAATGAAAATCTTCTAAAAACTTGGAAATAATCTTCCACCCCTCTTGGCACATCCATTAGGAATCTCTGCAAAGGTCATTTGTCAATCCTTTGCTTGACTAGATGAGAGAATTAGTTCGAGGGCTCTTGGTGGGCTGTCACTTTCTTTTAAACTTTCTGGGAAATTCTTTGAATTATCTGCTCCATGTAGTTCATAATGTCATCATTTGATTCTTGAATGAAGCATTGTTTTGATACTAGATAGCTCATTTTGTATCTATTTATTAGATTACCCCTTTTGGATCTTTTAGAATCCTTCAATCTTAACATAGTTCTTTTCTTTTCTTTTCTCTTCTTTTAAAAAAAAAAAAAAATTCTTCTGTATCCTAGCTACACTTAGACTCTGTAGCCAGGACATCAATGTCATTTATTGGATTTGATCCCTTGGTGAACATCCCTTGCGTTCCTCTTTTAGAACTTTTAGAAACTCTCACGCCAAACAATGATCTTAGCAATCCTTCGAGAAGATCCTTCTATTTGAACCAATTAGGGTTTGGACCATCCCTTGCTACTCTCAACCTTGGTTTGACAACACCTATGATAGTCGATCTTTAAATTTGCAAAGTGTCAAGAACTTGTTGATTTGCAATTCTGAATTCAAGACTGAAAGTCCCCTATTACTAGTAGTAGCATCCATCCCTCGGTTGGTATAAGAAACAAATCATTAAAAAAATTTGACAAAGAAATACCTCTTCCTAAAAACTACAAGGAGTGATTTATGAAATGCATCAAAAATGAGTCTTGATTGCACCCAACCCTCAGTCTGACACAACTAAAAGAGAAAAAGAAAAAAGAAATGAAACCAAAACAAATAGACTTGACTCAATGAAAACTAACACCTAACTAGAAAGACTAAGAAATACTAATAAAAACAATAAAATAAAATAAAATAAAAATATATCTACGAAAAACCTTGAATAATAAGAATGTGGGGTAGTTGTTAGTATATTTCTGATGATGTGAAATACTAATGAACCACCCCATATAGTTCTAAAAAAAGCTGATTTGTCTTTGTACTTAGAAAAATAAAATTTGGAAAATCTTGGTTCAAATTTTGGGCACAAATCACACAAAATCAGAAGTTGTGGTGACTCTTTATGACCATGATTAATCCACAAATATTTTCTCTTACCTTTAGAATCATATTCAAATTGAAAATCATCAAACTAAGAGGGATAACGGGAAAATATCACCTAATCTAGCAAGTCCCCCACCATAAGGGTACACTCACACATTTTAATCTCTCCTTCTAGTGGTCTTATCTCATGGTACACAACTTCACCCATACATGGAAACACTTTAGGTTCCTTCGGACTAGAAAAATCAATGACCAGCTCTTCATCAATATCATCAATCAAGATGTTTTCTACGTCATATCCCAAAGAAGCCTATTCAAAATCATACTTTCCCTCCATTGTGATCTCCCAAGCTAACAAGAAATTAGGAAAACTTTCTTCTAAATGGAACCCAAATGGATGGATTTAGCATATCTCAGTTATTGCATGGTTTGATATATGTGTAGAATACCCACAAATAGACATTTCCTCAATCAAGCTTGAGACCAAATTGAGCATTCTTTCCATCTCTTCTAATGAAAAATTCTAGTTTAAGGGAGGTATCTTATCATTATTCAACAAGGAATCAATATCATAGTAGGAAGAATTGGTATCTTTTTCTTGATGACTTTTTAATGCAAAAATCTCACCAACCTTGGGATCTTCTATATTTCCATCACTTTTTGCAACTTCATGGAGTTTTGGAACTTCAAAATTGTTCGTGTCCTCAAAATTTATTGGTGTATCTACACTTATTAAAACATCAACACTTGGAAGAATTTCTTCATTGAATGGGAACATAAACTCCTCTTGATCATCTTCATCATTTTGTCTTCCTATAGATTTGTCATATGATTCAAACATCATTGCACTAAACTACAAAGATTGTTCCACCATGAGTTAGGGAGGCTCATCTGAAACATCATTGTACTCATATCCATTTTCACTTAGTCTCATACCTCTAATACCATTATTCTCATTGTTGATGTTACTATAAAGGCCAAAATTTCTACTCTGATTTTGAGAATAATTGTTCTAGGCATAAAGTTGTCTTGGATGATTGCCTTGGTGTCTTGAGGAATTCAACTTTATTCTCACAAGTTCACTAGATAAAAGAGACATCGTCTCCTTCATGGCCTTAACCTCTCTAGCCATGTTATTTTTTGCTTCAACCAATGCGGCTACCTTTTGGGACTCATACCTTGAATATGTAATTGTTGACATTGGAGTAGGAGTAACTTGATTTGTGAATGTAACAGCCTCTTTGAAGACATTTTCAATGGTATCAATGTCTCTGTGTGGAAACCTTCTTAGAAAAATAGAAGTTAATGAATCCATTGTTTTAAAATAGACCTGGATAGAAGCCTCTTGTGGTATAATGTAAGGAAATTCCATTCTTCGATACATCCTATAGAAGCGATTGTTAAACTATGAAATAGTCTAGTGAGGATCACTCTTAATTGAGATGAACTGATGATGTAGGATAGTTGGATCAATATAGATCTTGAATTTTTCTAGAAACTTGCTCTCAAAAGAGTTCCAATCCCTTATTGATGCTACTAGAAGATTGAGGTACCAATTAAATGCCATTTCCCCCAAACTATAAGGAAAAAGGTGGCATACCACATCCATATGCTGACTTTGGTTTCAATTACAAATCTCCTTGAAAATTTTAAGATGATCCTCTATTGTTCATGATTCTCCATAGATGAACTATGGGAAAAACTTTTCATAATTTTTGGGCAAGTCATGTAATGGTCTAGTTAGGTTCAAAGGTGAACTTTGGGAACTGAAGAAATGCATGGTGCATAATGATGGGGATCTATGAAGTAGAATTTAAAGAAAACAATGATGTTGGAATGTGTAATGTGGATGGGTGGAGTTATTTGTATCCCTTTATCACTGCATGGTTTATGGAAGTGCGTAAGCTCAAGAAACTTGTGTGCACTTGGTGAAGATCTCAATTCTCATTGAAATGGGGATTCTAGATCAAAACCCTCTAGTTTGCACCAATTCTAGAAAAATTGCACCTCTACAGAAGTACAATTTCTCACTTTTCTGAATGTTGTGCACCACATAGTTTTGTGCACCTACATAGCTACAGACCTACGTAGTTGTGCACCTGCACACCTGAATTTTTGAAAAACTCAAAAAAAAAATTCTAAAGTTGTGCGAAGCACAGATTATTACAAAAGTGTAAAATTCTAAAACTTTGACAAAAAAAATTCTTCTTTTTTGGGAGTGTGAAGTCAGGCCCTCTTTCTAGTGCCACTTCTATTGGGCAATCATTTTGCACAAGGTCAATGGTAGGAATCCATTGTGCAATTCCTCTCTTGAAAAGCTACTTTTTTTGGGATCAACTCCAAGGTTTAGTATTTGTCTTGCAATGTACCAAAATTCGCTCAGTTGAAGATAAATGTGATTATTCATGAGGAGGCCTTTTCTTTTTCTATTATGATCTTGGAATGAAGTAAATTTGTTTGTTGTCTCAAAATCACACACAAAAGAACAATATTTTTGTATTTTGTGGTTTTTAAATGAGTGCAATTCTAATAGTGCAACTAAAATGAGTTCCTATTCTAACAAAAGGTTAGCAAAGAAAATAATGAAATTGAAAGCAAATAATATGAAATTGAAATCCTAAACGGACATAAACTATAGAAAACAACACACTGTGAGTTAAACTTTCAAAGAAATTGGTAGAAAACCAATGAAAATAGGAGCAACACTTCCTAGAATCCATTGATGCAATCATCAGTGAGAAACTTTAATAATCATATGATATGACACCTTTCACCAAATCGCAAGGCCATGGAAAGTGGGCTCATGTGAGACGAAAAGTTATGGAGGCACAATTTGATGATCTCTTCTCAAGCTTGATACGTCAGTAGAATTCATAAATCTATAGCAAACACCAGAACTAAAAGATCACATAACAAAAAACAATGCAATAAACCTTTGGCTCAATCACAATCTCACGAATAGAATTCACAAACAATGACACATTCAGCCAAGAATCACTACGCTCCAATGTGAGCACCAAAAGCATAATTTTATTGCATAATAATAGTGGCCTAAATTACATATTACAATGGAGTATTTATAAGAAATAATCTCCTTAATTTTTGTTGAGAGTGAGAGATATCTTCATGCAATAAAGTGCTTTTTATACAATATAACAAACTAATTATATACAAGCTAACTACCTAACTGGTGCTTTAGCAAGACTCCATCTATTTTATACTCATTAATTGGATGCATGAGCCTTTACATGTTGAAAACCAAAGAATATATCAGAGAAGAAAGAGGATGAAGCCTTCAACTAAAGTAGGAGCATCAAAAGGTGCCAAAAATAGAAGCTAATCCTTCATTGGGCATTTGTAGGAGTTAAACTATCGTCAAAATGTTTTTTTGATGCATGGAAAGCTCTATTTGGAACTGGTAGTTAACTGTCAATGGAACTTCTTCAAAAATGTGCACCTATGGAGTTGCACACCTCAAAAAAGCACACCTATTGAAAATGTACACCTCTTGAAAATGCGCACCTCCAAAATGCATAGCTACACACCTCGATAGCTCAAATTGCTAAAAAATCAAAGTTGTCAATTTTGAAAACAGTTTCTAGGTTATGCTCAAATGAGTTTTTAGATCACTTTTTGTGTACATACTTTTCCCCTTTTTGATGATTTATACCCTCTTTATAGTCAATCACTTTCATAAACTTGAACTCCTTCTGCTTCTTCAGTCTAAAATCCTAAGGTACCTACGTTGAATCTTGTCATTAATAACTGTATAAGATGAGGAACCTATTTTGCTTCATGTTTTGAACCTCTGTATCTTTGATCTTTGTCTTCTCTCCAACTGCCTAATCCTTCCTGGTCAAATATTAGATCATTCAAATTGGTCAAATGTTTTAAACTTTTTCCATATTATTTCACAAGTTTTTCTAGGTCCTCTTAACTAGCTTTTTCGGAGGTCTTCTGCTCAAAATTTCAAGCTGAAACTTACATTGGTCCCTAAAATTTGATAGTCAAAGGCTCCCTTTTTAGGGATTGAAATTATATTTTTAGTTCTTCTTTCCAATGATGTAAACGGTTCTAAATTTGAGCTCTGAGTCAAAAGTTATGACCTTGACAAGTTAGGGATGCCCCTTTTATCTACACAAAGAAAAGGTGTTCATTAGTTCATCATAATAAGGTTTATTAATACATAAAAACATCCAATTACTCTTTAACAAAAAAATAAAAATGAAAATAACATGTGTTTTGTATTTTTTTTTTTTAAATTTTTTTCCTTTTTGAGAAATGTATGGGTGTGTGGTTATGGGCATGTGCAAGTGCAACCAAAGAGGGCACATGTGGCATCTTAGTGGAGAGTGCATGCAAGTTCTACTAAAGAGGACATGCCTGACACCTTAGTGGAGTGCGTGTTCAAGAGCAGTTGAAGAGGGGGCATGTGGTGCCTTAAAGGGGGGGCACACAAGCACTGCCGAAGGGTGTGCACGTGGCACCTTAAACAGGGGCACACGGTGCCTGAAAGGGCATGCACAACACTACAATGGAGGGCACACATGGCCCACCATGAGTGGCACACACAGCACCTGCCAAGAGTGGTACATGCAGCCCGCCATGAGTGGCACACACAGTGCCCACCATGAGTGGCGCACGGGGCCCACCATGAATGGCGCACGCGATGCAAAAAGAAAAAGGGACACAGTGTCTAAGTTCCTCAAACACACCTTGTAATGTGCATGACATTGAAGTTCCTCAAACACAAAAAAGAAATGATGAAGTCTTGTAGGGGAAGGGGGGTTTTATAACCCCCACGGACGTGTTAGGTGAGAATCACACCAGTGCATGGGTGCACGGCACAGACCTTGTGGGTCACGCGCAAGCATGAATACAATGTGCTTTTTCTTCTTCTTCTTCTTCTTCTTTTTTGAATTTTCAATTTGTTTTGGTTCCTAAATTATGAGTTTGAGGATCCAAGAAAAGTAAGGGGGTCCCCATTCCTAATGGGGAATGGGGCGTGCATTGTGGCACCACAATAAATAGACCCAACAAAAAAGAAACAAATGACAAAAGCATTTCTTCATCAGCCAACATTCCTCTAATACGTATCAAACACCAACTAAATCCTAAACATTCTAAGCACATTTTGAATCCCTTTATAGTCAAAACCTTAGAATCTCAGGTCTCCAAGTTCAATGTGTGTTCAGTGTATCTATTTCCTTTGACATCTTAGGATGTGGTCAATCAAAATCTTCTGACAAATTGAAAACAATCTTCCACCCCTCTTGGAAAATTCATCAAGAATCTCCATGAAAATCATTTGTCGATCCTTTTCTTGACCAGATGAGAGAATCAATTTGAGGGCTCTTGGCAAGCTATCACTTTCTTTTAAACTTTTTTGGAAATCCTTTGAATTATCTGCTTCATATAGTTCATAATGTCATCATTTAATTTCCTAATGAAGCATTTTTTTTGTACTAGATAGCTCATTTTGTATCTATTTATCGGACTACCCCTTTTGGATCTTTTAGAATCCTTCAGTCTTAATACAATTAATTTCTTTTCTTTTCTCTTCTTCTTCTTTTTTTATTTTTATTTTGTATCCTAACTATGCTTAGACTGTGTAGCCAGGACATTGGTCTCATTTCTTGGATTCGATCCT
Source organism: Cupressus sempervirens (assembly GCA_028749045.1). NCBI lineage: Eukaryota > Viridiplantae > Streptophyta > Pinopsida > Cupressales > Cupressaceae > Cupressus > Cupressus sempervirens. Next base: position 709,950,847 of record CM053784.1, read on the forward strand.
TTGGTGAACATCTCTTGCATTCCTCTTTTAGAACTTTTTGAAACTCTCACACCAAACAATGATCTTAGCGATCCTTCGAGAAAATTTTTCTATTTGAGCCAATTAGGGTTTGGACCATCCCTTGCTACTTTCAACCTTGGTTTGACAACACCTATGATAGTCAATCTTTAAATTTGTAAAGTGTCGAGAACTTGTTGATCTACAATTCTAATTTCAAAACTAAAAGCCCCCTATTACTGCCAGTAACATTCATTCCTTAGTTGGTATAAGAAAAAAAATTATTAAAATGTTTTGACAAAGAAATACCTCTTCCTAAAAGTTGAAACTACAAGGAGTGATTTATGAAATGCATCAAAAATGAGTCTTGATTGCACCCAACCCTAGACTGACACAACTAAAAGAGAAAAAGGAAAAAAAACACAAAACCCAAACAAAAAGACTTGACTCAATGAAAACTAACACCTAACTAGAAAGACTAAGAAAGACTAATAAAAAGAAAAAAAAACTTATCTACAGAAAAGCTTGAATAATAAGAATGTGGAGTAGTTGTCAACATATTTCTCATGATGTGAAATACTAATGAACCACCCCATATAGTCCTAATAAAATTTGATATGTCTTTGTACTCAAAAAAATAAAATTTGGACAATCTTCGTTCAAATTCTGGGCACAAATCACACAAAATCAGAAGTTGTGGTAACTCTTTATGACCATGATTAATCTATAAACATGTTCTCTTACCTTTAGCATCATATTCAAATTGAAAATCATCAAACTAAGAGGGATAATGGGAAGATATCTTCTAATCTAGCGAGTCCCCCACCATAAAGGTACACTCACACATAGTAATCTCTCCTTCTAGTGGTCTTATCTCATGGTACATAGCTTCACGCATACATGGAAACACTTTAGGTTCCTTCGGACTAGAAAAATAAATCATCATCTTTTCATCAATATCATTGATCAAGATGTTTTCTACCTCATATCCCAAAGAAGGTTGTTCAAAATTATACTTTCCCTCCATTGCAATCTCCTAAGCTAACAAAAATTCAAGACAACTTTCTTCTGAATGGAACCCAAATGGATGGATTTGGCATGACTCAATTATTGCATGTTTTGATATATGTGTACAATACCTGAAAATAGACATTTCCTCAGTCAAGCTTGAGACCAAATTGAGCATTCTATCCATCTCTTCTAATGAAAAATCCTATTTTGAGGGAGGTATTTTATCATTATTCAATGATGAATCAATATCATAGTAGGAAGAATTGGTATCTTAGTCTTGATGACTTTCTAATTCAAAAATTTCACCAACCTTGGGATCTTCTATATTTCCATCACTTTTTGCAACTTCATGGAGTTTTCTAACTTCAAAATTTTTTCGTATCCTCAAAATTTATTGGTGTATCTAAACTTATTAAAACATCAACACTTGGAAGAATTTCTTCATTTAATGGGAACATAAACTCCTCTTGATCATCTTCATCATTTTTTCTTCCTGTAGATTTATCATATGATTCAAAAATCATTGCACTTGCACTAAACTACAAAGGTTATTCCTCCATGATTTGGGGAGGCTAATCCAAAACATCATTGTACCCATATCCATTTTCACTTCATCTCATACCTCTAATACCATTATTCTCATTGTTGATGTTACTGTAAAGGCCAAAAATTTTGCTCTTATTTCGAGAATAATTATTCAAGGCAGAAAGTTGTCTTGGATGATTGCCTTGGTTTCTTGAGGAATTCAACTTTATTCTCATAGGTTCACTAGGTAAAAGAGAAATTGTCTCCTTCATGGCCTTAAACTCTCTAGCCATATTATTTTTTGCTTCAGTGGATGTGGCTACCTTTTGGGACTCATACCTTAAATATGTAATTTTTGACATTGGAGCAGTAGTAACCTAATTCCTAAATCTAACAACCTCTTTGAAGACATTTTCAATGGTATCAATGTCTCTGGGTGAGAGTCTTCTTAGAAAAATAGAAGTTAATGAATCCATTATTCCAAAATAGACTTTTATGGCATCCTCTTGTGGTATAACATAAGGAAATTCCATTCTTTGATACATCCTATAGAAGAGATGGTTAAACTATGAAATAGTCTCATGAGGATCCCTCTTAATTGAGATGAACTGATGATGTAGGATAGTTGGATCAATATAGATCTTAAGTTGTTCTAGAAACTTGCTATTGAAAGAGTTTCAATCCCTTATTGATGCTAGAGGTAGATTAAGGTACCAATTGAATGCCATTTCCTTCAAAGTGTAAGGAAAAAGGTGGCATACCACATCCATATGCTAAATTTGGTTTCGATTACAAATCTCCTTGAAAATTTTAAGATGATCCTTTGTTGTTTGTGATTCTCCATAGATGAACCATGGGAAAAAAATTCAAGATTTTTGGCCAACTCATGTAATGGTCCAGTTAGGTTCAAAGGTGAACTTTAGGCATTGAAGAAAGACATGGTGCATAATGATGGGGATCTGAGAAGTAGAATTTAAAGTGAATGATGATGTTGGAATGTGTAATGTGAATGGGTGGAGTTCTTGGTATCCCTTTATCATTGCATGGTTTTTAGAAGTGGGTAAGCTCAAGAAACTCATGTGCACTTGGTGAAGATCTTAATGCTCATTGAAATGGGGATTTTGGATCAAAACCCTCCAGTTTCCACCAATTCTAGAAAAAGTGCACCTCTCAAGAAGTACACTTTCTCACTTTTCTAAATTTTACACTATTAGGATAAACCACGGATAGAAATAAAAACTACATGCAAATATAACCAATAACAAAAAATAATAGATCACATAGAAATGAACACAAGGCACCAAGATTTAACGTGGTTTACCCAATCCCTAGGATACATCCACCAAACAACAAGTTTGATCTTATTACAATCCAGTGATTACAACCTTATTACAATCTGTAATCCCTTACAGCTCAATACTGCCGCAAGAACTAATTTTGCATCACAACATAATAAAAAATACCCAACCCTAAACCCTTTTGTACAAGTATTAAACCACTTGAGGGTTATAACATTTATGAAGTATGTATAGTACTTTCCTAATCAGTCACCATAATCTAACAATCTCCCACTTGTGGATTGATCGGGCTCCACACTGAACAACAATCTCCCACTTGGAGACTGATGTTGTACCAATACCACTACCACATGGGGCTCCCACTAGATCAAACCACCCTGGAGTCTGTTGTGCTTTTATTCATGTTTAGTCTAAAAGACCAATCAAAGCTAAAGAGGAGTTTAGCTTCTCCCTTGTTACAACCTTTGTTAACATATCTGTTAGATTGTCATTGGTATGTATCTTCTCCAGCTTTAACTGTCCATCCTCCAAAATTGATCGAATGAAATGGTACCGCAACTGTATGTGTTTGGTCTTAGAATGCAGAGCAGAATTCTTTGTAAGATGAATGGAACTTTGACTATCAGTGAACAAATAATTATCCTTCTAAGGGTGTCCCAATTCTTCCAAGAAGAAATTAAGCCATATCATCTCCTTGGTTGCCTTTGTAGCAGCAACATACTCTGCCTCTGTAGTGGATAGAGCATTAATCTTTTGCAACCTAGAAACCCAGCTCATAGCTGCCCCACCAACAGTAAAGACATAACCTATAGTACTCCGCCTGGTATCAATATCCCTAGCCAAATTTGAGTCAACATAGCCCTATAAATCAGTAGTAGAGCCCCCAAAGTGTAAACACTTATTGGATGTTCCTCTCAAATTTCGAAGAATCCACTTGACAACATTCCAATGCTCAAATCCTGGATGACTCATATACCTGCTAACGACTCCCACTGCATGTGCAATATCTGGCCTAGTGCATACCATAGCATACATCAAGCTTCCTATAGCTGAAGCATAGGGTACCTTGGACATCTTATCCTCCTCTTCATGTGTCTTGGGACACATCTCCTTAGTCAATTTCAAATGACTAGGTAAAGGTGTGCTGACAGCTTTAGCATTTTCCATAGAGAAATGTTGCAACACCTTCTCAACATAATCAGCTTGAGATAGCATCAATGTTCTATTTTTCCTATCTCTGCAAATCTTCATACCAAGGATTTGTTTTGCTACCCCCAAATCTTTCATAGCAAATGCATATGCTAACTGGCATTTTAGCCCCTTAATATGATCCATGTTAGACCCAGCTATAAGCATATCATCAACATATAAACATAAAATAATGTAGCTATCATCATCCAACCTCTTAAAATAAACACAATAATCTGAATGACACCTATTATATCTAGGCTCATGCATAAAACTGTCAAATTTTAGATACCATTGCCGAGGTGCTTGCTTCAAGCCATATAAACTTTTCTTCAATTTGCACACTAAGTTCTCCTTACCTTTGACCTCAAAATCCAGTGGCTGAGCCATATATATTTCTTCATCCAAATCACCATGAAGAAAGGTTGTTTTAACATCCAGCTGCTCTAAATGCAAATCTTCAATAGCCACAAGACTTAAAATAGTACGAATAGAAGTCATTTTAACAACAGGAGAAAATATCTCATCAAAATCAATTCCCTTTTTTTGTGCAAATCCTTTTACAACTAACTTGGCCTTAAATCTTTTCTTACCTCCTTCCTCTTCTTTCAACCTGTAAACCCACAAGCCTTTTTACTTACAAGAAACTTGCACAAATCCCATGTCTTATTTTTCAGCAAAGAGTCCATTTCATCTTTCATTGCAAACTCTCACTAAATCTTAGTATCCACCTGCACAGCTTCATCATAACTTTCAAGTTCACCAGCATCAGTAAGTAAAATAGAATACAAAGAGGGAGAAAACCTTTGTGGAGGTCTAATTTTCCTTGTTGACCATCTAACATTCACTGGTGTGTGTGGTATTTTTTGTTGTAGTTGTTGCACCTCATGAGGAATGGCTGAAACATCAGCTTTTGGAGTATCATCCAGCACTACATAATCATCTTCTTTCTTCTCATGTTGTTGCAACAAATCTTTGGACAATACTTTCTCATTGAATATGACTTCCCGACTTCTAACAATTTTAAGATTTTCAAAATCCCAAAGCCTAAAACCAAATTCATTAATTCCATATCCAAAAAAGACACATTTCTTTGATTTAGCTTCTAGCTCGGTTCTATTTTCAGAGTCTATATGAGCAAAAGCTTCACAACCGAAGGTCTTGAGAAAAGAATAACTCACCTTCTTACCAGTCCATGCTTCCTCTAGAATACCACAGCCCAAAGGAGTAGAGGGACCTCTATTAATTAAATATACTGCAGTATTGACAGCCTCTACCCACATGTGTAAGGGCAACCCAGCATGCAACCTCATGCTCCTTGCGCGCTCCATTATAGTCCTGTTCATGCGTTTAGCCACTCCATTTTCCTATGGAGTCCTTGGAATAGTTTTTTTTCTATGAATACCATTAGTGGAGCAATAATCTTCAAATTCATGACTACAATACTCACCACCATTATCAGATCTGAGACATATTAATTTCTTCCCAGTCTCATTTTCAACCAAGCATTTCCATTTCTTAAAAGTTTGAAATACATCAAATTTCTATCTAAGAAAATAAACCCATACTTTTCTAGTTGTGTCATCAATAAATGTAACATAATAATGAGAGCCACCAAGGGAAGATACCTGAGTTGGTCCCCATACATTTGTATGCACAAGCTCTAATTTCTCCTTTTTGTTTTCCTTCCCAATCTTTACAAAACTCACTCTCTTTTGTTTTCTATACACACAACTTTCACAAAAATCCATATTAACGCATTTCAAACCTGGTAAAACTTTCTTTGAATGAAGTACTTTCATACCTTTCTCACTCATGTGCCCAAGTCTATTGTGCCACAGTGTTGTATTAGAATCTACAATAGCTATTTGTTCTCCTTGCTCAACTGCAACAATTGTTCCTGAACATTCATTTTTCTTTGAAACAATCAAAGTAGTAGGAACAATATGACCTGTACAAAGATATAAGGTGCCTACTTTCACACCTTTTGCTACTACAAGGGAACCTTTTGAAACCTTCCAATTTTTATCATTAAAAGTAACTACATAACCCTCATCACCGATTTGCCCGGCTGAAATTAAATTTCTACTCAGCCTTGGAACATGTCTTACCTCATGTAGTAGCCAATGATTCCCATTCTGTAACTTAATCTTAATTTTTCCCTTTCCAACAATCTGACAGGGTTCATTATCCCCCAAACAAACAAGCCCAAAATCCCCTTGGACATAATCAATGAAATAACCTCTATGAGGTGTAGCATGAAATGAAGCACCAGAATCTAAAACCCATGAATCATCAACACTCTCTAAAGACAGAAGCAAAGCATCCTCTTCAAATTTGTTACTTACCACATTTGCCTCCTTGTCTCCATCTGATTTATCTTCTTCATTTTTCTTTCGATTCTAGCAATCTTTCTTTTTGTGCCCTAGTTTCGCACAGTACCAGCAATCATTTGTTCCTCTTGATTGAGACCTCCTCCCCTTTGACTTTCCTCTTGATTTCCCACGATTTCTAGAGTTACTTCCTCTTTCAGTCATTTTGCCCCTGCTTTGTGCATTCAAAGCACTTCCTGATGTAGATCCACTTGAGCATTTCCTATGAGTTTCCTCAGTCAAAACAACATCAATCACATCATCATATTTTAAGGTACTAGATCCAAGAATAGAATTACTCACCACCATTACCAAGCCATTCTAACTTTCAAGCAAAGAACACAAAATCAAGAGAGCCCTAATTTCTTCATCAAAATTGATACCCACAAAAGATAACTGACTAGTAATAGTATTAAACTCATTTAAATGATTTGCAATAGATCCACCTTCTACCATTTTCATATTAAATAAATGCTTCATGAGAAATACCTTGTTTGAAGCGGAGGGCTTTTCATACAGTGTCGCTAGGGTTTTCATTAAATCTTTTGTCATCTTTGCTTTTGTAATATTAAATGCCACTGATGGTGCCCACTGATGGTGCCAAGCATAACCAAATGCTTCTGAGTGCCTTTCTGTCCAAAAGATCTCATTCAGCCTCTGACATAGTTCCTTGATTCTTGGCTTTACCTTCCAAAGGCTTCCATAAATCCTTTTGATATAGATAGCCTTCCATTTGCATCTTCCATAGCTGGAAGTTCTACCCATTAAACCTGTCAACCCTCAGCTTACCCTCTTTTGTCATTGCTCCCACTCAACCGTGAGACTCCCACTTAACCATGAGACTTTCTTGCAGAGGATAACTGAAAGACAACCTCACTCTGATACCACTTGTTAGGATAAACCATAGACATAAATAAAAACTAAATGCAAATATAACCAATAACAGAAAATAATAGATCACACAAAAATGAACACAAGGCACCAATATTTAATGTGGTTCACCCAATCCTTGGGCTACATCCACCAAACAGCAAGTCTGATCTTATTACAATCTAGTGATTACAACCTAATTACAATCCATAATCCCTTACAGCTCAATACCGCTGCAAGAACCAATTTTTGTATCACAACATAATAAAAAATACCCAACCCTAAACCCTTTTGTACAAGTATTAAACTACTTTAGGGTTATAACATGTCGGCCATAATATGTCAGCTACCATGTCGGCCACGGCCCAAAAAAAGTTTTTCGGGCACTGCCCCGGACCCCCCTATTTATGAAGTATGTACACTACTTTTCTGATTAGTCACCATAATCTAACATGCACACCATAGAGTTTTGTGCACCTACGTAGCTGTGGACCTACATAGTTGTAGACCTATGCACGTATGCACCTAAAATTTTGAAAAACTCAAAAAAAATTTGAAACTTGTGTGAAGCGCAAATTATTGCAAAAGTGTAAAATTCTAAAAATTTGACAATTTTTCTTCTTCTTTTCCAAGAGTGTGAAGTCAAGCCCTCCTTCTAGTGCCACTTCTATTGGGTGATCATTTTGCACGAAGTCAACGATAGGAATCCATTACAAAATTCCTCTCTTGAAAAGCTAATCTTTTTGGGATCAACTCCAAGGTTCAGTATTTGTCTTGCAACATTCCAAAATTTGCTCAGTTGAAGATAAATGTGATTATTCATGAGGAGGCCTTTGTTGATTCTCTTATGATCTCAGAATGAAGTAAATTTTTTTTCTATCTCAAAATCACACACAAAAGAAGTATATTTTTGTATTTTATAGTTTTTTAATGAATGCAATTCTAACACTGCAACTAAAATGAGTTCCTATTCTAACAAGGGGTTAGTAAAGAAAATAATGAAACTGAAAGAAAATAACATGAAATTGAAAGAACTTAAAATTGAAATCCTAAATGGACATAAGCTACAGAAAACAACATGCTACGAGTTAAACTTTTGAATAAATTGGTAGAAAACCAATGAAAATAGGAGCAGTGCTTCCTAGAATCCATTGATGCAATCATCAGTGAGAAACTCTAATAATCGTATGATATGTCACCTTTCATCAAATACAAGGCCACTGAAAGTGCACTCATGCAAGATGAAAAACTATGCAAGCACAATTTGATGATCTCTTCTCAAGCTTGATATGTCAGTAGAATTCGTAAATCTGTAGCAAACACCAGAACTAAAAGATCGCACAACCAAAAACAATGCAATAAACCTTTGGCTCAATCACAATCTCATGAATAGAATTCACAAAACAATGACACATTCAGCCAAGAATCACTATGCTCCAAATGCGAGCACCAAAAGCATAATTTTATTTCATAATAACGATAGCCTGAATTACATATTACAATATAGTATTTATAAAAAATCATCTCCTCAATTTGTGTTGAGAGTGAGAGATATATTCATGCAATAAAGTGCTTTTTAAACAATAAAACAAACTAATTATATACAAACTAACTACCTAATTGGTGCTTTAATAGGACTCCATCCATTTTATTATCATTAATTGGATGTGTAAGCCTTTACATGTTGAAAAACAAAGAATATATCAGAGAAGAAAGAGGAGGAAGCCTTCAATCAAAGTAGAAGCATCCAAAGGTGTCAAAAATAGAAGTTGATCCTTCACAAGGTGTTTGTAGGAGTTAAACTACCGTCAGAATGTGTTTCTGATGCATGGAAAGCTCTATTTTTGGAACTGGTAGTTAATTACCAATGAAACTTTTTTGAAAATGCGCAGCTGTGGAGCTATGCACCTCAAAAATGTGCACCTATTGAAAATGCACACCTCCAAAATGTGCACCTATGCACCTCAATAGCTCAAATTGCCAAAAAATCAAAGTTGTCAATTTTGAAAATGATTATTGGGTTATGCTCAAATGGGATTTTAGATCACTTTTTGTGTACATAATTTTCCCCTTTTTGATGATTTATACCCTCTTTATACCTGCGTTAAATCTTGTCATTAATAATTGCATAAGATGAGGAACCCATCCTACTTCATGTGCCAAACCTTTGTATCTTTGATCTTTTTCTTCTCTCCAACTACCTAATCCTTCTTGGTCAAAGACCAAATTATCCAAATTGATCAAATGTTTGAAACTTTTCCATATTTTTTCACAAGTTTTTCTAGGTCCTCTTAACTGGCTTTTTCAGAGGTCTTCTACTCAAAATTTAAAGTTGAAACTTTCATCCATCCCTAAAATTGTGTAGCCAAAGGCTCACTATTTTAGGGATTAAAATTATATTTTTAGTTGTTCTTTCCAACGATGTAAATGGTTCCAAATTTTGAGCTCCAAGTCAAAAGTTATGACCCCAACAAGTTAGGGATGCCCCTTTTATCTACACAAAGAAAAGGTGTTCATTAGTTCATCATAATAAGGTTTATTAATACACAAAAACATCCAATTATTCTTTAAGAAAAAAATAAAAATGAAAATAAGGTGCATTTTGTATTATTATTTTTTAATTTTTTTTTCCTTTTTCTTTTTTCTTTTTTGAGAAATGTATGGGTGTGTAGTTATGGGCAAACACAAGCAGCACCAAAGAGGGTGCACATGGCACCTTAATGGAGGGCATGCGCAACTACAGTCGAAGAGGGCACGTGTGGCACCTTAAAGGTGGGCATGTGCAAGCACCACCGAAGAGTGCATGTGTGGTGCCTTAAAGTGGGGTGCATGGCACCTTAAAGGGCACACATGACACCATCATGGAGGACATGTGTGGCACTCACCATGAGTGGTGCACACATCACCATCCATGAGTGGTGCATGTGGCCCACCATGAATGGCATGCATGGTGCAAAAAGAAAAAGGGGCACAGAGGCTAAGTTCCTCAAATGCACCTTGTAATGTGTGTGGTGTCAAAGTTCCTCTAATGCAAAAAAGAAATGATGAAGTCTTGTAGGGGGAGGGGTTTTATAACCCCCATGAATGCACAGGGTGAGCGTCACGTTGGTGTTTACCTTGCTAGTCATGTGTGAGTGAATACAATGTGCTTTTTCTTCTTCTTCTTCTTCTTCTTCTTTTGAATTTTTGATTTTTTTAGGTTCCAAAATTATGAGTCCGAGGATCTAAAAAATGTAAGGGGGTCCACATTCCTAGTGGCAAATGGGGCATGCATTATGGAACCACAAAAAATAGCCCCAACAAAAAAGGAAGAAATGACAAAGGCATTTCTTCATCAGCCAACATTCCTCTAATATGTATCAAACACCAACTAAATCCTGAACATTCCAAGCACATTTCAAATTCCTTTACAGTCAAAACCTTAAAATCTCGAGTCTCCAAGTTCAGTGTGTGTTCAATGTATCCATTTCCTTCGACATCTTAGGATGTGGTCAATCAAAATATTCTGACAACTTGGAAACAATCTTCCACCCCTCTTGGCACATCCATTGAGAATCTTTGCGAAGGTCATTTGTCGATCCTTTTCTTGACCAAATGAGAGAATCTATTTGAGGGCTCTTGGTAGGCTATCACTTTCTTTAAAACTTTCTGTATAATCCTTTGAATTGTCTACTCCATGTAGTTCATAATGTCATCATTTGATTCTTGAATGAAGCATTGTTTTGATACTAGATAGCTCATTTTGTATCTATTTATTAAATTACCCATTTTGGATCTTTTAGAATCCTTCAATCTTAACACCGTGCTTTTCTTTTCTTTTCTCTTCTTCTTCTTTTTTTCTTCTGTATCCTAGCTATGCTTAGACTGTGTAGCTATGACATTAGTGTTGTTTCTTGGATTTGATCCTTTGGTGAACATCCTTAAAGGGGGGCACGCACAAGTGCCACCAAATAGGGCACGTGTGGCACCTTAAAGGGGGGTGCATGGTGCCTTAAATGGTGTGCATGGCACAACCATGGAGGTTGCATGCATGACACCTACCATGAGTGGTGTGCGCAGTGCCTACCATGAGTGGTGCACATGGGCCACCATGAGTGGCACCTACAGCACCCACCATGAGTGGTGTGTGTGGCCTACCATGAGTGGTTCATGCAGCCTTCCATGAGTGGAACACACAGCGACCACCATGAGTGGCATGTGTGGCCCACCATGAATGGCACGCACAACACAAAAAGAAAAAGGGGCACGACATTGAAGTTACTCAAATGTACCCTGTAATGTGTGTGGTGTCAAAGTTCCTCAAATGAAAAAAAGAAATGATGAATTCTAGTAGGGGGAGGGAGGTTTTATAACCCCCATGGACATGTGAGGTGCGCATCGTGCCAATGTGCAGGTGCACGGTGCAGATCTTGCAAGTCACATGCACACATGAATATAGTGCACTTTTTCTTCTTCTTCTTCTTTTGAATTTTCAAGTTTTTTTTGATTCTCGAATTATGATTTTGAGGATCCAAAAAAAGTAAGGGGGCCCCCATTCCTAGTGGGGAATAGGGCGTGCATTGTGGAACCACAATAGTTAGATGAGGAGATTGACTAAGAATGTGAGTGGTAGTATGAATTACTTTGACTTCAAGTGATGGATTGAGAGACTTGGCTTGTATCATGCAACTTGTCATAGACTTAAGAGTTCAGATCCTCAATGTTGCAACATCTATCTTATGTGGACTAAATGCTAGCAAATTCTAAAGATCAATTCCCTCAAGTTTACAAAAGTCTTTAATTATTTTGTTCACATACATGCTTCCATTGTCCATTCTGAGAACTTTGATGGCTTTCCTGGATTTTTGTTCTACATGAGTCTTGAAGACTAGAAACTTGTCCAACACTTCATTCTTACTATGAAGAAAATAGACCCAAGTGTACCTTGAAAAGTCATCAATGAAGGTCAGTATGTAGTGACCCTAGCTGACTACAAAAGGTCTTGCTAATACCATGTGAACCATCTATATAATAGCTATTGCTCTTGAAGACTTCCCTTTATGTAACTTCCCCTTTGGATGCATATCCACTAAATTTGTTGAACATTCACCCTGGGAAAAGTTGATTTGGGGTAGACCTTTGACCATTCTATTTGTGCAAAGTTGCTAAAGATAGCGTAAGGCAAGATGACCATACCGTTGATGCCATAATTGCATTGTTGAATTTGATTGTGTTAACAAGGCCTTTGAAGGAGACTTGGGCACAAAATGGTAGAAAGAGTACAACCTCTTGTCATGATTCACTTTCCCCACTGCAACTAATGAATCATCTTTTAGATTTTGCACCTATACTGAGTCTGGAAGGTGTCCATCTTCGAGGTGAGTGATTTGGTAAATTGATGGGAGATTTGAACTTAGGTTTGAAACATAGAGAACATCTTGAAACTCTCCATTTTCCATTTCTAGGTATCCTTTCCCTTCAACTTCCACTTTGGTATCATCTCCTATGAAGATGTGTGGTACCTTTGAGTGCTTCATTGAAGAAAAATTCTCTCTTGAAGAACCCATATGATATGATGCCCCTAGGTTAAATATCCATTCCTTTGAAGAATTGTAATTTTTCGTGAGTGCTTGCCCTTTTCCCTTTGAATCTAAAGAAGACCCTTTATCCTTACAAGCATTAGGAAATGGAAAATTATGTTTCTTCATGATGTTGGTCAACTCATCAATCTTTTTAAGATAACACTCATGTTCTTCATGACCCATTTTCTTGCAATAGGCACACTTTTTCTTCTCCTTATTATTGTCCCCCTTCTTGTTGGAATTTTAAGACTTGACTTGTTGATTGGATTGTGGTGTTGTATTTTTTGCATCCTCTAATTTTTTCTTCCATTTCTTCTTCTTCCCTTTCCTTGATTTGAAGACTGTCCAACTGAATTTTGAGAACCCTTATTGTTGGCCACCAATACTTTAGACTGAGGTGATTTGAGAATCCCCATTGATTTTAACTTCTTTTCTTCTGTATCCAATAGATCAACATATTCATCAAAAGTGACTTTCTTATAGGAAAACCCTAAGGTAGTCTTAGAGGTATTAAAAGAAGAGATAAATGTGGAATACTCTAATGGCAGCTTGTTACGTATGAGATAGATCAATCTGTCATCTCTGATAGAACTCCCACAATCAGTAAGCTATGTCCTTAGTTCATTCACCTTGATGATGAAATCCTATATAGAATCAAATAACTTAGGATCTAAGGAGACAAGTTCATCTTCAATTTTGAAAAAATCCTCTTCAAACACTTTACCATATAGGCTTTCGAGGGTATCCCAAGCTACCTTGGATGTAGAAGACTTCTTGATTTGATACATGATCTTATCATCAACCCCCAAACATATATAACCTAGGGCTTTCCTATCCATTGCTATCCAAGCTAAAATATCACTTGTTGATACATTATCACCTGCTGGTTTAGGAAGAGTACCATCTACATATTGTGAAACTCCATTATGCATTAAGTGATACCACATTTTTATGGACCATGTAGCATAGTTATGTGGAGTTAATTTTGGAAACTTAAAATTTCCCATAATGTAGAAAATGAAAGAAAATTGCAGAAAAGAGAGAACACAACACCAAGAACACCCCCCCTTTTCACTAAATCAAGAAACCCCCCCCCAAAAAAGGTGCTTTTGGTGCTTTATAAGTAGTGCAATTACAACAGGCCACTTTCCAATTTAGGCCTTTATGGACTTCTTATTATTCTTGTTACAACCTCTTAATGGATTAAAAATCTAGAATTTTACAATGTGCTACAATTCTGAAGCAATACAACGTAAAGAATGGCCCTATTTCTTAAAGTGACACTTTTGTCCACAAAACCTTACAATCTAACTGTAGATTTGGAAAGTAGACAAAAAATAATGCACTTTCAAAAGAAACAAAATCTATTTTCAACTCTAGATGTGCCCATATGGAGCATTTGAAGTTGTAAAATGTAGGATTATGTAGGTATAGTCGCCAAAAAATGCAAATAATGACAAATATGTGCACCAAAATTAGAAAAAAGCTACACCACTAAAAATTTTCAAAAATTCTACCCAATTAAAAAAAAATTGCACCTTATTTGGAGTCTGGATGACTAAGATATGGCCTCCCAAAGTCGGACTGAAAAATTAAAAATCAATTTGGAGAGAGGTTGCATCAGCAAAAGATGAGGTTAAATTTGATAGTCATATGGTCATCACAATAGTTTGAATTTGGCTAAGAATGATGATCAGATGGCCATCAAATTTAGGCTAGTGAACTTGATGATGTTAGCACACCTTGCCCCTATGACAATGTTAGTGTGATGTCAGCTGTACAAATGATGACATTAGTGGATGATGTGGTAGTATGGTACCGTATAGACTATATGAAAAAAATTGGCATGGCAAGGTACAACTGATGACTAGACTGTTGACTATACAGTACAATTTTTGCTAATGTGTTCATAGCTAAGCATTGACTAATGTTGATATGGCATTCAAGCTAGTGAACACATGTATGCCACGTATGTAGTTGAGTGTGACTCTGCATGTCTGATTATTACTAGGCCATGTGCATGGGATAGAGAACTTGTTCAAGCCACGTAGGTACTGATTTTTATCTATGTCAATATCCACATGTTTGCTACATGGATCATGATTGTAAATATTAATGACTGGGCCTTACGTTGGTGGATTTCATGGCACAGTCAAAATTCATGTGGTGCAAGCAGAGTATGTCAGATGTCACATGAAAATGTTGAGAAGCTTCGTCGAGTTTTGCAACAACAATCACTGAAAGAGTTTTCATCGTCACTGAAGTGTATTGTGACCATCAGTATATGCCAAGCGCTGCCAAAATCTCACTGCACGTCAAGAGGATTCAAACTACAAACTGAAAACTCATTTGCATTCACCACTAAGGCCAATTTTTAGGCTAAGGAATATTAATGCAGCAGTAGAATATGCTTCACCACATTTCAAAAATGAGCCTCATATTTCCAAGCAAGTTTTCATAGAATGTAATACAATGGCTGGACATTGCTTTGATTAGTCCCACATTTGTGGGTAAAGTGCATAAGGCACTATTTAAAATTAAACTTCCACTCAGTGAAAGTGAAAAAGAAAGCACGTCGGTAGATTGATGCGGGCTGCTCGTCAAACTCCGATGTTGTATGACCAAAAAATATGCAAGCGAAGCCTAGTTTGATGTATGTGCTCGCAAATATATTGAATGAACCCAGTGAAATAAATACAAAATTTTGAAATTGCAGAGCCAAGATTTGACAGCCTGGTTCTGCAAAAAAATTATCTCTACCTAGACACTTGACTGCGCAAATTTTTTGAAAAATACGTAGAGATTAAAATTAAAATCTTAAAAAATAATTAAATAGATCTGAAAATGACCATACCCAAACTAAAAATAGGGGCCTCCAGGTGCTGATTTGCAAAAAAAATTGCCTCACGATCAACTTTAGCCTAACATAGGCAAATTTATAGTCAATCTTCATCGAATTGACATTTTGAACACAACGATGAGGTTAGATCTAGCTCTAGACACTCCCAATTTCTACAAATGCTCTGAATTTGGGTCGAGGTGCTAAAGCATGAACAATCTTGAATGGCTATGTGTAGATAATCTCCACGAGAGCTCTAATACCATGTAAGAATTTGGCTTAGGCTAAAATTCACCCAAGACCTAGGAACTCAAACACAAGCACAATAGTAGACCAAAGAGATAATATGATTAGAATGACAATATATTCATTCAATATGTCATATGTGCTATATGCAAGTACATTAGGAGTTCTTGTATATAAAGGCCTCTGGAGAGCTTCTAGAATGCATAGAAGTCAACATCATGATAAGTCATACAACTAGGCACATGTCCACCAGATATGGGTTATCCTCCATTAAGCATGAAAGTAGGTGCGATGATGTGAGGATAAGCCTACAATGGTGTAGTATGAAAATCAGTGATTTAGACAACATGTGGGGTAAGTGCACAAAGTTTTGGTGCCAAAAGGAGGGTATAAGTGGACACCTTTTTCCTGAAATCAGAAAATTCTGGACTTCAACAAGAATTTGAAGATAGTTACGCTCAAAATTTTAAGATGTGACAAAAACAAAAGTCGTAGTCCTTTGAATCTAGTTTCTAAACTACTAATTTTTTTTCAAAATGGTTTAGTTTTAGGTCCTCAAAAAAGGGGGCCACAAAAAGTGGTGCTATTTATTCCAAAAAAACATAACATAGTACAAAGTGTGGCCCCCCTGAAATTTTAACTTTTTTTTTGAAATTCTTTAATCGCTCCAGTCAAAAGTTACCTAACACTATGTAGTTTATTCCAGATTTTTTGGGTAATTTTATAATGTGTATTTTTTTTTTAATGAATTTTTTAATTAGATCCATCCCAAAAACATGAAATATCTATGTGCTCCCCCTAGAAATGATTGAAAACTAATCTAAAATGAAAACTTCTTTTTTTCAAAGTGTGTAGAATGGAGTCTAGTTTCTTAAAAACTAAGTTGTTACAAAATTTGATGAATGAGCTAAAATCTATAGCCCAATTAGTACATGGTGGTTTTTGACAAAAAATGAACATACATTCAAAAGAAATTATAGATGAAAGACTTAAAATAGTTCAAATTAAAAATAAATTATATGGTTAGATAGCTAACACAGAGACCTATAATGTTATGTAACCTGATCTTATCGATACCCAACCACAAGGAATCTTGAAGGGGAGCACACAAGAAAAATCAATCATTTTTTGTATGTTTGTTGGAAAACACATCTTAGACCTGTTTATAAACTCCAAACCTTTGGGTTGGATCTCCAAGGCAAAACCAAGCCTTAGGCTTGGTTTTAATGCAAAGCTTTGAATAGCGTGTGCGCCCTATAGCACGCACATACTATTAAAATGCTATTTAATTTGAGGTAGTGCACACATGCTATAGTGCGCACACACTATTGAGACCTAAATTTCAAACCAAAACCAAGAGAGAGCTAGGGGGGGTGGGGCGAGGGAATGGCTATTTGTGTGTGTGAGAGAGATAGAGAGAAAGTAGGGGATGAGAGAGGGGAGAGAGGAAGTGAGAAAGATTAGGGGTGGCAGAGAGAGTATAGGATGGGAGATAGAGGAAATGTGAGAGAGTAGGGGTGGCAAAGAGAGTACAAGATGCAAGAGAGAGGAAGTGTGAGAGAGAGAGAGTAGAGGTGGCAAAGAGAGAGTATAGGATGAGGGAGAGAGATTGAAAGTAGGGGATGGAAGAGAGAGGAAGTGTGAGAGAGAGTAAAAGTTGGGAGAGAGAGATTGAGAGTAGGGGATGGGGGAGAGAGAGAGTAGGTGGTGGGAGACGGAGTGGGAGAGGAAGAGCGAGAGAGAGGAGGATGGGAGTGCATGTGTGTGAAAGAGAGAGAGTAGGGAATGGGAGAGGGGGAAGATAGAGTAGCTTGAGAGAGAGTAGGGGATGGAAGAGAGAGTAGGGGATGGAAGAGAGAGTAGGCGATGGGAGAGGGAGTGGGAGAGTGAGAGAGAGAGGGGGGATGGAAATGTGTGTAAGAGAGAAAGAGAGAGAGTGTGAAAATGTGAGAGAGGGTAGGGGTAGCAGATAGAGAGTAGAGAGGGAGAGAGTGAGAGTGAGAGAGAGAGAGAGAGAGAGAGAGAGAGAGAGAGAGAGTGAGAGAGTAGGCAGTGGGAGAGGGAGAGCGAGTGAGAGAAAAAGTAGAGGATGGGAGAGGAGAGAGGGGGATGGGTGTATGTGAAAGAGAGAGAGTAGGAAATGAGAGAGGGGAGAGAGAGATAGAGAGAGTAGGGGATGGGATAGAAAGAGAGTAGCCAATGGCAGAGGGAGTGGGAGAGGGAGAGAGAGGTTGGATGGAAGAGAAAGAGATTAGGAAATGGGAGAGGGAGTGGGAGAGGGAGAGAGAGGGGGGATGGAAGTGTGTGTAAGAGAGAAAGTGGGGGATGGGAGGGAGTGTGAGAGAGAGTGGGGGTGGCAAAGAGAGAGAGTGAGAGTAGGGGATGGGAGAGAGGGAGAGATTGAGAGAGAGAGAGATAGTAGGCGATGGGAGAGGGAGTGGGAGGGAGAGAGAGAGGGGGAATGGAAGTGTGTAAGAGAGATAGAGTTGGGGATGGGAGAGAGTAGGCAATGGGAGAGGGAGTGTGAGAAAGAGAGAGAGGGGGGGAATGGTAATGTGTATAAGAGAGATAGAGTAGGGGATGGGAGAGAGTGTGAGAGTTTGAGAGAGAGTAGGGGGTGGTAGAGAGAGCTTGTACAGGATGGGGTGAGAGAGAGAGAGTAGGGGATGGGAGAGAGTGTGAGAGAGAGTAGGGGATGGAAGAGAGAGAGTGAGAGTAGGGGATGGGAAAGAGAAAGTAAAGAGGGAAAGAGAGTACTTGAGAGAGAGAGAGAGATGGTAGGTGGTGCAAGAGGGAGTGGGAGAGGGAGAGCGAGGGGGGATGGGAGTGTGTGTGACAAATCTAGAGAGTAGGGGATGGGAGATGAGAGAGAGAGGGGGGGATGGGAGTGTGTGTCTATGAAAGAGAGAGAGTAGGGGATGGGAGAGGGGAGAGAGAGAGTAGGGGATGGGGGATAGAAAGTAGGTAGTGGGAGAGGGAGTTGGAGAGGGAGAGAGAGAGAGGGGGAATGGGAATGTGTGTAAGAGAGATAGAGTAGGGGATGGGAGAGAGTGTGAGAGTGTGAGAGAGAGTAGGTGGTGGTGGAGAGAGCTCATACAGG